>OY740767.1:139638386-139814386 GCA_963513935.1 Aphrophora alni | reverse complement strand
ATGGATTTTATATAAACATTCTGTTTTTGCTGATAGTGATCTTACTCATTATCCTAAGCCTGCTTTTGATCTTTATGGATGACCATCAACTTCAGATTCTTAATTTGTAATACTAAGTCTGATGTAGATTAAAATAATTTGACAGGTTATGACTGTATTGTGACAAGTTTTGCCATTTACAAACTTATACCTAAGGACTTAAATTTGATAGGCATAGGGGCCAACTTTAATTTCATGATATTCATCTTGTTATTATGAAATTGTAATTATATTATTTATTAGTAATACATTGTTAAAAATGTACATAAAGCATGTTTATTTTATATGTAGTGAACAGTTTTAAACATTGAACTCAAACATTTATAGATTAGTTGTTCAATTTTATGGGGAAAAAATATTTTTCTTATTGGATGATAAAATAAATAAATTTTATGTAGTTTTCTACATTCTATACAAGTATTTTCAGAAAATTCCTGATACTAGGGTAAGAACTTTGTATTTATTTATAGTCCACTCTCAGGTGTATATGTCCTGAGGGACCTAGTGGATCTATACCTATTTACATGTAGTCTTGGGTTAAATCTCTTTATTTCATCTTTCTTATCAAGTCTCTCTTATGACTTTTGTTGTCTTATGACTTCGACATTTATATTATTATTGTACCAGGTGTCTTTAGTTTATGTTCATTTCTTCATTTTTTAAATATTGCAATGAAGACATAAAGGGATCTTTATACACCTTTAAAGAAGGGGATAATATATAAATATGTCCAGTATTTAAAGGGTTGATATATAGGCCCTATAAACAAAATTTATTTTAAAATAACAGTTTTAGAATAAGTAGTTTGCTAACATAAAATGACCAACACAAAGATTTTCTGATAACTTTGTTGGTTTTGTACCTGCTTAAGCGATCTATCCTTGTATTGACATCTGTGTCATGTATGCGTGGTGTTCCGCAGGTAGTACAACGTTGAGGTAATCTTTCTTTATCCTCAAAACTACGTTCTCGTTCCCCTATATATGCTCCTGCACTAAAAGGTGGTATCACAGTCGAAAGTCCAACTGAAACATGTTTATTTATGTTACGCTATGCATAAAAAAGTTATACCAAATCAAAACAAAAGTGTTATTATCCTACATATACTGTTTACAATTACAACTTTTTATAACTGGAAAACCCAGTCCAAAACTTATTAAAATTGGTTGTAAAATATCTGAGCTATCTGAAAAAAAAAAGAAGTTAAAACAAATTTAGTTTGTTTTTAATAAACACCCATAATAAACCTCAGATGTAAATAATTGAATATTACCTACATATATCTGTTACTTGATTTCTTGGTCATATTGAAGAAACGACATGTTTGGGAGATGAAACTCTATCATCAGATGCTTAATATTATGTCACTCCTAGATACATAAAGGGAGTCTCGCACATTCAAAAGTACACACTTTACAAGTTACACATAACTATCACTCAAACATGCTTAATTCGGAAGATTGTGTGCACATCTTAAGTAGGACGACTTTGTACTGATGAGATCAATGCAGCCTATCAATTGTTGTCTTTATTATCTTATTCGGATAAAAAAAAAGTAAATATCATAAAACATTTAGCCAAAGCTAATAGGAGTTGATAGATAAATTAATCAATAATCATAAAACAAGGAAAATAGATAAAACCACATAGTCGACAGCATAAATAAAAATAAATATATTTCCACTGAATACAACTATTGACTACCAAATATCCTAAAAACATATTTAAGAAACATAACATCACAGTATCCTTCCGCACCACCAACAATTTGTATAACATGCTTAAATACAGAATCAAACTTTGATTAATAAAAAATCTGGATTTTACAAAATCAAATGCAATGACTGCAATAAATATTACATAGGTCAGACAGGGATATAAAGAACATATCCTCAAAAATAACTAAAACATAATTAACAAATCCAATTATACATATAACCTTGTCACCAGAAACCATAATATAGGACACTTCGATCAATTATAGGAGTACCTACTACAGTTATGTGATAAATGGAGGCATACAATATAAAAGAATATGACATTTTCAGAGCATTCCACAGAGAACCGGATTATATTTTAAATGACCAATTGTCATTCCCTTCACTTTACCTATATGACATGGCTGGCAATCATTTAAATAAGATAAGGTAAGACAACAATCGAGAGATTGTAGGCTACTGATCTCGTCAGTTCAACATTGACCTCCTCATTTGCGTTAAATATGTAATGTTTGTAAAAGTGATATAATATTATAGATCTGATGATGGAGTTATGGCTCCAAAACATGATGTCCTTTTAATACGACTAAGAAGACACGTGATGGATATATACACAGGTAATATTAAATTATTTAATAATTATTTATGACTTGGATACTGCAAGTCACATATAAATCTCAGATGAAAATGTCAGATATAAGATGAAAATAAAATCTCAGTTTGTTTGATTATTCTATTTTTTAATAATTATTATATTGTAACAAAATGTTTCAAATTATATTTTCAGAAAATTCATTGAATTGATGGATCTATTGTGGAAGGTGACCCAACTAGTATTCTCCCTTATTCTTCTACTTAGGCTTCATATAAAGTCTGTGAGGACCATGGGATCAACATTACTAAAATCTTTGTCACAAAGAAGTGTTCTATTGACTCTTTCCCATTGGAGCAGAACTGACAGGTATTGTATTTTACCAACCCCATTTTCTTCAGGTGATATTTCACTGGGCAGTGACCCATCAACATACCAATTCTCTGTCTCATGTCCTTTCTACTCAGTGATTAATACTATACGGGTTTCATCTAGTAAAATTGGATAAATCTCTTTGTCTGTCTAAGCCCAGAAATTTCCTCCTGATATAGGGATTCAAGATAGTAAATGTCTCTCTTATTTGAAAATAAGCATCCAAATGGGTTAAATAATGTCAACCACCATAGGCATAATATAGGATCTGCCACCTAAAATGCCTTAAACCAGTTTGTGGCATCATTGTCAACATAAAACGGATATGAAATAATAAATCACAAGATTATATTTGTATTAAAAATTTTTTGGTCAAACTTATGTAGTATCTTTGTCAAACAAAAAACAATTTTATTTTTTAAATTATACAATAATATCTGCAGAAAAATCCATCTTATACATGTAACAGAGTTAAGTTATTATATCAGATGAATGCCTGATCTACTGTATTGACAGAGCCTACATTTTAGAATAAATCAAAAGAGGTTATTTGTAATTTTTATATACAACATTTATACATTTTAAAGGTTTATAGAATATGATTAAAAAATTTAATACAATTTATTATAAAGATAAACTAGGTAAAATCATCAAAATGTGAAAAATTGTTTATGTAATAATATATTAAATTTATTATGACATATTTTTAGGATTACACATAATAAAATAAATCTAATTATGTCTTGTTTTTGTAATCGATTTTAATTATTGACAAGCATGGTTATATTCCAATAAATTTATTTTTATACAATAAAAACTTATTGATTATAAAATTTGCAAAAAAAAAAACACTTTTTGTGAAAATGAATAAGAAGGTTATAAAAACTATACACCAAAATAATGCCATAATTTGTGGTTTTCATAGTTCAAAGTAAACCACGATAACAATAAAGATACACCCCTCAAGTTTCTTAACTTATGACTTTCTTAATCATACATATACAGTAGTTTCTGATAAACATCTTCTTACTTGAATGTTGAGTTCTGTGTGTTGAAGGCAGAACTACGGAATGTAAAGGGCTAAGTGAAGCTGGTGTTGTATAATGTGAAGATGCCGAGGCAACATTGTTTCCACTCCCGACACTGACACCTAAGTGAGTATCATCAATTAGGTTGCTGTCACCTGGTAATGGTTTTTGTGGAAGTTCTTGTGTCATTTGCATACTCTGATACAGGGCATGTGCGGGGCTAGACATACCAGATTCTGAAACTGATGTCAGTGTAAACTTATAGTCACCATTTGTTAAAGTACAGTAAACAACGGTGCTTCACGTGCAGAAAAAATGTTGTGGATTTGTGTGAGTTTACTGAGATTTATGTGAGTGTTATTTGTTAAAATGTGAAAGCTTATATAGTGAACATTTCAAATAGTGCATATTATTTGC
The DNA here is from genome assembly GCA_963513935.1 of Aphrophora alni. NCBI lineage: Eukaryota > Metazoa > Arthropoda > Insecta > Hemiptera > Aphrophoridae > Aphrophora > Aphrophora alni. The sequence goes on along the minus strand of OY740767.1, from coordinate 139,810,220 downwards.
ATTGTCTATTTGTGAATATTAAATAAACATAAACTTTGCATAATATTTTATGATTAATACAATAAATATTAAATTATTTTGAAATATTTATTTATTATTTGCAGTAGATACTAGGCCTAATTTTTAAACCAACATTCAAAAATAATATTGTAAGACTGTATACAACATACTTGAGAATTATTTTATTGAAAATTTGACTATTTAAACACAATTCCAGCGGAACAAACTTTGAATTAAAATGAGAAAGAATAATTAATTGTTCTAGGTGTACGAGGCATGACAGGAATATAATTAGCATTATTAAAATATTTAAAAAATTAAAATCTATTTCCAAACAATTTTATTATTAAAAGAAGGGCTTGACCTTTAAATAGTTTAATATATTTGTCAATAAATGTTAAGACATTTGTTGTAGTGTCGAATCTATTTCTAAATATCCCTTGAGGGGTAGCACATGATCCTATTTGTAAATGATGCAGTAAATGATGAAAAATAACCAAGGATTTTTGACAGGCACTTGAAGACCATTCATATTACAACGTTCTTTTCCTCAGTACCCTACTTACAACTTGTCCTAGGTTAGTATGTGCGTTGTTATAACTGCGGTTTAATTCAGTTGGCTTGTAGATGTCATTATTTTGAAAGATAATAGTTTTAGCCATGTGCGACTCTTATGTTCATATAGTTTCTATTTATCCGGAATATATTCTACTGTTTGGGACATACTAAAGTAATGACTATATTTGATTATTTTTCAATAATTGTTTATAATGGATTTGTGATTGTTTATATTCTTGGAATGACACTATATTGCTTTACATTTTTTTTAATGCACAAGGAAGAGATTGCAAGAATTTTTCAGTTTTTAGAAAGTATTAAAAAATACTTAAAAACTATTAAAAATAATCAAGAAGTTGGGACCATTTATATTTATCTTCCATTGGGGTAGCAGCTGTTGATAGGAAGAAAACAATGTTGTTAAAGAAGAAGTAGTTAAAGAAGATGTAGTTTAAAAAACCGATCATGGATTTATAACAGAACAAACAATCTGCAGATTCGGCAGAGGTGGATATCATGAATTTGAGACACTTCGGCATATATATGGTAATAGATGAAAAATCAATATAGAATCTACATTGCTCACCATGAAGTCGATGCAATATTATGCATGATAAAATAAAATGAATGTCTATTTTCAGAAAAGTGGCTAAAGATGCAAAAAACCTTCTAGAATATTGAGGGTTTGTTGGTTTCTGAATCAATGCTTAATCAGATTGTCCAGTATACAAGTCAGAGAATAGAGAATAAACATCCAAATTATAGTAGTGTTTGGGACAGTTATGATTCCAATAAAACTAAAATAAAAGCCGATATAGGTCTCTTATATATGCCCGGGAATTTGAAATCTTCCCATGCTCACCTTTCTGACCTTTGGGTAAGAGATGGTACCGGAGTATAATATTTTCAGAACTGCATGAACATAAGAAGATTCAAATTTCTAACAAGAGTACTGAGATTTGATAACTGCACTACACGTGATGAACAAAAATGGCAAGATAAGTTAGGTCCTGTGAGGTAATTCTTTGAGCATTTTAATATAATTTGAATTTAATGTATAATACTGTAACATTTTAATATTATTATTGTATAGTAAGTCAAAATGTGGAATTAATATTCAACTTTTTTAATTTAGTTTTTACAATTATAAGATACTGTAACATTTTATATATTTTACTAATTAAAATAAATTATTTTGTTCTGAATGTGTACTTAAAAATTGTTTTACATTGAAAAATTCTTTTCTGGTCTTTTGGACCAAGCGTGATCCTTCACGTCGGCTACAAGTGCACGACCTTTCAAAGGATATACTCTTGATAAATGCTGCTAGTGAAGACAGCCAATATTGCACAATTCTTTTGACATTAACATAGCCCAGACTAAGTAAGGAATCACTTCAAATACAAAATAAGTGAAATTCAAATGGCACTAAATATGGACTATAGAGGGGATAATACATTAAATTAGTTCTCAACCAATTGGCATGAAGAGTTCTTAGGTTGTGTGGCCAAAATGGCCATCATGCAATAAATGATGTAAAGTAACCATGGATTGTTTGATTAACTCAATGTAATATATTATATTATTAACAATCCAGTTAGGCTACCAAAAATAAATATAGAAATTGTTTGGCTGAATTTCTGCTTTTTCGAAAATGGATTGTGATTATGTGGCTTAAAAATCATCATCATTATCAATGTATTACATAAGATTACTGCTGTCGCTTGCTTTTTTTGTCCATCAAAAATTACAATGATTTTCGAATGTATAAACGATGTAACAATTTCAAACAGTTCTTGAAATTTGTGGAATTTCACAAGAAAGTGACGATTCCACTTTTTCTCACAATGTTTTTTTGTTTACAAATTGCATAAAATTATTATTATTGACAGGCGGTTACCCACTATGTTCTTCATCATATACTTTTCATACTCTTAATTAAAACTTTCTAACCAATTATCTCACTATTTCATCACTCATTGCATTTTTACCCTAAAATTCACTAATCTGCAGATGAATCTTTTCTCTTTTCATATTTCTTGGAATAAGAAAACTGATAGTTCACAGCGTGTCTTTTAACCATCTTAAATATTTGAATAGTATAAAACAAACAATAAACAACAATTGCTTTTCTCATAATAACATCTGTACTGCAGCTAATGTATGAAGAAACTTAGCGTACATGCTCGATGAGACAGTAGAAGTATTTTTCCGGCTAAATTTCGAATCTTACTTTCTGAACATGCCTCATATATTAGCATATAAAATTATGAGAACTGATATCAACATAATTACAGAAAAATCAAATTTAGTGTACAGTAGTTGTCATAAGAAAACAAAAATCAGCTCTAATAATTAAAACAAATTTTCTCGTATACAGTAGAACCTCTGTTAACCGATCTCAGATCAACCGGTCCTCGGATTAACCGGCCTATTTAGTAGTGTACTGGTTCGATGAGAGTTTCCGAAAATAAATTGTAATTGAAACACCAAAGCGGCGGCGAGTCAAACGACATTGTCGATAGCGGTATCCCATTGTCAGTGGCGTAAAAACACTGCGGCATTGGTACCTGTCGGTATAGCAGACATACACTGACAAAAAGTTTGATGAGCCACTTTTTTTCTACGAATCAATTAGTACGTACATTATGGAAAATATAACATTTATTTTCAGTTTTCTTCTTGTATTTGACTGGTTATGATCTACGTATATAAATCAAAATGAGTGAGTTACAAAAACGGAAGCGCGTGTTGGTTTCGTTTGAGACGCAGTTAAATGTGTTAAAAAGACTTAACAGAGGGGAATCTGTAAAAAAGCTTTGTGACGATTTTAACGTGAGAAAAAGTGACATCAATGATTGGCGACGAAATAGACAATCTATTGAAGATTTTTGTTCAAAAATTGAGTCGGAAAAAGTTCTTGCAATTCGGTGCATTAACACAAAACCAGTTTGTGACACGAAGCTCTTTGGATGTGGTTTGTCCAAGAACGCCGAAGAGAAAGCCCCGTTAGTGGTCCAATTCTGATTGAAAAAGCAGCACTGGTAATTCACGGTTAAATCGAGAATGCACCAGCATTCTCTGCTAGCCAGGGATGGCTTGATCGTTGGAAAAAGCATCATGGAATTCGTTTTGCTCACATATGTGGTGAAAAAATGTCACCAAATGAATCAGGTGCTAGAGAATTTAAGGCTTTCGAAAACCTTTTAAAAACTAAAAAACAAACAAAATTACTGATTTTTTCAAACAGTGATGTGTGTTTGTATTATGTAAGTTTTTACAATGTTTAAAACCGTTTGTAGTGTTTAATTTTTTCATGTTTGATGTATAACATACGTAACATAATATATACGATAAAATTATGTACAATAAAATGAGTTGCAATAACATCTTAATTGCATAATTCTTAGCGCTACCTGATTAAATACGCTTTCTGTGAACGAAAACCGATTTTTCACAGGAATCTCGGATTAACCGGCCAAACGGACAACCGGCCTGGGTGTCAGTCCCGACTAGACCGGTTAAGAGGGGTTCTACTGTATTTGCTAAGGTATTTAACAAAATTTAATCTCTCTAAATATGAGGTCCATTCCACTTTGAAAAAAAAATAAAAATATTTGTTGGAATGTGAATATAAAAACTGAAACCACTTTAGCAAATTGAAAGTGAAAGAAAATTTCTATTCTGTTATTTAGTAAAACTAAAATGGATATTTCCCACTATCGTTCAAAACTTGGTTTTATTCAACATGAAATTCAGCTACGAAGAGGTTTCAACATAAGATGAGCAAGTGAAAGTTTTATTTAAGAACAAAGAACCATTTCACCAACTAAAAAATATAATTTAAACATACACAGTGTAAACTGAACCTACAGGCTACAACAAGTGGAAACTTGATTTAGGAATCCAGAAATTAAAGTACAATAAATATTTAATGTGTGTTTTTTTGTAAATAATGCACATGTAAGAAGCTTCGATAAAATCAAATCGATTGGATAAACAAATTTATCCAAGTATTTTTTTTATTCATTTTCCTTTTATTGGAAATGGCCTACATTTTAATTAATCCTTTTAGAATAATAAAGTAGTCTTATATTTTGAAACTTTTATTTTATATACCGGTAATTGAGAATGTATTTTAAGGGATTTTTGAATATTCAGTATACTTGATAAAAAATAGAACTAATTGTAATTTTACTGTTGCTGAGTAAATAATACTTCAATAAGAACTCAAATTATCAGAAACATAATAACAATGTTAAATGTACGAATGTGTATTTATAGTGTATGTATTAAACTTTACATTATACCAAACTAAAAAGAAATAAATCTACATTTCATTTCATGTTTACATAAGATAGCAAGCGGATGAAGAAAACCTAATTTTTGTACGATGCATAATTACAGATACTGAAAAGAATACATTAAGAAAGAAATATTAATAAAGACTAAAATTCTATTCAAAGTTTTTTATAAAAATACATTTTATTCTAATATAATAATTAAGAACTGGATGCTTTAAAATAAATGCATTTAAATAGACTATCACTAAAATACATTTACAAATTATGAAAGTTCAACTGTAAACCATTCTCAGGAAGCCTAGAACTATGATGAACCCTAATAGTTATTAAACTTACTATTCTTTTGAAGCTTGCTGAACATTTAATAAATTATTTTATATTGGTTACTGTTTAAAGCAATAAATACAAGCAGATCGAACTCTTAATTTTTACTTCAAATAATATTATCTTAAATTTCTAGGCAATACAAAACCAACTTCAGTTAGATATACGGAAACTCATTACATAAAGAACAAACATTAAGGTTTTAATGCATTTTGGAAGATATAATAACAAATACTAATATTATTATAGCTAATTGAATTAGAAAGCTACACAATTTTTTTTTCTTAAGGTTGATTTTAGATGAACCTTTCATGCAACTTTAACACATACTTTTATCAAAACCGTTCTGGTAAATATTGCTTCAACAGTTTTGTATCTCGCTGTAAACAAAATAGATACCGTACACTGTCATATTTATGACCATTTTTTATTATATGCCTAATTTGAATGAGATTGGAATATAATTATGATTACAATGAACAATTATTGTGATCCAATTTGTACGTTATGATTGAAATTTTCTTATTTACAAGTTTCATAATAACTCATTTATTTACTGCCAAAGTTAGTAAAACGTAATAACTTAGATACAGAATTCGCAAGTAGCGTAAATCAACCAATTATGTTATTACAATCAGATAGAAAGTTATTTAAAATAAATAACTGAAATTACCACCATTTCGAAACTGTTTGAAGGAAATACCAAATTTTGAAATTGTTTAAAAAAACCGTCACACACAGATGCTAAACTTTCTTCTTTTTTTTAATCGAGAATATGTCATTCAAATACAAGTGATTTCCACAATTGAAAGTAAACATTTTTCCTTCTTTCAAAACCTTCTTTTTCATTATAATTGAAGGATAATATTATATATTACATTGACACTCGATTGCAACCAACCAGAAGCAGATGACTAAGAAGGGAAAAAAATATATTCTTTGCTTGGGTAGTATTTCTGAGGTCTGACTGCATCAGTAGGAGAGCCTTAATTTATATTTTCCTTTTCAAATTTCATAAAATGCCTAGTACCATAGTGTTGATTAGACTAGCTGTATTATTATTTTTGAACATTTCCATTCCTATTGGTGTATAGTATTTGATTTACTCTTGCCATAATTTCACTACACTGCTACTTCATCCCATTAACATTATGTTCTCCAAAAGTAAATGCTACGATTCATTACCGGTAGTGAAATTTCACTAAATGGCAGGTAGTTTTGGTGTTTTTAAAGTATATAATCATAAGTTTGTTATAAATTGAGAATAAATTAAAACTCCAAAGTGTTTTATATAGCTTCACTCAGTATAATAAAAATTACAAGTTGAACTAAAAAAATAAATTTTGTTGTTTACTCTAAACTTTACAAACACAAACAAAACAAAAATACTTTAAAATAACACATCATCCACCGATTATGCAAAATCAGTTCTATTTGTTCAATAGATCCATATTTATTGTATATCCTATTGGATATGAGGTTATGGCATTGTTCTCCTTTTAACCCATAACATTCAATGAAATAATGCAATATTCAAGGTATGTATGGAAAAAAGTTATCATATTAATTAATATACTCATCCAAACATATTTAAAATAATGCAAGACAAACTGTATCTACAAATGCAGACAATATATTATAGGAATAACAAATAATATAAGAAAATATTACATTATTATGAATCTTTTTATCTGATGATTTATAAATACATTTTAATTACCATGCTTTTAAAATCAAATACTTATGTAAATCAGCTATACATACAAGTGAGTGCAATGTTGAAGAAGAACTAAATACATGTATAAACAATTAAGCAGAAGAAGTATCTATATATCAGTCCTGGAATATCTTGTGAATTAGGCTAATAAAAATTGTTAAGTCAAAGATATAGTAAAATACCTTTTGGTAAGGACAGGGTTAATTTCAATAATAATATAACATTAGAAGATATTTATAAGATACATAGGTACATAGGTAATGAGACAATCATGTTTATCTTATTTCAAAAAGTTGTGCAAAATTTTATGAAAATTTTCATTGAAATATTTATGTTTATGAAGTTATCTCACTAAATAAAGAGAAGAACAATGTACTTTAAAATATATAAGTAAAACGTGTGATACATACAATTATAAAGTTGGATTCCTACCATAAATTTTAAACAGCTGTTTTTCAACTACTCCATTATATATTACGTAACATCTATCACTCATTCAACAATGAGAAGTCCTTTTGAAAAATGCACTTAATAAGGACATTGTTCAATGTTAAAGTTTTCGGTTTTAGAATGTATAAAGCAATCTGAAATGTACTTCTGGGTGCTTAAGTTTTATGGTGTAAGCTATTTCAATCATGCAAATTTAATTGATCTTTGGTGGAATAAGTGTTAAAAGTTTAAATTTCAGTATTGGAATCTTGCATCAATGGATTTATTTATGTAGATGGACCGGTTGCAATAGAGCAATAGATTAAACATTATAAATTCTAACGCATTACAAAAAAAAAATACTTGATGCATAATAATTATGTAAACATACTTCTATATAACTCACAATGCATTGAAGTAACATAAAACTACATGAGCTGAAGTGGTTCACAGATGACATTAAAACAAAGAGTGGCACAGGGGCTATAATCCGATGAGAGAAATTTGAGCAGGAACAGGAACATGTACTGGTGATGGGAAAGTATCCAATGGTGTTTCAGTCCAAAATTACAGCCTTAATCGAATGTGTACAATAAAATCTAATTCTTGGATACAAGGCTAAGGATATAAGTATCTATATAGACAGTAAGAAGTTTTGAAAGTCATATATTCTAACGAATTGAAGTCTAAGTTATTACGGGATTGTTTCAGAATCACAGCTTGGACGATACCATATCGAATTCTTCTTGATTGGCCAAGTTATAATTCTTTACATGGAATGAATTAACAAAGAGTTAAAAACACAGGTCCAGAAGTAGTTCAGACTGAAAGGTAAAGAGTTTTTGACACTGGCATAAAAAAACTAGTACAATGATGGGACAAGTGTGTTGTAGCATGTAAATATATAGAAAAATAGGTAAATTTGGAGACTTATTGATCTAAACCAACACCCGTTTGTCTCTTTATTACCTACAAACTGAATTAACCTTATTCACAAAAATATCTATTAAACTGTCCTAGCCAAAGAGTTTGTTTGCTATATCTTTGTTTTAATTTACTTAGACAAGTGCAATAATACATTACATAGCTACGAAAATAAGTGAACATACCATGTTTCAAGCTATGGAGTTCTATCAACCTACTTGGGTCCTGATGGTCCAACAAAGGTTGTGTTTCTCGGGTACAATCTAAGACAGTCGGGGTTGGGGATATACGCACTTCCTGACGGGAATGCTTCATGTTGTGTGAACTGCTCGAGCGTTTCATTCGAGAGTCCAATGGAGCTGAGCGCCCTACAGGCAAGCATATCAACAACTACAGCGCAAACTACGGCTTCAAAATATTCTACAGGGTTAAGCTCGAGGATATAAAGTTTATAATTATTGTACAAGGAATCAAAAATATAAATTAATTTTAAATGTACGTGATTTGGGGTTATGCTCAATTATTTTGGTGAATACCTACCAAGACAATAAATGTATAACTACATGTATAACAACTAGTATTTCATCCAGTAAACTGCAATATATAGTACAATCTTCTCATTAATTAAAAAATAAGGATGAACTTGATAAAGAAATTCAACAATATAAGTAAATATCATAACTTATTTTATTATAATATATACATTATTGTTGAATATTATAAGTAAAATTGTGGAAATTGATGACTTCAAAAAAAAACACACACAAAAACTTGTCCGTTTTGGGCAAACAAAACAGTATAGTTAGGAAATACATATGTTTAAAAATTATGTTATACAAAATATTAAGAATAAGTTATGTTATTCAGAATAAGTTGAATAAAATAGCTAAAAACTTTCAAGAAAATTATGAACCTAGAAATAACAGTAGAAATAAAGATTACTGATAATCATTTCAGATATAATATTATCATTATGTCCTTTTTATTTTTGTCCATAAGAAACAAACTATTTCTAACTAAATTTAAGTTCATTTTCATAATATTGCATATGGTATTTTTTTTTTGTACACATTTCAAAAACTAATGTTTTAGAGGAGGCAAAGTGAAAATAAGGATGGATGACAAAATATCAAAATATATCTGAATTTTTTCCAATTATGGATTTGAAGAGAAATATTGTTTTAAACTAATCTAGGCTCAAAATTCAAAACAAAATACAGTATATAGATACCCCATTTATAAGTTACGATGTCTCAATTAAAAAAAAAAAAAAAAGTATATCTTACTTAATCTCCTAAATGGAAAGATTGTTTGTACAAATAAAATAATTAGATATATCAAATTAGGAAGTCAATTTTGAAATAAACTTTTTTAAATAGATTCTGGACTATTATAAATAATAATTATTACAAAATATATCACTGTACTTTCAATATTTATCAACGATTTTAACAAATTTATTCTTGCGAATTTGTATTAGGAACTTTAAATATCATACCAAAAACAATATATTTTTTTAAATTAATAAATATGAGCTTAAATCTCATAAAAGTAATGTATGTTATTTTAAAATAAAATAAATATTTTATTAAATCAATCTCTGATGTCCTGTTGATTAAAAATACGAGTTAACATTTGAAAACATCAATTTTCCATCACTTTTTATTTTCCAGTAGAAATGTTCTAATCTTAGCCTCAACATTTGTCCTTATCAGTCAATGATAATTATAAATAGAAAATGAAAATATTTTGTTTCTCCAACAGCAAAATTTAATTGAGATTAAAGGAGAGAATGTTTTATTTATTGAGTAATCTCCGACATTTAATGAGCTATGGAAGAAGTAATCCCCAAACCACAAATAAAATACTAAAATTTGATTAAAACAATTAACGTTTGAGTATTGGTTTATATCTCTGAGGATGGCAGCTATGTTACCAAAATGTAGTAAATAAGGGTTTATTAAACATTCTAACAATAATTGTGTTTTAACTTTAATGTAATAGCAGATATTTCTTGTTGAAACTCCATATTCAAGGATAAATAAAGCAAAAGCTTAAAGTTTCAAATATTTTAATAGTATGAATGAGCTACAATTGTTTCGCCTTGCGGCATCTACGGGCATCATTGTTGCGGCATCTAGTTGCCCGTAGATGCTGCAAGGCGAAACAATTGTAGCTCATTCATACTATTAAAATATTTGAAACTTTAAGCTTTTGCTTTATTTATCCTTGAATTGTGTTTTATTTGTGGTTTGGGGATTACTTCTTACATGTCAATAATAACCACAAGGCTTATTGGATGTTTGTATTTCCATGGGCGTCATCGCCGGGGGCGGGGGGACGCATCGCCCCCAATATTTGAGATGTAAAAATATTTTTGCTAAAAACGAATGATTTACAAAACCTTAAAAGGTAAAGATCGGGCTTTGTCTTTACTAGGGTTTTTAACATTACATTTCTGTTACAATCGCAAAAAAAATGCATAAAAACGATGTTTTGAGAAATTAATTTTAAAAAAATTTCCATACCCCCAGACCCCTGGCATATGTCCCCCCCCCAATAATGAACTGGTGATGACACTCAGTATTTAATATGCTGCTAAAATTCTCAAATCAGTTAAATTTTCCTTTAAGTTAAACAAATATTGTGAAATATTTACTCATATAAATCAGTTTTAAATGAAAATACAAAATAATTTCCAGTATATGTAAAAAAAAAAGTATTTTCAATATTAAAGGAACTGTATTTTTCAATTTATGATTTTTTTTTTACAAATTGGGTTTCTTCAGATAGATACATGACTTCTGGAACATATCAAATTTTCAATTCATCCTATAAATAATAATGCTGGTAAAAACTATCAAGTATAACAAGAGGGGGTAATCACGCATTACAATATTTTTTGCTACAACAATACAATACTACCGCTATTCAAATGATTTTTAAACATTATCATAATAAGTCTCATTACTTTGAGAAGAAATATTTGTGCAAATTAGAGAAAAGTGCATAGAGACAGAATCTAAGGTTGTATTTTATTAAAGGGTAGATCAGTTTTGTAGAATAAGTAGTCTACAAGGGTTTAGCAGTCAAGTTAAGACACTCTTCATGCAAATAAAGAAGTAGAAAATGTACAAGATAAATTATTCCTGAAAAAATAAAATTTAATTAATTGTAGACTAATAATGAACAATATTTTTTATTTCAAATTGTACACGGTGTTATATTTTTGTTGGTGATTATTGGGCGATTGTTGCTTCAATTATTTTGAAGAATGTTTTTGCGATATAGGCTATTCATCAGGTACGATTTCTAAAAACACTATAGTTTGTATATGTTAAAAACTGAAGTGTTTCTTACACATTGCAAGTGGTTCTGCTCTAAATAACTTGTAAAACACAAATGCAGCTTTCAAAACATTTGGTTAACATATATTTTATGTACAAATAAAATTATTAGATAATGTTTAGTACAGATTAACTAATTTAAAAAATCAACATAAACCGGTATTCATTTTCATTGCTTTTACCTTCATAGAAAAACAAATTATTCTCAACATTTTAACAACTAAGGAAGCTCTGAATTATTGCTGTTATTATTGACACATTTTGCCAAAAGCTTGTCTCAGAAAATATATACACCAATTCTTGTACTAAATTTTGAATAAAAGTATAACTACTGTATTCTAAAATTGAACCTATTAAACCAACTTCCAATTTTAAGAATTTAGTTTTTTTTTCCAAATTTAGTATAATTTTAACAAAAATTAAAGGCACTTGAGTATAAAATTACTTAAGGAAAATTAAAATCACTGTAAATTGGCTAAAAATTTCAAAAATTCTAAAAATAAACAAATTTAGAATTTGTAATTTCTTTTGCTTAATATCCAGTTCAACATATAAAAGAAAAATCATGTTTGTAACTAATTTGACTTACCTGTTTATTTATTTTCTATTATTAAAATACAACAAGTAACATATATTTTGTCACAATATTATTGGAAGTAAAATATTCTATAATAATTTGAACATGGTTTCTACTTAACCACATAATTTAATCTAAGTAGAATGATTTACATTTAAAAACATGTCTAAGTAAGGTTTATAAACATCTTCAAATTGCCCCCCCCCCTAAAAAAATTATCGAAATATATTACAAAAGCCTTTTAATATTCAACTATTTCGTCAAAGGGTGGAAAAAATTATATATTTATTTTCTAAACAGGAGAATTAGTCCATAATATTAGTTTAAAACTATGTCAAAATATTCATTAATTAGAATAACCATAAGTTTCATCATTAATTCTACTTACACTATCCTAATATCCAGTAAGAATAAATATTATATAAACTGTGTCAAAAATAACATTAAGACTCATTGCTAAACTTCCATAAATGGTGAGTAGTCCTGGAGCCAATTACCAAAATTATGTGATCAATATAAACTCCATATTTAAAATATAATAATTTGTAAATCATCATGATCTGGGAAAGTCAACTCATGGATCTATGGTAACTGAAAATTGACAGGCTGTCAGTTACAGAAAAAGAAGGAATTCATCAATTATTTGCATAGGTTCATTCATTATGATTATTTAACCCTAGAACACTACTGATTCGTAAAAATTACGACCCGCCCTTTGTAAAATTCGGAGAACTTGTAGACAAAAGACGGACACGCTCTGTCTTTTTGTTTACCTTCCTGCCATTGTGAATAGAGGCCACTGTCTCTTCAGATAAGCTCAAAGTTGAACCGTTATTACCGTACTCAAGCTCGCGTCGTATATTTTACGAAAGAATAGTGTTTGCGAAAGTTTTAACTATTAATTTTTTGAATATTTTTTTGTAAATTATTGTTTGTATATTGTTAGTTTTTTAGTGTTGTAAATAGTTTATTGTGTAAATAGTGATTTTAGAGTTCAAAGTGTTTGATTTAGGTACTAAGTGTATATTAATCACTGCAAGGAATGTGATTCTCAGTGAAGACAGGACTCTAATTTTGACATTTTTGGCATTCTACCTAATGAACTTATTGTAAATCATTATTCTCTTTTTATATAAATTAAACACTTATAAATGATGTATTTTATGAATATCCGATTAATTTTTCCAATAAAAAAATATTTAGATTTTTTTCCAGATTAATTATTTTTTTAAACGTACTTGTAGTGGTGGTAAAAGACATTTTTTTACAGTTAAAATATGTAGGAGTTCATTGTTAAATATTTTTAAAAACACTTAAAAACAATAGAGGATTTAATATAAAAAATAGTCAACACTATAGTAAAGTTTAAAAAATAGTAATAAAAATAAATACAGAAAGTAGTAAAATTTACGAATGAATAGTGATCACGTAACAATGAACTAAGAGTAGTAATCTAGGGTTAATACAGAAAATATACTTACTGACTGACAAAAGGTAATTTAGTTTTACAACAAATATTAAAATATTAAACTAGAAATATATTAAAATTTGGTGGAACTAAATCTTAAATTTGAATAAATTCAATATATCTGATCTTCTGATAAATAACATATATTTATACTTAATTCAGTTAAACACGATATGTGACAAGAGATCCTTCAGACTAAGTTTTATTGATTTCATGTGCAAAACCTAAGTTGTTTAGAACTAGGTTAAGAAAACTTATTTCAACTAAACTTTAGTTTATAGTAAACAAAAAAATTATCACCAATTACTATCAAAGTAATATTTAAAAAAGTACCATATAATTTGCATGGTTGTGGGCCTAACCCTTTATTGTACAACTAAACTCATTTCATTGATTGATGTGTTACCAATACATCACATTCCAATCACTTATATTAACCACCAGGCTTATATTTCTAATTATTAATTATAATCAAAATAGACATTTTCAGTTTTTTGAATGAGTAGTGTTGAGTAGAGACCTCTAAATTTTTTTATAATATGTGTTTATAAGATTTTAAATTATAATATCAATGTTTTCTTATCAGTGTGAACAAAATTTAAGGACTTAGAAATACATTTATAAATGACTACATCAAATAATGATTGCTAGGACCAGCAAATGCACATGTGTCAAATTTACTGTAGGTATGATCTTCTTCATTTAGGTGCAGCTCTATGCATCGGATAATAATGTATTCATAATCAGAGATTATACTTTATGACAGCGAAATATCTGATGAATGGCATGAATTTAATTCTATTATTTTAAATAATTATTATAATAATTGTAGTTTTTTTTTTTTTTTTTTTTCATTACTGTTGAGACCGAAGGTTCTTGGTGGAATTCCATTTTTAAAGATAATAAAACACTATTTCTTATTTTGTATCATCCACTTTTTATTAGTCTAGCCGACCAATGGTTTCGCCTGCTAAGGCATTGACAGGCTCTATTACAGACAGTCTACGGTATATAATTAATTGTTGTTGTTAACAAAAGTATTGCTTTATGCGCTAGAGAAAGGTTATAATGGATAACTAAATAACTGATGAATGTGCAGATAATTTATTATTTTCTAATTCATAGAGAATTTTTCAAACCCTTTCTACTAACAAATAATATGCATCAGATACTTATATGTCTGTTAAAAAATGATATTTTATCTGATGAATGTAAATGATTTATTTAATACTCTGCCATTTAAAAAAAATGTTTATCAAACTGTCACATGTCAAGGTATCCCATGTTGGCTACTGACAGACACTTTTTCCAGTTAGTCAAAAACCCAAATAATCATGTTTTACAATCTAGAGGTTATATCAATCATATTGAAATTTTAGTCGCCTGCTCCTTAAGTATTAGGTAACAGAAAACATATTGCGTGCTAAAAATATTCACTGCATCTTGATAACTATTGAAAGAATAACATGTAATGCAAAACAACTTCTTTTCATGAAACCCAACTTCTTTCAACCACCAAGAAATTTCTTAGCGTTTAATCAAAATTTCAACATATATTTAAATTATTTACAACTAAATTTAATAAATATAATATTTTACCCCTTTTATTTGTAGAATTCAAACAGGCTTTCAAAATTTTTTGATATACATAGTTTTCATCACTAGAGTCCAAATAATAAAATCTAACTCAAATTTAAGATTTAACAGTGGCATAAACATCACAGTTTCTTACAAGATTATAAAGCTGCAAAACTTTAAAAAGGATAATTTAGTTTTAATAGTCAGGTGCAGTTTTTTTTTTTCAAAACAAACTTTAATAATTAAACATTATTTTAGTTTTTTTGTTACTGCAGTTGTATTATGAACAAGCAATAAGTAAAGCTGAAAAACAAGCGAGCTGAGCAAACTACATACCAGCCTGGTTTCGTGGTTTGTCCTTGAGAATATGTTTGTTGTTGATTCCATGCAAATGAAGATCTGTCAGACTACGTTTCAGCTGACCGAACATGCCTGATTGAACACACACATTCTACATACTCTCGATAGCTGAATAAGACAATCTTAACTAAACACTGCATGCACCAAACTTTTAACACTTTAATGACTGCCTCACTACAGTAAAGTGTCAAAAGAATGAACATAAAATACTAATCTAAAACAAAAGACATTTATCATGAACCTTATAAATTAACAGTGCTTGCAAGAGGAAGACATAAAACATGACATGGTTAAAAATGGTTGATGGGTATTAGCATTCATATTCTGGAAAAAAATATTCAGTTACAAAAACATTGCTAAAAATATCTATTTGTAAATAAATAGTAAAACTTAATTTAAGAAGCATGTGCATTAATTAAGAAATAACCTGGTAAAAATTATATCACTTTTTTTGTTTGAAAATAGTTATCGCAGAGTATTGATGCGCTATTCTGTGTTATATTAGAGAAGAAATTGGTCATGATAAGGAGCATGCTAATTATTGGAGTATGTTTCTTAAGAGATAAAGAAAATCACATCAAGTAAGAACTTGTGTAAAGTCCAGAGTTCCATAAGTAAAATTGTCAGGCCTAACAGAATTAGTTTCTTTAGCCAAGCCAATAAAATAAAAAGTTGACATATTTTCTTTTTATGATCATTCCAATGTTTTTTTTTTAATTTTTTTTTTTAATATTAGATAGTAAAAAATCTGTAATTCAAAAATAGCTGAACTTATTTAATCTGAAAAACATAATTTAATTGGAAAAAGGTAGAGATAATAAAACCAAAAAATAAATTGATCAAAATTATTAACCAAAGCTAATGAATAATCTGATCAGCCAAACCATATAGAAATAAGGCCATTGGCTTCTGGTAATAAAAAGTTAATTAAAAATACAAACTCTTCTACTTTAGATAAGACAGAACTTTGTTTAGTTAAACCTCCACAAGGATTGATGACAAGGTTACATGTTAAACTTTTAAAAGGAGGAACAAAAATTTAGTATAACCTGATAAAACCATTGGTAATCACATCGTTGGCATACAACACCAGTTTATAGAGTTGGCCAGTCTAAGTTTTTGTTTCAACTTGGGCATTTTTGTTCCTTGTATTTTGTTGTTCTGTGACTTGTTGTTTTTCCTGATCTCGTTTATAGTTTTAGTTATTTTGTGTGTTTATACTAAGCTTTAGTCCTGGGATCTTTGCTTAGATTACTAGTTTAAGTTTTAGTTTCCAACATGGTCCTTGGGTATATGATGTCTTGTCTTTTGTCACATTTATCATGTTCTTGGTTTATCACCTGATTGATATTCTTAAAATGCTATGTGTTTGTTTTTTATACACAAATGAATAAACGTCAAATAAACTATATAAGCAACTGTTTTGTATTTCATTTTTAGTTAGTCTTTACACTGCAAAGTGGAACCCTTTGCACAAAAGTTCAAACCATTTTTTTACGTTTTAGAGTTTGTATTTAGCATTAAAAAGCAAGAAACATAAACTGGCTAACATTAAATTTTCAACCTTTCTAAGAACAAAACCAAACAAAATCTATGTTTTCTAGGTGTTGGGAATGTTCTGATCACAAGTCCTAATAGATAAACCGATCTTTAAACAGTCTTCATAGTTCACTTTCTATTTTGATCTAGTTTAATATTTATAAAACTAATTTTAAATATGGATGAAGAGCTATTTAAAAAAAGAAATGAACATGATTAAAAAAGTTTGTATTTATACAAAACAAAATTCTCAGAAACTATTATTTCCTTAAATAAAAATAAATGTTTTATCAACTTTACACTAATTTTTACATTGAATTTTGATTTTATTATTTCCTAGTCTATAAACAAAATTTATGTTTATAAAAATACATTTAAAAAAAGTGAATAAATAATAAAAACAGTATTGATCTTGAACATAAAAATACTTTGTTTTTATACTACTTTCAAAAAATGAAATAAATCATACAATGAATAAGTAAGTATGAAATGTAATAAAAACCAATTCATTTTTACAAGAGTGATTAATATTTTATAACACATCCAGAATCAAAAAAAAAAAAAAAACAATGTCTCAGATTAATATTATTATTGTTTTAATAAAAAAAATCAAATCAATTACGGTTACAGGCGAGACAGAAACATGTCTTTGATTAAATTTTATTATTATTATTTCACTATGTCAGTGTTTGTAAGTATAAAACGGCTGACAAACAAAAGAAACATGCTATCATTCAGTTGTTTATAAAAATAATCCAAATAAAAACACAGTTTAGTAATTACGGACAAAACTTTAAAATTGGTTTGCCATTTTTCAAATACTCTTTGTCGAATAAATAAATTGTGTAGTCTCACACAAAAAATAATTCCTAAACACAGTCATTAGACTTCTTTAAAGGAAGTGGCAATGATAACTTCATTATTAAACAAACAAACTTTTAGTACATATTTAAAATCAGAATTATTTATTGTAAAACGGAACAAACTCTGTCCATGAGATTTATTTTGTTTCTAACAATATTTTGATTTCCTTGTGTGCAAGCAAGCAAAAAAATTAAAATAATAATAATTCTATAACAACTAAAAATAACTATGCTAAAGGCACAAACACAATGGGGCACCAATCATTAGTCCTTACTCAAAATAAAACAAGATTCATTAACAAATCATCATGGAATTAAATCAAACTGACCACTGTATTTTATTAGCACATAATTAAAATACTTTGATGATTGTTAGTTATGGTGCTCCTTTGTTTCCAACCCATAAGAATTAAATTTTATGTAACTTCTGTAAGCATGGGACATCTTCCAACCAAAATAAATAATAAATATTAAGTTTAAATAAAGTACAAGTAATATTAATGTAGTAATAATATTCAGAATAAATATTAGAGATAAATAAAAAAAAGTGTAAAGTGTTCTAAAACAATGTAAAACATTGAAAGTTTAAATTTCGAAATGTGCGCGCCGATAAAGAATTAACAGACATGAATAAAGGAAGTTGAACCCTGGAGAAACTTCCCATGAGTCAGCGAGCATTAGCTTTGCCAAGCAAGAATATCCCATGATGCCTTGCGAGAGCGTCTAGCCAACCAAGAAGAAAGCGTTGCTAAGAGTCTTTGTCAGGATCCTGCACGATATAGTCGTAATAGAAGTTGGCTGGACAGACTCGTTTTCAGTCCAAGATGGAAAATCTCCGTTAATAATGAAGTTAGAAGGACTCAAAGTTATGGACAATGGTTACTCGTGAGTAAGGTGTAAAATACTTGAGAATATAATTTCAACGATTTAATTGGGAACATTTTAAGAACTTTGATTTTGAACAATAACTTGCACATGTATATTTTCTATATTTCACATAATTGTATGCTAATGATGTTTTTATTTTGATAATAATGTCTTTGTTTTTGAATAATACAATAAAGGGAAGGTTTCTTGTTTTAATTATGTCTGGCTAAAATAATTTGTGTTAACCATGTGCCATGCTATGCTAGTAACTGTAAGTACGATTTGAGATTGCAATCCTGCCCCTTAGGATAATTAAAATAGTAAAAATAAATGTAGAATTGTAAGAACGCAGACTTACAATTAGGTAAGTTACTTAAAATTTGATAAAAAGCTCTAAAAGCACTTAATAAACGTTATAAAATGGCGCCCGTTTGGTCCTCAATCTGAAATAGCAGTTGCAAAAGTAGCGTGGTACATGGTTATACGCATTTCTGAAATTAATATTAAAATAAATTCAAATAAGGGGATAATTGTAGAATATAAAAATATCATAATTGAGAATTTATAATTAATACAATTTAAGATGGAAACCGATGAAAATAACTTAGACGAATCCGGTTTAGGAGTTAGTTTTACCGAGGTAGAAAGCATGGCAGAGACAAATATATTAGAACAGGTTAAGTCACCTAAAGATGAAAAACCAATATCATTAAATGATCTGGTAGGATTACTAACGAGTAATTTTAAACAATTAAGAGTAGAACTTAAAGATGATATGAAATTAAATAATGTAGAAATGAATGTAAAATCTGAAAGTAACTTTAAACAAATAAGAGACGATATGAAATTAAATAAATTAGATAGTGACAATAAATTTGAAAAATTTGAAAATAATTTTAAAGAAATGAAGGTAGCTATGAATAATCAATCTGAGAAATGTGAGATTAATTTTAGACAATTAAAAGAAGAAATAAATTCAAATAAGGTTGAAATAAATGATAGATTAGAAAACTTTGATGTTAAATTTGAACAAATGAAGGAAGAGAATAAATTAGCCTTAGAAACACTTAACAATAAGTTTGACAATCAAAATGCTAAACTTGAAAAAGATAAATTAGAATTTAGAGAAGAATTTAATGGTAAATTTGATAATTTGTTAAAGGACAGCATAGATTTTAAGAATAACGTAGAAAAACAAAATTTAAATTTGAAATTAGAAACTAAGACAGAAATAGATAATTTTAAAACTGAAACTCTTAATACAATAGCTAAATCTGATGAAGAAATTAGGGCTGTAATTGATGACTTTTCACTAGGACAGATAGATAAACAATTAACCTTTGAATCCAAAATAGGAAGTGACATTAAAAATAATTTTGAAACTTTAGAAAATAAACTAGTTGTTAAATGTAATGAACAGGATTTAGCCATTGATAAATTAGATAGTAAATTATCAAAAGAATTACAAAATTTAAAACAGAACGGTAATTATGGCGTTAAGCCTACACTATGGCTAAATGAGAAATTCAATGATGTGTTAATTTCAGAGTTTTTTAATGAAACAAAAGGGCCTCACCCGAAAACATTTTTAGAATCACTTAAGGTTTTGGAAGATATAAGAGAAAATAATTGGGAAATTATGGTATGTTATATGAAAAAATTTTTAAAGGAAGAAGCCTATACTTGGTTTGAGGCACACAAAGATGAATGGTCAAACTATGATCAGTTCAAAAATGCTTTTCTGGATAGATTCTGGTCTCAAGAAAAACAGGAAAGTTTTAGAAGCAAACTAATGTTAGGTCCAATGTATCGAGGCCCAGTCAAAGAAATACACAATTATATCATTAGAGCTTTTCACAAAACACAGTATTTAGATCCACCTATGCCAATAAATTCATTTATTAAACACATAGTAAAACATGTACCAGAAGGTCTGAAATTAGTACTTCTTGCAGCTAGACCAACTGACCTTAATAATTTAGAAAAAATAGTAATGGATTGGCAGGAAAGCCAATCCATAATTAATAATGATTTCAATAGACATGCTAATGTAATAGAAAATAGGGGTCATTATATAGATTACAGAAACAGGCCAAACATGGGTAATGCACAATTACCAAATAGAAATTTTCAAAACCAAAATAGTATGAACTACCATAGTATAAACCATAATAGACCAAATAATAACAATTTTAGAAGTGACAATAATAATTTTAGAGGAAACAATAGTAATTTCAGAGGTAACAATTTTAGGGGTAACAATAATGGTAATTTTAGGGGAAATAGTAACAATGGACCACCACTACCAGTAAATAGGGGCTCTGAGAATAGAAATGTTAATGGAAATAGTAATAATAGGGGAAATGGAACCAGGCAGGAATAGATATGGCCGGATTACTGCCACAAGACATAAATAGGCCTAAAAATGAAAGTGAGGTTAAGAGTTTTTCACTAATAGCAAAAAAGTCACTACATGATGAACTTATGATTTTAAATAATGAGGAATTAATTAAGGAAGATAATTATAATGACATTAACACTAGTAATGTAAAAGGGGAAATTATTGAAATTAAAATTAAAATAGGTCAAGGTGAATATAGTTGTTTAATAGATACAGGATCTGAGATTACTGTCATTAATGAAAGTACATACTTAAACATAAATAAAACTTTAAATAATTCTATAATGGAACTTCCTGTATCAAATTTAATTGTAATGGGTGTGACTGGTACTAGAAGTAAAACAATTACGAAGCAAATTTGCATAGAAACTAAATTTAGCGATGAAATAATTCCAATTAACTTTTTAGTGGTAAATGGTTTAAACATAAATATAATATTAGGTTGTGACTTTTTAAGAAAACATGAAGTAAAAATAGACTTCAAACGAGAAATCATTTGTTTTGAAATAAATAATAAACTCATAACAACAAAATTTTACAACAAGTTCAATGACAACAGGTTAGGTGCATTAAGATTATGTGATACAGGTTCAATATTCAATGAATTAGAAAACTTAAATGGTAATGTCATTCCTACACAGGAGGTATTATTTATGCATTACAATAAAATTTTCGATGAAAATGATAACAAATTTAGTGATAAAGACCAGGATTGGTGTAATAAAATAAATGATGTTTTAATGAACACTAACCTTACAATTGAAATTGAAAAACAACAATTAAAATCTTTACTAGATAAATATAAATCAATATTCTCAGACAAACCAGGTAAAATAAGAAACTTTAAAGCAAAATTAAATATAAACAATAAAGAGAAATTCATAAATAGGTCATATGCTATTCCACACTCCAAGAAAGATTTGGTAAATAAAGAAATAGAAAAGTTAATAGCCTTAGATATTATAGAAAACTCAGATAGTCCATACTCAAATCCTTTAGTGTGTGTAATCAAAAAAGATGGTTCAGTGAGGTTATGTCTAGATGCTAGGCAAGTAAATAAAGTAATTATAACAGACAGGGAGGCGCCTGAACATATTGATGACATTTTACAGCGATTTGAGGGGGTTAAATACATAAGTACCATCGATTTGGTATCTGGGTTTTGGCAAATAGCGTTAGAGGAAAATTCGAGAAAATATGTAGCGTTTAACTTTAATGGAAGGAATTTGCAATTTAAGAGGTTACCTTTTGGACTAAATGTTAGCACATCTATATTTAAAAAAGGCCTAACACAAGTTTTGGGTCCTGAAGTGACAGAATTTGCAGTTGTATATGTTGATGATATCTGCATAGCTTCTAAATCATTTAAAGAACATTTAATGCACCTAGATAAAATATTTGATAGACTAAAAAGATTCAACGTTACTTTAAAATTAAACAAATCAAACTTGTGTAAAAATAAAATAAAATTTTTAGGTTATGTCATATCTGATTCAGGAATAATGCCAGATGAGGATAAAGTAAAAGTAATACAAAATTTTCCTATTCCTAAGAACTTGAAACAATTACAAAGCTTCCTTGGACTCTGTAATTATTATAGAAAATTTAGAAATAATTATGCACAATTAACCTCAAATTTTAAACATCTCTTGGCAAGTAAAACTATAAATAATAAGAAAGCATGGGATTGGCAAGTAAATGACACACATACATTTAATGAAATTAAAGAAAAGTTTTTGGAAAATATAATATTACGTCATCCAGATTTTAATAAACCTTTTTATCTAAATACCGACGCCTCTGATGTAGCTCTTGGTGTAGTTCTATATCAAGTTGATAGTTTAGGTGATCATTTAGTAATTGCATTTGCTAGTAGAAGCTTACAGGATTTCGAAAGGAAATATACAATAACAGAAAAAGAACTAATGAGTATTATATTTGGATGTAAAAAATTTAGAAACTACATTTTAGGCAACGAAACAATAATAAGGTCAGATCATAAAGCTTTAATTTTTCTTAAAAACTGTAAACTCACAAATGGTAGACTTTTAAGATGGATGCTGTACTTACAGGAATATAATATTAAGATTGAATATTGTCCTGGAAAAGAAAATGTTGTAGCTGATGTTATCTCTAGAATTAATGAAACTGAAACTTTGAATAATAATGACAAGAATGTAATTAAAATTTATAAAACAAAACTTGAAATACAAAATTTAGATAGAGATAAAAAATTGAGAAATTTATTTAAGGACATAATAATAAAGCAAAATTTAGACCCTAACTGTAAAAATATAATGGATATGATTAATTTGAATGATGAGAAAAGTGAGGAATTAAAAGAACACTATACTATTTATAAAGATACATTATTTTACAAAAAGAATGATACATTTAAATATAGGCTATATGTGCCTGAATCAATTATAAACTTAATTATTGATGACTATCATTCAAGATATGGACATATAGGAAGCAATAAATGTTATAAATTCCTAAAACAAATATTTTTTGCTCCAAAATTTGAAAAGAAAATAAAACAAAGAATTAGATCTTGTATGATATGCCAGAAAAGTAAGGTTAGGACTCAACAGCAACAGGGTTTAATGCAGTGTAATGTGCCAAATGAACCTTTAGAACTTGTAGCAGTAGACCTATTCGGAGAATTGCCGACTAGCAAGGGAGGTGTCAAGTACATATTTGTAATGTCAGATGTTTTTTCAAAATATATAAAACTGTACAGTATCAAGAAAGCTTCGGCTAAAATTTTAAGCGAAAAAATTATAAAAAATTACATAAAGGAAGTAGGTAAACCAAAAATGATTTTAAGTGACCATGGTAGTCAGTTCACATCACAACTATTCTATGAAACGTTAGGTTGGGAAGGCATACATTTAAGAAATACATCTGTTTACCATCCACAGAGCAATCCTAGTGAAAGATGTATGAGAGAACTAGGTAGAATGTTTCGCACCTATGTACATGACAACCATAAACAATGGGCAGAGTATGTACCGTTCATAGAAAAGTGTTTGAATTATTCCATACATGACTCTACAAATTGCATTCCTTATGAAATAATGTTTAAGAAAAAGTGTCCTAACTTCTATGAAAACTTAATTACATACCCAGAAAAAGTAAAAATAGATTTTGATGAGAAAATAATAATTGCAAAAAATAATTTAAAAAATAAAGCTGAGGCTAGGGCCAAATTACATGACAAAAATGTTAAACCAATTAAATACGAAATTAATGATTTAGTCTTGGTAAAGAACCACTACCTGTCTTCTTGTTTAAAAAGTGAAATTAAAAAATTCTTTCTATTATATAGGGGACCATATAAAGTGTTAGACATTAAAAAAGAAAATGCATATGTGTTAGGCGAGGTAGATTCGGGTGACAAGGTTGGCACATATAATGTAGTTGAATTAAAGAAATTTTATCCATCAATGAACAGTTAGGTAGTGTAGGGTGAACCAAAGGGAACTTCGGAAAACAGTGTCACAGGGGTTCATTAACCTAAGGTCATTGTGGGGTTCGTACTGAACCAAGTAGGTATTGAATATTCAAACTCATTTTGACCAAAGGGAGGTGAATTCTGTAGTGACATAAGTGTTTATTAGTATGATCAGAATGACATAGAAATGGTAGAGAATGGTTCAAGTGGTTAAATATTAGATATTGATGGATAAAATTAACACAAAATTTTAAAATTTCAACTAAAATAAATTAAAATAAATGGTAATATGTTTAAATGTAAAACACAATTAAGATTAATATTGATTATAAGCTTTAAAACCCGTTTAGGCCAGTTTTAGAAATTAATATTTGTAAAGAAACAAATATGAAACTTGAATAAATAAAATTTAATTTAAAGATAGGCTTAAAACCCGTTTAGGCCAGTTTTAGAAATTAATATTTGTAAAGAAACAAATATGAAACTTGAATAAATAAAATTTAATTTAAAGATAGGCTTAAAACCCGTTTAGGCCAGTTTTAGAAATTAATATTTGTAAAGAAACAAATATGAAACTTGAATAAATAAAATTTAATTTAAAGATAGGCTTAAAACCCGTTTAGGCCAGTTTTAGAAATTAATATTTGTAAAGAAACAAATATGAAACTTGAATAAATAAAAAATTGAATTGAAGATAGGCTTAAAACCCGTTTAGGCCAGTTTTAGAAATTAATATTTGTAAAGAAACAAATATGACACTTGAATAAATAAAAAATTGAATTGAAGATAGGCTTAAAACCCATTTAGGCCAGTGTTGGAAATTGATATTTGTACACAAACAAATACGAAACTTAAATAAGTATAATATAATTTAACGTTAGAGCCTTAAAACCCGTTTAGGCCAAACTTAGAATTAGTATTTGAGGAAAGAACAAATACGCAAATTTAAATAAATGAAACATGATTTATAAAGTATATACTTTAGAAAATCAATAAATTTTAAAATTTTGATATCTATATTTCAACTTAACTTATAAATCTTCAATAACAAATAAACCTTTTAACGACAGAAATAGATGTAACTTTAAATTAATGATTAGATGATATATAATTTCAGAACAAAATTTTTAAATTAAACCGAGTTGATAAGTAAATAGAAGCTAAGACTATTCCAATTAAAAATAAAATTTTATATAATAATAAACATAATTTACATCTGACATATAATAAGATATGATTAATGAAAAACCAGGATGATGATGAATGATGAAGAATGACTGGGTGTGTGAGCATTAATTATGCTAAAACCAATTATAGGTTATGTACATATTGGTAATTGTACAACGTAACGATAGAATAGGTTAGGTTAGGTTGATAATTTTTTTATACATTAGATAAATAAGAAGTAAATAAATAAATGATAATGATTAGGATACTTAATTTGATTTTTAATAATATAGATAAAGTTCAGCAGAAGAACTTAAGTGAACAATGGTAAAGTCATAGATATAACTTTAAACACTTTATAATAATAATACAGGATTTACAAATGGCTAAAAAATAATAATGAATAATTCAGTGGTGATTATATTTTAAATAAGATGAGATGTTTTTGATGAAACTTTGATGGATGTTAATAAATAGATGATGTAGATTTCTAAGAGAGTGAATAATAAATAAATTTTTTTTGAGGAGATATTGAGAGAATGTTAATGAAACTTTTAGTAAGGAGGATGATTTCAGGAAAATAATAAATAGTTTGGTTTGTGATTTAGTATTTGGTAATTGGAAATGTTAATAAATAATAATATGTAGTTTTTTAATAAATCAGTAAGAGTAATGAGGTTTTTGAGGGGGTCAGTTGATGATGTTCTGCGATAAGGTTCGACGATAAATAATAGACTAGGGGTTCCAATGTGACGCTAGATCTTTCAATGGTGTTCTACGAGTTTTTCTACGATTTTGCTGCGATGATATATTTGATTAGGGGTTCCAAAATGGACGCTAATCCTTGATAATAATTTTTAGAGATTCCAAAGGGAATACTCTCATTCTACGAGGTTGATGATTTTTTTCATAAGACAAAAGAGTCTTATTGGTGAACTGATTTATTAAAATTTTTTCTTCTTTAAAATGAAAGTAGGCAATGTACCAAATAACTGTTAGAGATGAAGTTGAGATAGATTCCTGAAATCCTAGGCAAATAATAATAATAAAATGATTTGATTAAGAGATAAAAATGATAGGGAAATATGAATTCTCAATTATGAATTTGAGGGATGGGTTTTTTGATTGGAAAAGAAATCTTCTTTTTAGCCATAAAATAAATATGATTGTATGTTTTAAAAATTTCTTATAATGTGATATGTTTCATAAATTTCTTAACATGTAATAATAATAATGAATGTAGATGGTTTTGATTTTAAAAGATGTGATAATAATAAAGGTAGATGATTGTGATTTTAATAAATGTAACAGTGATGATGAATAAAGATGTCTTTATAATGATGGAAGAGTTAATTATAAAAAAAAATTGTAATGATGAAAAAGTGAATCATAAAAGATGATGATTTGAAATAATAATAATTGATTGTATTGATGAACATGTTTAATGATGTATTTTGAAATGATGCTGATATGTGATGTTTGATTTTATGATATGAAAATTTACAAAAGTTTGTTTGTCTATGATTTGATGATTTATTTCTGTTGTTCACATGTACTATGTTATACAACCTTCTGCTGTTGTAAAATAATAATGAATTAACAATGATGCTACGTTATGCACATTTGATTATGTTTTGATGATGAATTATACGATGTCAAATTTGTGCTTTTAAATATCATTTGCATTATGATATGATTTGATAACTATCTATTTGTTGTTCACATGTTATATGTTTTAATATTGTCTGTTGTGACTAGTTTACAAATTGAAAATGATTTTATGCTGTATACCTTGTAATATGATGTGTTACTTGACTCATTTAAAAAATTCATATTGGCTATGTCATGAATAATATATTTTATCATATTTTTTATCACATTCTGTAATATGATTTGTATTTGACTTTTTGATTTCTGTAGTTTAATGTGTCATGAACAATATTATGTTTTGTTAAAAACATGTTGAGAAATGATTTCTGTTTATGCTGAATGTACCATTTTTAGAATTTATGATGTTTTTGGAAAAGAATTGATGATGTTTTTGAAAAATCTGTAACAATGCAGAAAATTTATTATGTTTTTGAAATTTTAATAAGGTTTACCAAAATTGATGATGTTAAAACTTTTTGATATTTTTGTTTTTAAAATTGTTGAATGATAAATTAAAATTTTTTCAAAATTGTTATTAGAACTAATCTTGTTCTCCGTAAAAGGTGGCAAGGGGTTGGAATGTCCCAGCTTCCATGTTTTTTTTTCTTCGAGATTCTTATTTCTGCGTAATGAGAATCTCGAAGGAGGGGGTTTCTGTAAGCATGGGACATCTTCCAACCAAAATAAATAATAAATATTAAGTTTAAATAAAGTACAAGTAATATTAATGTAGTAATAATATTCAGAATAAATATTAGAGATAAATAAAAAAAAGTGTAAAGTGTTCTAAAACAATGTAAAACATTGAAAGTTTAAATTTCGAAATGTGCGCGCCGATAAAGAATTAACAGACATGAATAAAGGAAGTTGAACCCTGGAGAAACTTCCCATGAGTCAGCGAGCATTAGCTTTGCCAAGCAAGAATATCCCATGATGCCTTGCGAGAGCGTCTAGCCAACCAAGAAGAAAGCGTTGCTAAGAGTCTTTGTCAGGATCCTGCACGATATAGTCGTAATAGAAGTTGGCTGGACAGACTCGTTTTCAGTCCAAGATGGAAAATCTCCGTTAATAATGAAGTTAGAAGGACTCAAAGTTATGGACAATGGTTACTCGTGAGTAAGGTGTAAAATACTTGAGAATATAATTTCAACGATTTAATTGGGAACATTTTAAGAACTTTGATTTTGAACAATAACTTGCACATGTATATTTTCTATATTTCACATAATTGTATGCTAATGATGTTTTTATTTTGATAATAATGTCTTTGTTTTTGAATAATACAATAAAGGGAAGGTTTCTTGTTTTAATTATGTCTGGCTAAAATAATTTGTGTTAACCATGTGCCATGCTATGCTAGTAACTGTAAGTACGATTTGAGATTGCAATCCTGCCCCTTAGGATAATTAAAATAGTAAAAATAAATGTAGAATTGTAAGAACGCAGACTTACAATTAGGTAAGTTACTTAAAATTTGATAAAAAGCTCTAAAAGCACTTAATAAACGTTATACATAAGATAAAAACCTACCTGTAAGGCAGTTACCACCATTATTAGTTGCAATACAGAGCTAGCTATATCTCATAACTACAGACATATATTTAAGAATAACATTTTATTTTATATTTCTTAGTAATTTTAATAGTATGAGTTCAATTTATCTCCCTATTTTAAACCTAATAATTATTATATTTAACATAACTATAAATCATTCTCTAAAACTACATAAAACACACCTAAAACTAATAAATATTCTTAGTATATTATTTCTATATCTGACTACATTATTAGCAAACAATTAATTATTTACTCATAATAATATCGTTTAATTGGATGAAAATTTTTGTTAAGTTTCAAGAGATTTTTAACAATACAAATTCCACTTGTAATATTGTAACTATATATTTTCCTTTTACTGAAAATTCATCTTCACTTTAAACATATATAATTGCTTAAAAACCCAGTATGTGGTTGTGTCACTTAAAACTGATTGTGCTCCATTAAAGTTACGACTCCATACTTGTGGCAACCAGAATGTGTGGAACAGGTTGCAAAATAAAAGTATTGGAGTGTTGTGTTTAATAAACGTTTGAAATGAGCCTTTCATAATGTGATTTGATATAGAACATTTCTTAGATGGAAACAGGTTCAATGTAAAATTATAGGAAATTTATCGTATTTGCAGTATTTAACTAATAATATAAGGAAGTTTATTTATATTTTTTGTAACTTAAACTTAATCCTAAAATTACTGAAAAATATTTACTAAACATACTTTCAGTCAATATTACAGTATGGCATTATTTTAAACCTTATCACTCATGGCACTATCAAACTAAATTATTATTATATTAAAAAATGATCACACCTAGAGACTCCAAATCTATCAACATTAGTTCCTCTTATTAGTTAATTTGAATTATTCCAAATAACTCGATAACAACAAAATTTTCTGACCCATGTATGGCTGACACATATAATGAAATTAAAATTAATTAACTTTTGAAAATTAGGAGAGATAATATTACATACCTACTTTCTTACTACATGATTAATATGTTCACATTTAGATTGAATCGTGTCTGTTGTGTGACTTACAGCCTGTGTAATATACATGAATGTATGAAGGTTATGTTAATTATGTTATTGTACAATTGCAACTTGAATAATATAAATAATTTTGTATTAATGTTATTTGTGTTAAGTATGTTAGTTTTATATTTATTTATAAAGTTTTATTAGGTAGTGTTGTAATTATGGTATTTTTTAAAGTACGAATTGAAGCATGCTCGTTGTGTTGTGGAATGTTTAGAAGAACTTTCTGACTTTTGAGACTTTGACCCTTGTGCGCAATCATGGCTTATGTGAGAGACTATATTTTCAATTATATTGTTTTTTGTATAATGCAGAATAAAAAAAAAAAAATTAAAAAAAAAAACTAAATAAATACAACCATTCATCATTATATTTAAGATGGGTATATACTCGATCAACTGTTTCATAATAGTTGTAAATGATGAACTTTTAAGAAAATAATTATTTAAACTATTATAGGGAATTATGAATCAGTTAATTTAGATTTAAAGTAGTAACGAATTCTAGTAATGGTTGTTAGAACAAACTATTATCACTTCAACCTGTTACAATTTCACTACCATAATTAAATGAATCTGTTTTTTTTTTAATTTAATTTTTTATTTTTATTATTATTTTTTTTTAAAGCGGGATCCTTATTACAAATTTAATATGTCAATTAAGATAATTTTTACACTATTTGTGTATATAGGAAATTTAAGTTAATTAAAACAGAAATTAAAAGGAGGGAGCTTAAGATATTTACATTTTTTGCTGAATTTTTACAAAATGTAATGACATAATACAGGTTTGTTGTAAGAATAACAAAAAGTTAATATTGTTCATAATTATTCTATAATAATTAGGGTAATTAAAGTCTTCTTTATTATTTTATGAATTGTGAACAAATTGAAACATACTAAAAATCTTTTGGGTAGAAAATAGTTTTTAAATTATTCTTTCGGAATAAAGATTCAGTGTAACACTTTTTCTGTTTTATAAGAGGTTAAATAAGTAGTCCTATCTATCATATGCATAAATTATTAAATGGTTTCCATTCTTTTGTAACATCCATTTCCTATAAAAATTTTCTTCTTACTAATACAATTTGTGCAACATAATCATACTAACAATTTAAAACATTACTAAATAGTAAAAATATACTGGGTTATTAGTAATAATTCCTCTGTTGTTTCTACACAGCTTACCTGTGATGGATGTAAAGGCAGAAGGCCGGGTATTTTCTCCAAATTGTAGATTCATTGGAGTTACATCCTGACCTGCTTTGTCTGTTGAAAACTCAAGAATGCCATGGCCCCCACATTTGTCACTAGAATTAAGGAAACAAAATAGTTTTATATGTCTCTGAATAAAATTTGAAGACAAATAAAAAAAAAATTACTATTGTATTAGAGAGCTATACGTGGTAAGGTAGGATTTATAAGTCCACATTCATAACTTTCTATCTTAAGGTATTGTGTTGTGGAATAACGCTTGCTCTACCCAAAGGCTTGTTTTGGTACAGAAAAAAGCTAGAATGCTTATTTATGGAAATTATATTC
This sequence comes from Aphrophora alni, assembly GCA_963513935.1. NCBI lineage: Eukaryota > Metazoa > Arthropoda > Insecta > Hemiptera > Aphrophoridae > Aphrophora > Aphrophora alni. Next base: position 139,778,554 of record OY740767.1, on the reverse strand, counting down.
TCAAGGGCACTCTAGCCTATAATTTGTTGGTTTAGGAGTAATAACCTTAACATCTATATTATATTTAACTTTAATGTAATAGCAGATATTTCTTGTTGAAACTCCATATTCAAGGATAAAATAAAGCAAAAGCTTAAAGTTTCAAATATTTAATAGTATAAATGAGCTACAATTGTTTCGCCTTACGGCATCGTCGGGCAACTGATAATTTACAGGTATAGACAACTATTTAAACATAAGTACAGGAAACTGAAATACAATAGAGATGAACTGAATGTTGTTAAACAAATTGCTGTTAATAATAAGTATGAGGTTAGTTTAATAGATAATATTTTAAGAAAAAAGTTAAAGCGTAGAGCTGAAAATTTAGTCTACTCTTCCCATAACGAGAACATTGAAATAGTTAGATATTGTAAATTATCTTTTATCAACAGAACTAGTTATAAAATCAGTAACCTTATTTCAACTAAATGTAATCGTAAAGTTGCCTTTTATTGTACAAAAAATCTAGGGAAAATGTTGGTTAATAATAAAGATAAAAAAGAAATGTTAGAAAATAGTGGAGTTTATAAAATATCTTGTCAAGATTGTGACTCTGATTACATAGGTCAAACAGGTAGATCTATAAAAGTTAGAATTAAAGAACATGTAAATAGCTGGAAACATGGCTATAGAAACTCTAACTTTGCTAACCACCTTTTGGACTCGGGTCATAGTTTTGATCCAAAATTGAATGTTAAACTCTTACATATAGAAAATAAAAGCAATAGATTAAATAATTTAGAATGTTTAGAAATAAATAGATCTATTTCACTTAGGCCTATTCTCAACTTAAATGACCAAATTGTATTAAATTCGTCACCTCTTCTAAAACCCATCTGTACCATAGTTCATTAACCTTTATCTACCTGCTAGGTCATCCCCCTACCTTTCCCGATTTCTCTATTGTATTTCAGTTTCCTGTACTTATGTTTAAATAGTTGTCTATACCTGTAAATTATCAGTTGCCCGACGATGCCGCAAGGCGAAACAATTGTAGCTCATTTATACTATTAAATATTTGAAACTTTAAGCTATTTTATCCTTATCTATATATTTGTTTTAAATGTGTAGAACAGAACATCATACTATATAAAAATAATCTAGTAGTGCTAATGTTATTTTACAAGTATGTAAAGTTCATATAATTTTGGTGTATATCATTTTTTGTTTCTGTTTTAGGTTACGGTTACCAGGAATACAATGGATATTTGTATACAATGTGTAGGTTTACCAGGAAATGAGAGGGAAGATGCATCTTCAGCATCTGGCTGTGGAAACCTATATGACATATGCTGAGTGTGATCTGGAAAAACACAGAGGGGAATGGATTGTTTTGTGGGAGACCGATGTTGTGGGTAGAGCTCTGTTTGTTATTCAACAGAAGCCAAACAAACTATTTACCAATATCTTAGCAGACACATACAGATATTTGCTGCACAATTCAGATTGGACATTTAGTCACAGTACCTTCATCATTTTGGAACGTTAGACTTGCTGCTGTGTTGGAGGTTGTATGGAGTTGAAAATTATGACAAATTTTATTCTAGACTTCAGAAAAGGGTGATGGCCCAGTCAGGGAAAGACTCAACAAATATCTACAAGACATGAAAAATCTTGCCTTCCTTATTTGGATTATCCTAACGAGTCCTTCACTGTCGGTTATTCCTGAGAGAATATAGAGTATACATCGTGAAATCGGCATTAACTAATGCGGGACTTACTTATTAAGAAGTAAGTAAATATTATGGATGGTGTGTATTTAATTTGATGACTAAATCTTCTCTTGTAATTACATGTTTGTCTATACTGAATTTTCATTTTATTGACGACATATATATTTATTACCACAATGTCATATATTTGTACACATATTTCCAGAAAATAACAAAGATCGTTGAATATATTTATTATAGAGTATGTCATCTTATTTGGAACTATGAATTAAAACCAATAATTTATAATCTTTTGAAGCTAAAACGACTGTCTCATCTAGTTCCTGTACTTAATTTTTTGAATGCTACAAAATTCAATGAATCTTTGAATTATTATTTAATATATTCTATTTGAATTTATTGTTTTAAAATGAATTTGTTAGAATTTGATAAGTGAAAAGGGCAAAAAATCAGGGGAGGGGGAGAATTTGGAGCATGCTATAGATGAGATGGATTGACATACTGGATGACTAGAGGAAAATGAGCATCCAAATATCGAGAAGAGTGGGAGAGAATAAAAGGGAACACCCTGGTGAAAATGGCCAAGGTAAGATCATTGAAATGAGCGTAATTTGATTTCATATATTTAAATGTAATAAAAATTAATTTTAACATGTTAAATAATATGCATCAATTTATTATCTTTCTAAATATAAATTTAAGTTATGTTTTCTATTATTTAATTTGAAATATAGAAATGAAGTAAATAATTGAAAACTTCGTACTACCTTATCTAATTTATTAATTACTTATTATAGTAAATATATTTTTTATCCAATTGGCATATAACTGAACATTATTAATTAAATAATATTAATTAATAATTTCCCTAAACATAATCACAGGAATAATAACGAAAAACATAATCATTGCAATATTTATTATTTAATTTATTCAAATAAATACCCTGATGTCCTTTTTTATTACATGGTTGTCATCCTCAGAAGATTGTACTGGTAAGTAGATATAATGTGTAAATATATAAATTAAATCTAACATTTGACATACCACCTTTCCAACTCCACAATGTATCAACCTATCAGCTTGAGTCCTTGTCAAACTATGACATTGACCACAAGTAGATGTCAAATGTTGGTGGAACCTCATGTTTGTTTTGTTGTTTTTTCCTATTTTGTTGGCTTATTTGAATTTTGGTTATATTATATGTTTTTAATAAGAAATGATAGATGTTTGACTGTTAAGCACAGCAATTAAGATTAATAGAATTGAATTGTGCTATGTGTTAAATGTTATTATGGTTATGTGTGTTGTTCTTAATAACTTTTATTTAGATAGAGTTGACTTGTCTTAAAACAATACAGTGTATTGTTTAATAGACTAAATAAAGAAATGAAATGAGCAATAACCATACAAAACAAGTTACTACTTGTTACCTAATAAAATATTATACATAAAAAAAAAAAATCCTATCCTAGTATCCTAAGACCTCAATGTTCCTTACAAGACCTGGTACTTAACATTAATAATATATTATAACAAATTTGACTTCAACACAATTTAAAATTTAACTTTTTCTTTAATTATTTATAACATTGAGTTTTAAAATCTTTTACAATATAAAATCAATTATTGTCCAAATCTGATGCACTTTATACTTATACACTAACGTCTTAACCTACTACTTATTCAAAGTACATAGTTAAAATAAAATTCGAATTCTACCATGTCTTAACATAAATAAAGAAATAAGAGTACATCATATTTTACTTTTAAATTTTTTACTTTTAATTAATTATTATAATATTGCTCCGGCTAACTGTAATGTATTATTTTATTAAATTTTTATTTATTTTCTCTTTACGGGTTCGTGAGGTTCTTTGGTGACTATAATTTACATATAAAATAGAATTTGGTGGTAGTTTATTTATTTGAGATTGTCCATTAATTTTTACTTATCGCTTGGAAGTTTTATCACTGCTCCGATGTTCCTGGTTTCTTGCACGTGGTTCCCGTGTAGACTGCCAGTAGATGGATCGATTTGCCTTGATCTTTTCGACGAATATTCTTTTCTTCTTACACTTATTTCTCACTCACTTTCGTGACGACGATTACTTTAACTTATTGTAATAATATTCCTGTTCAAACACTTTTATAACAACGCAAATTTCTCACTCACTTTTATGACGACGATTACTTTTAAACTTATAACGATGATTATCTTTTAAACTATTCTTCGGAGATTATTATTAATACTTATAAGAAAAATAAAACGACACAGATATTATTTTATTTTGACTTTTGATCTCGGCTAAATTTTTCACAATCGATCTTCTTTTCTACTAAAGAAACACTTGCTCCAGAACTCCCTCCTTCAATCAGTAACAACCAAAAAGAAAAGACCTCGTGCGCCTCTCTTCCACCCCTATTTATCAGTTCTAATTTCAAATGCTTTCTTCCGATCCTCTTCCTTCATTGGCTTATTTAAAATCTTGTACGTTATTTCGAGACTCACACAATTTATTTCATTGGTCCATTTCAAACATTTTTGGTTGAAGGCATTGACTTTTGGAATGGTTTATTTGACTTCTTGAGATCTGTGACTAATGTTAGGATAGTTTTTCTAGCTGTCAACCTTTTCAACTCTTTACAATTTATGGCCTGCCGAGCCATGACCTTTTGGCAGCCCTCTATTTCGTTATAATATATATATATATATATATATATATATATATTTATATATAGTTATTATTGTGAACAATGATCATTATTAAAGATCATGTATTAATTTTGTGGTTATTTTTCCCTAGAAAATAATATTACAAAAATTTTATAAAAAAGGAGAAGCAAGGTTACAAATATGTGATAATATTGACTGATGGTATTCTTCTTTAATTAAGATACAGACCTATTAAGTACATACAGTAGGATGCTTAGAAAATATAATTTTTACTCACTAATGGTCAGAGCCATCTTCACTAGAGCCAGCTCTGTGTGAATGTCCTCCATTACTCTCGACACTTGATTGGTGGTCTTTCAATCTTTGTGGTGGCCTAAATGTAAATCTTCGAACATCTATATCCAAAGTTCCTAGTCCATCTCCTCCTCCTGGATCTTGTGTGTCTGATCTTGTCTCGTGTCTTCTATTTAGTCGTACTGAATGAGGATCAACACCACCAAGTTCTTCCTAATATGAGATAAAAAGAAATAACTTTATGGAAGTACAGAAATATTTACCTTGAATTGTAACTAAGGGTAATTCACATTCAATAAAAAGGTAAACATTTTATGATAATACAATAAGAAAGGTGTTAGCCCACTAATATTAAACATTTAATAATGGTTTAAAAGTGACGTCTTCAACATTAAAAATGGTTGAAATTCTTATACATTGATAGTTCATATATGTATTAACCTGTTAGTGACTAAGCGTAATGATCCCAAAAGAGTGTGAATGGCAATTGCCGAAAGTTCCCAAACGAGTATGCAGGGGTTTTTGATATTACTCTGAACCTATTTTATTTTGTAAATGCCCTGACATCCAGCAGCAGTATCTTGAACTAAATAGACTTCCTAAATATTTATCTACTGCAACACATTTGCTGATAATGGTATCAGTGTCATCTGACACAAAACACAATTACTTCATTTACCATGTTTATCACTCATGTTTACAATGTTTGGCTATTACTAGTTAGCTATGAGAAGAGTAGTTTATGTTGGCGGTTATTTGTAGTTTTTTAGATGTGTTTAATGTAAATTTTTATAAAGATGAGTGAATATGTACACTTTTTACTTCTAAGTAGACTTACCCCTATGTATATATTGTTGTTTCCAAGAATATCACACGTTGAAACAATTCTAAAACTAAATATTGGGAAAAAAAAAATTAATGTTTTTATGTTATTTTGCGTTTAAAAAAACCTTACTCCTTCGTGGTTTGTTTTTGGTTAAATGTGTACTCTTATATAGCATGGATCAAAGCACAGCATACCAAGAGCACTCGCCAACAAGTTAAACCATAATTTTGGTGATAACATTTTAATAATCATTTCACAAGTATTGTTGTATTAGTATGTAAATGTGTTTCTTTGTAGGATTAAATGTGAATGACGAGATGACAAAAATGATTGTGGAGGAGAGAAGAGAAAATGTTTATCCTGACTATTTCAAGTCTGGTGATCACAAGTTTGAGAGAGTTTCCTCATATACTTAGGAACTATGTAAATTAATCAGATAAAACAGACGAGATAATGAACAAAACATCAGCTGGTTATACATTATACTTTACTTTAAAGAACCTAATAAGGAGTCACCTGATCAGTAGGAACACCAAAAAATGTTTGCTCTATGAAATGCTTATCAGGCCTATTATGTATGTATATATGAGATGAACAATGAACCAAAAGAAAAATAAACTGTGAACTACTGGACAAGTACAGACAGAAGAAATTTTCTCAGGAAAATAATTGATCTAGTCAAAGAAGAAATGAAGTGTTGTGACAAAGGATGAATCTGGAGCTGGGTAGACTATAACCTCCTACTGTCCACCTATATTTTTAAGTGTCATGTGGTATGGATGAGGATTGTCAAATTAAAAGGTGGATGGAAGAGGAGAAGAGGAAATTGAACATCCACTTCAAGGAAGTGAGGACACATTGGATACCGATGCTTAATTGTTGAGGCCAAAGACCACTTCATCAAACAATGTAAACAAAAAAGAAGAAATGCTTCCTTCCTCTTTATAATGAATATTTGAAGTTGAATCATATTGGGTCATTTGATATAAATTAAATTAAAGGAATTCTATTTGAGTCATCTCGCTTTAAACTAATGATGTATGATATTATTGGTATAGTTTATTAACACATTTTAAGAGTTTGGATAATTTTTTTTGAACCTTCAATCTGTTGGTTTAGTATTAGTTGACTGTATTCAACTGGATCACACTGCAATGGAAAATTAGCGTTATTAAATATGGTAATACTTTCTTTTATCATAAAGCGTTTTTCCTTTTATTTTATAAGTATAAATGTTTTCAATATTATGAGGGCTGTTCAGAAAGTAAATTCCATTTGTAATAAAATTACACCAATGCAATTATTTATGGTTTTTTATTATACAAATTTTAAAGTTACAGGTCTTACCTATTTTTCACATTATTTCCTCCTACATTAAGGTAATTGTGATATTATATTGACAAAGTTTTTTAATGCTATTTTATAACCGCTGTGACGTTTGTCACTTTTTCATGTTAGGACAAAGGTGATAATCACTAGAAGCCAAAGCAATACTGTACGGAGGATGGTCAAACAACTCTCATGTGAAATTGCAAAGTTCACCTCAGTGCATGCAACAATATGTAGATGACCATTATCATGTGAAAAAAACAACAGACCTCAAGATGACATAAAAAAAGTTCTGAATGTTTCTTCTCAACTTTCTTAAAGTGTCATGGTAAAATGATCATATTCCAATTTGTAGCATACAAGGGAAGTTAGTAACACATTCATCCTCTTGATTTTGTGGTTATCAGTGAGAAGTTTAGACACCTACCACACTCAAAACTTGTGGTAGCCTAGATTCTCAGTTACCACTTCTTACACAAAACTGTTTCCAATACAAAAGGTAAAAGATCTGATAATTGCGTAATTTTGAAATGCTGGTTTTCTCTGATTTTCTCATTCACTTTTTCATAGACGTTAGTCCGTCCATCCCGGAATGAACAGTACCATTTTCAACAACACTATCGCTCATAATATTCTCTCCATTCACTGCATTTTTGTGATTAATGTCTCTATTACTGTATACTTCTTTACCCATAGAAAATTAATAACAGCATGTACTTTGCAATCAATAGTGTTTTCAATGGCATAGGCTAAACACCCTTCCCACAAACACTGCCTGACTTGCACTGGACCAAACTATACAGCTGTACTAAGATCATATCACTAGCCCCATTTACTTTCTAAACAGCTCTTTCGTATTTCAGTGTATAAATTAACAAGAGTTTAAGGAGTTGTATTGAATTATAGGAACTAATTTCTTGAAGGAATAAAACTTAAATAAATAAAACTGAATATGGTCATGGTTTTTTTTAATATGTGGGTAGTAATAATAGTCCAACAACTATGAAATCCATTCACACCATTATTTCATTTTAATGTGGAACCAATACATCTTTATTGGTGAACTACCTTTTCTAGACTAAGATCTTGCTGACTATAGCATGAATTTCAGTTGATTCATATAATACCATATCTTATTTATATTGATTGATTGTCTACATCTTGTAATAATGTATTCTTGTTTATAAAACACCTTTCTTCATTACCAGGGCTTGAATAAGATTTTATATATCTCTTATCCAAGTGAGTTATAGTTTCAATTATATTAAAATATCCTGAGGTAGAGAAAAGAAATGAAGATAATCAAACCAACCAATACTGTGACAGTACCCTTATAGTTTAGAGCAATTATTATCATCATAAACATAAATAAATCTTGAATTGATTCTTATTGCATTGTAACCTCAATTAATACTACAGTAGAACCCCTCAAACTCGACCCCCTCAAACTCGACATTCCGTCAAACTCGACAGGGCCAGTGACAAGGAGCATGGGATTTCCAAGGTCATTCACTGCATTGTTTTACGCCATGTGCGCCTGCCAGATGCCCGGAGGTTGAGGCTTGTTACTTTTGTTTATACAGCTGTGAGGGATGCTCCTTTGTCTAGCCACTTTCTAATCCTACTGTATTAGAGGCCAAAGTTAAAGATAAAGGGTCCAGGTAGACCAGGACAGCCCTAAACATTTGTTGTCAAAACATTCATATTGTTGTGAACCCAAGCGTCTAACCACCCGGATGCTACCGGTCATTAGCACCGATTTCATTAAAGTAAGCGGCAAGTCTTTTGTCATAACAATTCAACGGAGTGTCGTAGAACTATGATTCAAGTTTTGTAATAAAGGTCTTAACCATGTGAGAAAAATGATCCGACTCTTAATTATATGCGATCAGCAGTTCAATTTATAGCATTTGTATTGGACTGTGTTTGGTATGGACATTCTTTTTCTTCGGCGACTTCGAGATGAAGCGGCCAGACGTCCAGTCGAAAATGAAAAACAAAGATCAATCAAAAGTTTTTTCAAACAATGCTAACTTTGCTCTAATGTTTTTTTTTTTTTTTATATAAAATTGTTTTAATCTTTAAAAATATTTAATGGACTGTCTGTTTTTTACTGTAGACTTTACTGTAAATTGTATTACAGCATATTAGGATAGGTCTTTTTAGTTTACTAAACCTATCGTACAAGGCCAACAGTTTTTAAATCTCATTTGACCAATCGATAAATTTAATTTTAATTTGTGATTGAACACACTATTTTTTTGTTGTCAGGCAGGGACTTTTTTGCAATAAACGTTTAATCATTGATAATAAATGTACAGTTATTTAAAATAATTTTGAGTATTTGTTGCAAACCTAACCATTAAATACCAAAGTTCCCTAAAACTCGACAACCCCCAAACTCGACAACCTTAAAGTCCACATTGTGTCGAGTTTGAGGGGTTCTACTGTATAACACAACTTTCAGTCCACTGAAGATTTTTTTATCTCACAAAATATAATATGATTAATCAAATTAAGAAATAAATATAAGATTAACAGAGTGGTTTGTAAATAGATTTAATAATATTTATATAAATTTAAGTAAATATCTTTATTTTCAAACTTACATCTCTCATGTAAAACGTTATCTCTAAATTATTTGTGAAAGACTGGTAGAATTCTGGGTAAAGTTCAAGGACATCAAGCAGGTCATCTCGATGAATTTTGTGTAAATCACAGTAAGTTAAAGCACGAACATTACAAGATGATTTACCAATAGTGAGATGTGCACACGGATTCTCACCAAATATATCATCCTTACCTAAAAAATAAAATGGAGGTATTTTTGTTTATACATTAGTGAAAATATTAGAATAACTTATTTATTTATCTAAACAAAATTTTAAGCTTTACTACTGGGTTTTTAAAACTAAATTGTTATACTTTAAAATTGTTAAAAATTTATTTCAATTACATAATTGTGGCAGTCAAGTTTTTCCGGAAAGAATGAGAGTTACAATAATCTGTTCCTGTATTAACCTTCATGACCACTTTTTATTATTAACAAGGTGCCAAATATTATACAAAGACTTATTTTTAAATATGAGGAAACAACTTTTAATGTTCATTTGTTTCCTTCCTGAAACATTTATTTTATTTTAAATAACAGTTTTGGAGGTATAAAACATTAAAAATGATTTTGATCTTTCAAAGTATAGAACAATTTCAGCAATAAGTGATTTTAAATTATAATTTATTTATTTTTAATCTCATTGAAAATTATACTAATGTATGTAGACATAATATCTCTATACAAATCAATAGAAAATAGGTGGAATGCATCTTTCTGTAGCATTCAACAACAAAATTTCACTACACATCATTACTTTATGCCCATAAGACTAATTAGAACAGGTAACCACCATAACCAAAAGAGAAAGAAGATACAGGAATGATGGCAATCCATGGTATAGCCATAATGGTCATAATCAAAACTTCTTTTAAGACTATTTAAAGATAAAGTCTAAATTACTCAAACGTATTATAACGATATCGCGTTATCAAATAAATAATAAAATAAAGGATAACAACGATCTCTATAAAAAATGAGTAATTACATGTAACTTATGATATAAAGGGGAAACTAAATTAAATAATAGAAAAATAAAGAACAACTAGTATCATCTGGTAACAGAAAATATAATTTTAACAAAAAAAAAAATCAAAAGGACATCTGTGCACAACAAATTAGGAGAGAAAGCGTGCAAAGAGAAAAGAAGCCGTTTCGCTAACCTTGTAGTGTACACGTGCTAACGTTAAACAATTTGTAACGGTATCTAAAGGGAGATTTTATGTCACGCAGCTGGATGTATAAAAAAAGAGAAATCTACAGGGTGAGAGACCTGATGGGACACGCTAGAAAGTATAACGGTACTTCTAAAAAACATGAGAAACCGACAAAAGGAATTAGGTCGGCCAATCAGAAAACAGCCACATGGTGAAAGCTAACGAATTTAAAAAAATACAGCCACTAGGAAAAAAGAACAACATCTGGGGAGAAATCGAGAATTCAGCGAGCGAATCGGAGGAGTGAAAGCGAAGGAAAGTTTGGGAAGAAGGGAGAGGGTTTTGGCGTCGAAAATTTGAAGAGGAGTCTAAAATCTGGAGTGGTGAGGGAGAGGTCCTAAGACAGAGAGCATTCTGTGGGACAGAGAAAAGGAGTTAGATTGACCACGAGACTAGGGTTCTCTGTGTCAATACGTCGAGTAAATTAATTAGTTGAATCAAAGTTGAAAAGAGAGTTAGTAGTTTTTAGTCAAAAGTTTGTTGAGATTTTGGAGCAGATTAAAATATTTTGGAAGAATTGTTCGAGAGAAGAGTCGGAGGATCTAATTCATCGCCAGTGGAGACTTGGAGAGGATCATCAGTCCGAATTCCAGGATTAAGTTGTTGGAGATAGTGTGTGGAGTGTTTTGTTTTTTTATATATCTAAATCAAATTTAAAGCCATCGTTGTGTTGTGTGTGGAAAGTGTTTCGTCGATCAAAATTGGAAGGCAGTACCAACGATAAGTACAAATTTAAAATTCTTGTTCACTTTAAAATTATAAATTCATTTTTCTAAAATAATTCACTTTAATTGAGCCATAAAAGAACCTAACGACCCTAAAAAGAGATAAGAGAATTAATTAAATAAATTAATAACTAACAAATTGAATAAAGATTTTAATAAAGTTTAATTTTGTAAAGGAAATAATTGTTTGTGTATGAAAAAAATAAAAGTAATTCAAATTACAGATTAATTTCATTAAAAATAACGCCAATTGTGGAAACTTGATGGTTTTTTTTTTAGTAATAAAGTCTAGCATAAGGAAAGACAATTAGTTAAGATAAATTTGTATATTACATAACATTAAGGAATGCTTGTGGAATGAATGAAGAAATTTTTAGACACTAATGGAATAGATGTACGTTTTTATGATTCTTTGACATGTTGCTTAAATAAATTAAGGTTTGTTTTTTAAGTAATACGTTGTGTCAGGTGTGTTATTTATATTTCCACATTTTGCAAGTTTAGGAAGAACTAAACAACTAGCAGGTATTCAAAATAAAATCAAAATAAATAAATAAACTTAAATAAACATATATATATATAACGTCTTAAATGTTATATTTGGCGCACCAACGTTTGGGCAAGAATAAATTAAATTAAATCATAAATTAAATAATATAGCAAACTGCTGTTTGTTATAGTATATACAGAAAGTATATCTAATATATTATTAAATTGAGATTATTTCAACTTTATAATATTGTATCTAGTAAATATGAAGATAAATATATTATATTTACACAATTTTATTAACCATTTTGGGTTTACAACATTTTTCTTAACTTAAACATACGAAAATATATCATGCTCTATTTGAAGTTTTCAAGAGTTTCACAAAAATAATCCCAAATTTTTCATTTATTGATATATTTAAATAATTTGTTTACCATTTTGCTTTAAAAAAATAAGGAATTTAAAGTGTATAGGCCTATTTTTTAGACCTGATTTTTATTTCAAACATCTTTGTGGATAACACTATTCACATCAAAAAAGTAAATGAGCATTGACTAGGTGTTGTTGCAAACTTGTTAAGATTATTTGGATCCTGGGGAATTCAATGATTTCTACAGAGATGATAACTTTTTTTGGGATCATACCAACAAACGCAGATTGTTTTAACAAATTCTTTATACATGTCACAGAGAAACTAAACCCGAAGTTAAATGAGAGTGAGGCAATCTGTTTGTTAAAAAAAAAGGAAATTGGAGTTCAAAACTCTTTGTTCATTCGCCCTACAAGCCCTTCAGAAATTTACAAAATTATACTAAGTTTAAAAAACAAGAAGTCTGTTGGCTGGGATAATATTCCAACATCAGTAATTAAAGCCAGTGCTCATGTTATCTCAAGGCCACTAGCCTTACTTATAAACCAGTCTTTTGAAACTGGAATATTTCCAGAACACTTAAAATATTCCATTGTAAAACCTATTCATAAAAAGGGCGATACTAAAGAAATTACCAACTACCGTCCTATAACTATTATCTCAGTTTTTTCTAAAATATTTGAAAAAGCAATGGTGAAAAGAATCGTCTCTTTTCTTACTAAATACAATATATTGAACAAAAAACAGTTTGGTTTTCGCAAGGGTCTATCAACTTCCTCAGCCATTTTTTCGTTAGTAAATACTGTGATAGATGCCATAGAGGGGAAAACTCAAATCGCATCTGTCTTCTGTGACCTCTCAAAAGCTTTTGATTGTGTAGATCATTCGATCTTGTTACAAAAGCTTGAATATTATGGTATACGTGGGAAGGCAAGCAGTTGGATAAGCTCATATCTTTATAAGAGAAAACAGAGAGTTATCTATACTGACAGTGCTCTAAACTCTCACCATTCTAAATGGGAAGTAGTCCTGCGTGGTGTTCCTCAAGGGTCAATATTAGGACCATTGCTTTTCCTGATTTATGTAAATGATTTGCCTCAAAATATTGGACAAGCAGAGGCAGTGTTATTTGCTGATGATACTACTTTAACAGTGGTGGGCAAAGACCAAGCAGATTTGGCTGAGTCAGCAGAGTTAGCAATGTCCATGGCGGAAGATTGGTTCTCTGTAAATAACTTAAAACTGAACGTGACAAAAACAAAGTTAATCCAGTTTGGTCTACAGTCAAATCCTAACCTACATGTAAAAAAAGGTAAAGAAATAATCACGAGCACAAAAAATGTTAAATTTCTTGGCATTACCTTAGACGCAAATTTAAATTGGAAAAGTCATGTTTCAGGTTTGGCTCAGCAACTGGCGCCAGTTTGTTTTGCTCTCAGAATGATTTCTACTGTGACTAGTTTAAAAGTAATAAAAGCCGTTTATTCTGCTTATATTGGTTCTCGGCTAAGATATGGGGTGGCATTCTGGGGGAACTCTGTAGAGTCTATAAAAATTTTCCGCCTACAAAAAAGAATTTTACGCTCAATGTTTCATCTGAGATATAAACAATCGTGTTTTCATTTTTTCAAAAAACATAATATTTTAACTTTCCCGTGTATTTATATCTATGAGACGTTAATTTTCTTTAAGAGCAACCAAAATTTATTTGAGGTGAATCAGCACCACCACAAATATCCTATCCGTCATAAACTATTGCAATATCCTGTCCACAGACTAAAATTTTTTGAACGTGGAATATATTACTCGGGTATTAAATTGTTCAACGCACTTCCGGAAAAAATAAAAAAAACGAATTCTATCCAGAGTTTCAAGAGTTCACTCAGAGGCTACCTCCTAGAAAATACATTCTACTCTGTGGAAGAATATCTGGCCAGAGGTGCTCAAGCCAATCCTGCTGATGTCGGGTGTAAATTGCGAATGAATTGATCCAGTGTCTGCCCTGTACTTGTCTCAGATATAGCCTTATTTTTTGGATATGTATTTGTGTGTATGTAATATGTATGTATATATTTGTTATATTGTATTGTGTGATTGTGTGATTGTGGATGTGTGATTGACTAGTGCAGAAATGTGAACTGTATTTAAAGTTATTTAAGTTATTGTAGTTATTATAAATTTGATTTTTTGTGGACTCTTGCTGTGCGAATTGTGTTTGTCGGCAGCAATAGAAATAAATAATAATAATAATCCGGGATGTATTTTGCTAGTGAAGCAATTTACTTTATATACCATACTTGACACTTTGTGTCTTTGTAATTTTTAATATATGGAATGACTTTTTTTTAATTAAGATAAATTATTCTAATAAGTCATGCAAAATTTGTTATTTGTTCAAATGTTATTTATTTTGTTAAATATTTCTCTATTTTGTTGTTTATACATTCTCTGATACAACTATTTGTATAAAAGAAATAATGTGTTGTGTGTTTTGTAATGCGTTTTATGTATTGATGTAAAGGTTTAGACTTGTTGTATGCAATTGTATTGTCAACTACAACCAAATAAATGAAATGAAAAAAAAAAAAATTTATCACCCATTACAATGTTTGAAATGAAATTCAGGTCAGTTTCACATAAGCTTTCACCTCTGTGCACATTTGAACTCGATTTTGTTTTTAGTCTTCTGTCAACAAACTTGGCAGCAATTTGATGCACCCCCAGATCTTCCATCAAAATTTGCTGACAAGTTTCGAATGACAAACCTGAAATTTCAGAGAGATCACTGAATGGTCTATGAACAATCTTCTTTCATCAACACGAGCAGCGATGTTTTCATAATTTCTTCCTGAAGATGGATACCCTGAATGTTTGTCACTTTCATCTAACATTCTGCTCTCTTTGAACTGTATGAACCAATAATAGATTTGTGTTTTACCCAGTGCCTCTTCTCCAAAAGCTTGTTTCATTATTTCATGAATTTCATTTCCTGTTTTTTGGGTTTAAAACAAAATTTAACATAAACTCTTTGCTCTTTCAAATTACTCATTATGTTGAACAACCTATGACACAAACAGAGTATAAATGAGCACTACAACTAAAAAAAACATTGGCACTGCTACTCTTTATACTAGTAACAGTTCCCAAGGTCAACTAGAGGAGCTATCTATCTGATCTAACTCTTCCCACCTATAGTGGGAAAAAAGTCCATTCCGGGAACTTTTGGATTATACCTCACATATAGTCAGTCGATCCTATAAGTGTTAAGAAATGCATCATACCTAATCAATTTAAAATAATAATAATTACTCTTCCCAAATGTAATGTTTTCTAGGTCTTTTTACAGACGTCCTAGTCCTACTACTAATATTTAAATCATTATTTTTGATAACATTAAACTTACTTAAAATCGCCATGACAATGTCATCTTTAAGAATCTCTATAGAACCTCGAGAGATGAAGTAAAGAGATGTCAGGACATCACCACGATGTACCAATGTATCTCCAGGAGGAGCGTGTGTGGTTTTGAATTTTAATGATAGTGCTCTGAAATTAAGAATAAAACAATGTGAATCAGATTTAAGAATTAAAACTACAAAGTTTAAAATATTTAAATTATGGTTTAACATATAATTATTATAATAAAACTATTGTCATACACACTTTCAATTAAAACTTTGTTAATTTTAGAGCCATGGTTTCAAATATGTTCCACTAGTTCCTATTTTTTCATATTCAAGCGAAGTTGTTTTGATTAAAATGTAATCTGTCCATACAATTCCTCCAAAAGATTTTTAGATAATTGGTTTACTCATTCTTGAGATAATGTATCACAAAAAAGCTGAATACCTACACGCATAAACTTCCTAAATGTGTTCGAAATAATTAAAATGACACAAACTGTCGACGATAATATATCATAATTTTAAACTCCGCATTAATTTTGTTACTATAATTGAAAAGTAAAACACATGGGAGGAGCTCACGTTAAAGGGTGTTACAATTTATGTTCATTTTCTGAACACAATTCAAGGACAATGTTACCTTCTTTAGTAATGCATGAGCTACAAATCAAATTATAACCAAACTATTACTGGCAACATTGTCATTGAAACACTTTTGATTTATCAAATATATTGTTTGTGAGAAAATGTATTCAAGTTTAATTTAATTTCCAATCAATTCACAAGGCAAGCTCAATATTGATTTTACATGAATGTTTACATTATGGAGTATTGGGAACAATCAAATAACATAGAAAATACAGGTTCTGAATTAATTTTCTTTTGTTTTTTATTGCACAAATATTAGCTCGACAACAAAACTAAGTATCTTATTTTAACTATTGAGAAAATAAAATTAATATGCAATGCAGAATAAATAGTTTCCTTTGTTTTCGGAGGGTTCACACAAATTTCATTTTACAAATTTGTATTTTTCTTAATTTTGAAGCTACCGATTTTGAATTTATAGAAAGATAAAGATAAATAGTAACCACCTGATAAAGGGGATAGGAATAAAGAAAAAGAATAAAATAGTATATTGGTGAATTAGTCTTAAAATACTCAAACTGCAGGAATTAGAACTTTAAAAAACAATTTAAAACCATAATAAATCCATAGCGCAATAGCCTGTTGTGGGCTTAGGCCTGTTAGTTGTAATTTCATTGGTTGATGTGTGGTCAGAATATTAATTTTCCGTCCCAGAATTTGTAGCTTTTATGACCAGAATATGCTACTAATCATAATTATCTCATGATGCTGGAGCAACACTAAAACTTTTCCGTACTTATAAACTAAAACTACAATTACTGTATTTTTATATAACTTATACTATTACTCCACATTTCAATTTTGTATAAATTTTATTACTTATTACCTGAGGCAACCAGGAGATGCGCCATCAAACGCAGAACAATTTGTGAGCAAGTTTCGGTTAAGATGGAGGCAAATATCAGCTTGAAGGCACTCTGGAAAGCCCTTCAGTACACTGTTCATGTCGATCCCATTTGTGTACGTCCAGGCATGCTGAAACAGAATTTTGAGTCCTATAATATTGCTTAATAATGTTATACAGTACATTAATTTGTAATCACTTATTTTATTTATTTGGTGGAGATAGATCATCAATCTATAAATTTATTAAATTGTTGCAACCATATTATTTACTAAGAACATTTGTAATAAAAAATGATGGACAAACATAGCAGCATTTTTCTCTTTTGAACTATGTAAACACATATACAGACATACACAAACAGTTTTCAAAACCATAACACTACTACATTTTTAATCCTGAGCCTCTAATTGCTCTGCTTTAATTGATCTCTTAGTACTAGTGATCACGGTTTACTTTTAAACGAAATTTCCACTTCCTTTGCTCATAAAAAACATTGTCCAACAATACCTTGTTTCTGAATGCTATCAAGTTATTATTTACCTAGCCAAGGTTTATTTTGAATTTGTGCTAATTGTTTCCAAATCATACTTTCAATTTGAGCAGTTAGACATTTTATATCAGAGCCATATACAGTTGTTTTGCTTCATACAGCTAACTCCCGTTCTGCATTTTTCAAGAGCTTTGTAAAGTTAATTATTTTGAGAAAACAGAAATTGTGTTTTTTTTTTCTTCTGACATATAATCTAAACTTTATAATTTTGGCAGTTACATTTAACAAACATTGTCTAGAGGAACCCAAAAAATTTTAACTCCCGTACCAGTTCTGAAAAAAAAAAATCAATCAACAGCTTCTGAGAAATCAATTTGAATATAGATTATACATAAGTAATATACGTAATGTATATAGGCTTACAGATATTTTGAAAACAAAATACTTTAAAGTACACATGAGAACCTAAAATGAATAAGTATATTTTCTCCCTACACAATAAGTTTTCTTCTATACAGATGGAGATTTTGTTTTCTTGTTATACATAAAATGGAAAAAAAGAAGAAAAAAAACATAAATAAGATCCTCTAGCACTTGAATACTCCAATACTATTCGGGTCAGAAAAGAACAAGAGTTGGCCAATAGAGACTTTTATAGGAAGTATGATTAGAGAGTGATCTATCTCAAGACTACATAAAGTAAAAAACAAATAAAATTAAGTGATTTTTAATTTTTTTATTGGAATTATTCTGATCATAAATTAGTTAAACAAATTTGGGATTCAGTCCATCTATAATTAATTACACTATCCTCAGATGCTACTTAGTGAATTTCATTTAACTTAACAATATTAAAGGATGATCATGCAACCAGTAGAAGTAGTTTGTTAATGTTCCATGATCTTTGATGTAATAGGAAGTCACAATACAAGACTATTTTAATGTGTATATACAAGAGCAACATCAGGGACATGGGAATAGATTCTGATCATGTGATCAACACTCTCACTTTGTCTCCAGTAGCAGCCGAGTTATTAGCAAGGCTTCACTTAGGCTCAACGTGTGTTCATTAAACTAAAATTATGTTTAGTCTTGATCATACGTTAATTGCTAAAATCACTTTGATGCAACTTTCTCTGAATTTGATGCGACAAAGAAGTCAACATGATTTTGAGAAACTGTCTCTGAATGATTGTACAAAATTTGACCATACTATTATCTTAAACAAAAACATTTTACAAACAAACAACAATACTTGTTGCTTTATCCATGGAACTCATTACAAATAGTTATTAAACTTGTTGTACTGTTACAACAAGATGTAAAGAGCAACAAGATGTTACACCCATCTCATATCGGATGTTTGTAGAACATTTCATCAATTTAGAAAAATATAATTATAAATTACTCCGTTAATGTTGATGGTTTAAACATTTTGTTTTTATGTTATTACTATTCTAGATAATGTTTTCTTCTCAAATAGAAAATTATTTCATATAAATTGCAAAAAAAAAATTATAAAATCAGAAAAAAGAAAAAGAAAACCCATTAATCATATAACTTTATTGGAGGGATATTCTGTAGTCTCATAAGAGTAAGAGTTGCCATTTGTTTTTTAAATGGTAAAACTAAAAAATATACAGACATTAAATATTAGATGCAACCTTAAATTCAATATTTTCATAAATAATATCAAACAAAATACAAATGAACCAATCAATGTATTACTGAAATTAATTTAACTAGATAACAACACTACAACAAAGAATGGAAACCATTAACATTTCAATTTCCAAAACCAAAAATCTGCAGCAATGATTTCACTGCAATGTTTTCTTAATCTCAAGTTTAAAATGTGAAGTGGCAGCTGTTGTCTCAAAATATAGGAGTAGAATTGAAATATATATATATATAATAATGTTACATTGACAATTTAATATGGCTTTAACACGTTCGCTACCGCAATTATATGAAATTTGTCATTCATATAGACCAGCGACTCATATTTGCGTCTATTGGTTTCTTTTGATAGACTGCCGACGCATATTTGCGTCGGCTGGTCACATTAAAATAGACTGTCGACGCATATCTGCGCCAGTGTCCCCGTCTTATTCAAATGCTTATATGTTTTGAACGGTCTATTTTACAGCAACGAGGTTATGGTATTGGTCTATAGGAATATCTGGCGCAAGTGTGCGTCGCTTGGTCTGTGGTTCTGACGATCGATGACGTCACATAACAGTTGGCAGAACTGGGCATTCTGTTGCATCACTGTTCCATTCTTTATGTGGCTAACCTAGCAGTTTTTGCATGTGCTTTAGTGCAGTTAGTTTGTTTACATTGTGCGGGCGTTTACAATGAAGCGAAATAGGCCTAGTAGACCTACAAAGCCTACAAGTTCATCGGTTTTACGAACTGATAGTGAAATAGACCGATCCCTTTACAACGGAGATGACAGTTAAGACAAAAATACATTTCTATGTGAATTCTGACGTGTTCAATTACATTTTTTTTACTAAAATAACTTTATTTTATTGATCTGTTCCTTGAAACCAGTGGAAATGTACAAATTTATAATGACGCATATGAGCGTCGCTTGGTCTATTAAAAAACATGTTTACTATTTTGCATTATATAGACCGGCCGACGCATATATGCGGCGATTTAAAAATTGCTCGAAATGGTAAAAAAAATTAATACAACAGGTTTACATATTCTTTTAAGGTTATCATGGAGTGAATTAGTTCATTTAAACCAAATATTTCTCGTGGTCTGTAAGTTATGTTACTCTTATTGCTCCCGGTCTGTGTGCAACATTCATATTATTTCGTTTGGTCTGTGGGAATGACTGGACCGACGCAAATATGCGTCGCTCGGTAGCGAACGTGTTAAGCCTGTAGATCTAAAAAAAACAGTAATTTTGATGGAAGGAGGTTTAAACATTGATTACATATCAAAATAAATGGTTTTAAAACATTGCACAAACTTTCTTACACACCCATCAACAACTGTCACAAATATGTAAGTTCGTTAGTTGTCAATGAATAAGTGAAAATTAACCACTGTCTTGAAACCATATTTACATACAAATAAGGATTACACATGGTTCAATCATGCCATAAATGTGTCCACGGTGTAATATAAGGTTTTTGAATTAAGGTTAATTTTTTTACTTTCACCAATTATTGCTAAACCTTAAATATTTTTTAGTTACGATTTTGCACATTGGTTTGGGTCTGTTAATGTTCCCTTTTCACTTAAATTTGAACAAAATTGGTAGAGCCGATTTTGAGAAGTTACATCTCCATCAGCCTGATCATTGTCTTATGCAGCCTTACTGTCCCTCTGTTTATTATATTGAATTTTTATTATTTTTGATGAGCATGTTATATGGCAGTTCAGTATTTCATCATTACTAATTTTGTTTTCGTTATTTAATAAGGTTCCTAGGTCGCTGAACTAAGGCACTCCTTTAAATGTATATTGAAAGACATTTATATATCCTACTCTTCCTATTCTTTCATCTACAAACACCTACATATAGCCTACTTTGTTCTCCCTGATTTATGCATATTTCCCCGACTTCCACTTTCATAAATATCTCTGTCAATATTCTGACATTTCTGAAACAGCAAATCATTTCATAATGTGATTGTTCAATTTATATACTAAGTAATAACTGTTCTGAGGAATTTCTGCCTCTTGTCAGTGCAATGAAGATGGACCTTTTGTGACATTATTAATACCCATTCCAGACACAAAAGCCTTACAATGCTTATGATAATACCAGGGCTGTTTTCATAATCTATGACAATGTGCTAATGATGTATAATAATTTCTTGTAAGTTAAAAACTCCCAGTCACATTGCTAATTCTTTTCTACAAGAATCTCTACAGAAATGGCATCTATCAGTTTCAAGTGTAATGGATGTTCACTGTTATCAAAAGAAAATTTTACTATCCATCCATTTTGCTGGATTCGTTGGACCTTGATTTCATACAATATATCTCCATGGACTGCTAAAGTGATTGTTGACTGATTGAATGTAGATGGAATCAAGCTTTCAACAAAATCAACAGATTTACTTCAATTTGAATATGCTTGGAACATCCTTCGAGAAGGATTATTCTTGACATAGAAGTCAATAAAATGACACAACTTTTGGAGAATCAATAGAGGTTTTTTTTCAAAATAAGATTTCTCGTCTCATTTGTGGAATGATGAGAAGAATGAGAGCAGGGCAAATTTAGAAGAGGAATTTAAGAAAACTCTTTACTAAATCAGTTTTCCAATGAAAAAAAAGTTTATGTTAAAATTATTATTTTAAAATAATATTCTTAAAATTTTGATCTGTGTGTGATACTAACAATTCATATTTAGATAGAAAAAAAAATCCCGAACACAAGATCTCACAAAAACAACGATTACTTAATCAAAACGTTTAAGATTTGATCTTATACAAGATTGATTAGGTAAACATATTTTTTGTGAGAATTTTTGTTCAGGTTTTTTTCTATCTAATATTATTTCACAATTCAAGCTCGATATTTATTTATAACGCATATTTACACAAATTTGATAAAACTTCAGTTACAATAATTTTATAACAAAATTTATTTATTGTTTTATTGTTATTGTTATGTTGTTTTTTTTACATTTAAATTAATTTAACAGTAAATGATATGAAGGAAATTTAAAACAGCATCAGTTAGGCAACATGTAAGCAGCTGAAAAATATTAAATTAAAAACAGTTAAAACACAACTTTACATATTCAATGTTAGAATAAAAATCTCATGAATCGGTAAAGAACTGATTTGGTCAGTAAATTAATTATGAAAGAAGTTTAAGCCTTTGAGAGTGCTATAACACTGCTGTAGTTAATAATTATGAAGCTCACACAAAAGGAATAAACTATCTATTTGATCAGTACCATTTGCTAATACCTGAAAGTATTCTTCTAATCTCTGTCTTAAAGGGTTTGGGATCTGATGGAATCGTATAAATTCCCTCACTCGTAGCATTTGTGTATGGTACCTTGCTGTACCTGAATATAACCTTTGAATTATTGCTGATACGTTGCCAAATATACTGGCATACATTAGAGCTGCAAAAGAAAAAAGACAAGTGTAAGATTGGAGCTTAACTAATTGAGTAATATATTTCATTTACGAGTTTTAAGTATTCGCAAAAGTTATCACTGTAAACCATAAATATTATTATTTGCAGGAACCAAATATATCATTGTTACTTAAATGCTTTTTATTTACTACTGAAACATATTAAATAGTAAAATAATTAATTAGGCTAAAATAAAAACTGCAAATAACAAATCATTGGTGGAAAAGCCAGCTGTGTGCTAGACAACATTGTAATTCGAACCTGGAACCTTTTTCAACAAAACAAGACCAATGACCACTAGACCAACTCTAGGTTTTTTTTTACTTGGAATTCCAACATTAATATTGTAAATTATTTATTTAATTAAATATAATGTTTCAATTTATAAATGAAATACACTTGGAGAACATGAGCTTTCGTTTTAAAAATTTTCCTATTGTTGTTGTACAAATATATAAATTTGTGTAACAATAGTCACAATAACCAAATCTAACAAATTAATATGTAATGAATTAAAATAAATATATGGATACTATCAAGACCAGGCTTTATCTAGGCTTACATCTTGGTCTACTCTTATAATTGACGAGAAACAGTATCAATGATAAAATAAGATTTAAGTCGACATCAAAAAAACATGGTTTCAAAAATTAAATTTCTATCTTAAAAATATCTAGTTTTTCACTGTTGATATATGATTATTTTCTATACTTACATCCCACTAACATTACACAAATGGTGAATACTTTTTCAGCGTCTGTATTTGGAGCAACATTTCCAAATCCAACAGAAGTTAATGAGGAAAACGTAAAATAAAGGGCGGTTATGTATCTCGACTGAAACACAAGGAAATTAATTAGATTACATTTGTGCAGCAACAAAAAATTACTTAACTCAAATTAGGATAGTTAAAGTTCTCGACTTAGAAGATACGAACTAAAATAAACTTGTTGTGGGTACATAATAAAGATGTATTGCCAATTTATTAAGCACAGTTGGAGTTGTGTTATTGAATTGTTGCCAAAGACATGAAGGCTTCATTTCATGTGTTGCATATTGGTAATAAAGTTACTCATAAGTTGAGCTGGCTTTAATAAATAATGTACATTAAACAGAAGAATATTAGTATGGTCATTAAACATGTGTTATTTCAGTTTTGATATTGGTAAACCAATTATTCATTATAAGAAAATAATCTATTCTAACGATAATTATTTTATTATAATTTCATAAATATTATATAAATCAAAATCATGAATTAATTAGTCATACCTTGGATTGTCAACACATAAGGAAAGTTATTAATGATGAAGTCCAAATATACTCTTTAACATTAACTCTGAAATATTTAATTTTATTTGAACTTAATTTCCAATTACTTTTGTTTTTTTTATATTTTAAACTATTTGCTCAGGGGGAGCTCTTTAATGAACAATTAATACAGTGAGTGAAATTTTAATAATACAGAGAATTGCAATTTTAACAATTTAGTTTCCAATTAAAGTCTATAATAATTAGTACAATACCAAATCCACTTTTGTTGTATTCCTATGTAAGTGATCCAGTGCTGATAGTTGAGTGAAGAACTTTACCTTTATTACTTGTTAATGATGTTCACCAAACACTACACTGTACTATGTGATTTATCAATAAAATGATTCACTTCAAATTACCATGAAGATGCACTCAACACTTTGTAGATGTACCTCTTTAGTACTGCAACGAAGATTACTAAGGTGTTAAATACTTTTACTTTGTAAAAACAAACACGGTTAAAACATACGTGTTAAAAAACAATTATTACTTTACTATTACTAAAACTGGAATTATAACTTATAGGAAATACTAATTTCTACATTAGGAATACTTTTGGCTTTACTTCGCCGACCCCTATGCTGTGAGTTTCTCCCCAAGACTCTCTATATAATTTTTACTTTGTCGATGCTAAAAAATACTTATTCCCTCTCTCTTAATTTACTTTAACCAATGAACGTAAGCAGCTACTTTTTGTCAGCCAATCAAATTTTAATGTTTCAAAATTGTGACCGTTTAGAAAACTGATGTCCCGTTATATTTTTATGAGTTTTGTGTGTGATTGTCCTTAAGTTTCTAATATTATAGTTATTTATGACTTATTTGCCTACAATGATTCTGGGTCTAATTTAAGTGTTTTTCTCTTTTTTTTTCTTTAAAGTTGTGAATGGTGTTCTTACTGATTTATAACATATCCCCCTAATGATTCACCTTTGTCGGCTATCATAAAACGTTTAACATGTGTCCAACAAATGTATCTATTTCTATATTCTTTTTAAAATATTAGACCATTACTGGAAAGCTTATTGATTTAGTTATACTATATCATGTTCAACTCTAATTATCAGTCTTAAGTAGGGGCTTAATATTTTATTATAATGTTATTGACCAATAAATACAGTGGCTCTTCTCAAAGTTTTTTGTTGTTGTTTACCTTCACACATATATTTAAACATATACACAGAGGAGGAGGGACATAAAAAACATAAGTATCCAACACAGGTTTTTTTATCACAAAGTGAAAGTGTAATTTACTAAACTAACTGAGAACTCATACCATAAAAATATAATTATTACATTTTAAAATTTTGGAGAAGTTTCTATAAATAAAACTACATAAAAAATTTACAGTACCTTTATAAAAATTATATGATTATCTTTATATTATTACCTTTATACTTTTATATTGATGTTAAATCAATATAAAATAAAACTCTAAACTGTTGTAATACATTTTTAATTTTTACGACAAAGTAACCTATATAGGCCTACCTTTCGCACAATATTTAGAATAATATATTTTAAGGAACTTAGGTAACCCGTTTGGCTAAGCCAGTTTTAGATTTCCCATAGTAAAAAATAAATACTGTACTCTATGAAGAGCAAAGTTAATGCCTGAAGTCACATAATACAGTCAAATTACAAAAGCGTTCTCAGCCTAAACCTGTATCCACCATAAAATTTACAAGAACTTTTGGAATACATATTTTTTTCATTCTTAATTATTTCTACTATTATACATCAGATTGAAGTATTTCTCTGATATCACCAATCTCAAACATTCATTTATTTATTCCTTTTGGAATTTTTTTTTGTGAATTAGTGATTTAATATAATTTGGTAAGGCATTAAATAAGATTGAGGCCTAATAGAAATAACATTTATTGAAAAATTGTTAGTCTAGCAATAGGTATTAGAAAAATTTGTTCCCTATGGAATATCTCTCTATAATACCTTAAACTTTAGTTTCCGTTCAATTCTAACTTTCTAAATGATTTCTACATATAGTTTGCAAGGGTAATAGGTTTATTTTTATGGATGAAGGCAAAGAGTTTTTTACTTAAGATTTGTTACCTGACCTAACTATATGTTTTGGGATTAGGCATTAAAATATTGAATATAATATTGCGGGACATGAAAGTATCGCTCCACACTAGCATACATAACTTTAAAAAGTACTAGATTTGAATCTTAACTCATCCTTGATCTAATTTGTATATTTAAATAAAAATTTATAATAAAATAAGTACTACAAGAGATGAAATAGGTGAATGAAATAAATATGCTATATTTTCGATGGTGATAATTTGAAATTGTGATATCTACATAGATATTTGTTTAATAATTATTTATTTAAAATTTCTGATTTCCTTCTTATATATCTAAATAAATATGCGATGTTATTGGTTGGATGTTGGTGAATGATATTATTGCTCCTAGTTTCAAAATATATAAATAAATTTTGTGCCGATATAGTTAACTTCAAAGTTTCAGTTATAACGCTTACAGTGTGTTAACCTCCTTGCCGCTAAGGCTGATCTACATTTAGCAGAGTTAATACCCAACAGTTTAGAGAAAATGGACATTACAAACAGTTTACAACTTGTGTTTTAAGAATGTTGATGTTTCAGTTTAAACTTGGACTGCCGCAAAAACAAGAGTCAACTTTTACTTGTAACATCCTCATAATCAGAAAAAAACTTAATTTTATATTTATATAGTTCAATTTAATCATGCTCAGTGAATTATATTGTGTGATAAAATTTTTTTATAGTAGGTTCAAACGGTAATTGTCTTGAATAATGTTTGCCCTTACTGTATTTCTTTCTGAGATTAAATTGATCTATTTTATCAAATATATTTCAATGATTTTTAAGTATAAGAACTGAATAAGATATTACATTAATACTACAACTGACAACCATTTATTTTAGAGAATAAAAAAGTGGACAATTTCAGACAATAGCGCAACTGGGATTTTACTAATTTAGATGATAAAAATATCTTGGCTATTTCTGTTGATATGTAGTTTAAACGTTGCTTACTTTGTACTATTCTGATACTAACAATTAAAAACTAGATACAAAGATTATATTTTATATGACAGAATAGATAATATTTATTTGTTATAGCATTTTTATGTTTACAGGCAGCTGTTGTTTGACACTTATGTTTCTGAGTCTAATTGTTAGCTACCACCTGTTAAAATAGTGTGTTTGTTTTTGTTATAAAATCTATATTATTATTTTTGTTTATTTGTGGACCATTATTAATGTATTATTAAAATAATATATTCATAGGTTTATCTTAGACTGTGTATAATTTCAGGAATTATTATACTCACAAATGTCACATAGACACAATCTTAAGGTTTTAGAGCTTTTGTGGTTTCCGTCATTTCTATAAAATTATTCTTCAAACAACTTTCAAACTATATATTTTATTATTCTACACTCTATTCTAAACATTTTAATAATATTGAATTTGTCATTGTTTAATAAAAATTTTTTTTTTTTTCAAAATCATATGGTGTTCTTTGAAAAATGTATAACAATAAAATTAAAAAAATAATAAATTAATATTATCAGGTTTGAAGTAAAAATAAATTTGATTCATTACATATTCATATTCTTTTCTTTTTTTTGGAAATAAAATGATATACTACAACATAAGGTTTGGTTCAAATATAATTATAGATTTTATAAATTGCTTAAATAAGCCTCCAAAGAGGCCAAAATGAAACTGCCATTTAAGACCTTTTGGGTCTGCAGTTTCACGCTGAAAATAATTTTTCATCTTCTTCTAAAGAAAACTCACCAGAAATAAAATTGACAACTCTACTAATCCAAGTTGGGTGTACCATCATGTTACTTTCCCAACTGTAATTTGCAAAACGTCTTCTACACAGGTTTACCGATTTGAGAACATGAGCCTACATATTTATAGACTTGTGAAAGTACTGTGCATATATAAACAGCCACTTCACTGTCTTGATTCTAGCAAGTCTGAAATCTGTACTTACTTGAAAAATATTCCACAGTTAAAAAATCCATTCTCTAAGCTTGTGTTGTCAACTCGGCGCTTATGAAGCTAGTAACTATTCATTACTAAGAATATTTTTTTGAAAGGCAACATTTCAAAATTACCATTTGGTCAATAACTGCTTAATGTTTTACCATAAACAGTTACAGTAAATACCATTTAGTTTACACTAAAAATTAACAAAATATAAATAAATAATTTGGAACAAATAAGAATCTAATAAATATGACATAATGTTGAAGAAAGGCACATGTTATTGTATTATTTGTTTTTGATTATTTTATTATAATTTATATTTAAGTAAAACTTACCTTTATACTTGGTCCACCTGTATTGTTAACATAAAATTGATGAGTATCATTTGCAAGGATATCGAGCCAACCGACTTTACTTTGGAGATGCGGCCTTTCTGCATTCCCAATTGCATACCTGTTAATATTATATACTTTTAAATTGAAATCATTATTGAGTATTTGCATTTAATATTAAATTATTTAAATACATTAAGAATATTTTATATTTTATTGTTATTATTTTTAAATAAATACATATACATTTACAGTTTGACATTAGATACACTACGGCTGTTTTGGCATGTGGAGAAAAGAGGCAGTGGTGTGATCTTTACACAGCTGTGTAACTTGGCTCAGCCTGAATCAGGTAATGGTTGTGGAAAGGTCATTCAACCTGTTTCCATGCCAATAATGTTGTTCAAAATGGCCATTACTATTAAAAATCCTGCCCATTAT
This sequence comes from Aphrophora alni, assembly GCA_963513935.1. Taxonomy (NCBI): domain Eukaryota; kingdom Metazoa; phylum Arthropoda; class Insecta; order Hemiptera; family Aphrophoridae; genus Aphrophora; species Aphrophora alni. Next base: position 139,749,684 of record OY740767.1, on the reverse strand, counting down.
GAAGTACATGTTTAATTAATTTTCTATAAGCAAAGAAGTAAAGAACTACATGGCAGTAGCCATCCATTGAGAACATTGTGTAATGCATAGAAAGAATATTATGAATGTTAGTGATGCCGTTTGTTCTGGGAAGGACAGATTAATGTCTACGGCAAAGAAAAAAGTGTTGTGACAGATGAACTTGTTGGAAAAGTGAGAGAAGTGGAATTATCGGAGCTTTTCCCAAAGATATCACAAACAGTTTTAGATAAAGTAGTAACTGACAAGCTAGGCTAACACAAGTTTTGCACTTGCTGGGTATCTTCTCACTGACAACCAAAAAACAAAAGTATAGGTGAGGTGCTAACTTTCATTTTATTCTACGATAATAAAGATGATGATATCCTCATTCATATTATGATAGGGGGTGAGACATGGAATGGAGCTGCACTAGGTAACAATGAAAACCTAAGTGCTAGTAACACTTTCTACAAAAAGCTCATGACAACAACCTTTTTGTACAGAAAAGCTGTACTTCTGAAGTATTTTATGGAATGAGCTACTACAATAAACTCTGTTGTTTACTCTTGACAGTTTAAGGAAGTTGAGAAAAACCACTCAGATCAAACTGTTAGGTATGTTTATTTCTGCTATTTGTTTTACATGAGAACGCTTATCTCGAAACTGCTGCACTCACACAAGGCCTACTTGAAGTTTCAAAAGGGCGTTGTTTAACCAATCTAATTTGGCTTTAACCATCTTGTTGTACAGATCTAATTTGGCTCTTAGAGATTATGATATATTTTTTAACATGGAAAAATTTAATATTTTATATAGGATATTTTATAAGTTTTTAATTAAGTGTGGCTGAAAACAACTAAAGTATATTTAATGGAACTCTGTTGTAAATGTAAATAATTTTTTGTACTTTCATAAAATATTGTATTTTTATTATCCTTGCTGAACATAATTTGCCAGTTAGAGTATTTTCTAAGCCAGCATACATAACAATATTATTCAATCTACAATAGTCTGTATTAGGAAACAATAACTGTGAAACCTTGGGTGACATGGCTTAAACAATATAAACATGTAGTTTGTGATGTTTAAATAGCAATTAATATTATTAGAAGTAAATAAACTTACCATATGCAGGCAAGCCAATGAGCAATAAGGGCGAATGTTGCCATGAGAAGGAGTAGCACTGCTGCACCATATTCCGAATAGCGATCTATTTTCCTAGCTACACGAACCAATCTTAACAGACGAGCTGTTTTTAACAGACCAATCAGAGTTGTTGTCTGAAAGAAGAAATTAAATACAACGATATTTTAATAATTTTCTTCTTGATGTCAAGAGGTAAATATATTTATAATACTGAATAACTAAAATATTTACAATCTATTAATTTTGATATCTTTGATAAATAATTAGATAAGGCAATTAAAATGATAATTAAATAAACATAATTTAGTTCAATTGGTTTAAAATAAATTTGGACAACAATTAAAGCAGTAAAATTAAAATATTTGTACATATATAAACAATTCAACAATTACATTTTTTTATAATATTTTTTATTTATACTACAACTACACAATTATATAGATTGTAATATCATCATTCCTAGTCTTGTCATAATATTAATACTAGTTGAGACATGTTAAAGTATCCTTTCTTCAAAACTATGAATGTACTCTAGTTTTTGAAGACTAGTACTTTGAAATCAACAACTAGTAATAAGAAGATAGCAAGAATAGGAATGGCTGAAAATTGTACTCTGAATAATTTTAAACAATATTATTTGATAGTTTTTAATAGATATAGTACGTTATCACATATGTAATTTAAATAAATAAATGTACAATGATAAAAACATTTAGTACTAAAGATATAATGCATAGTTCAGAGTAAAATTAAAACACAAATTTAGTGAACAAATAATTCACAGAAATGAACAAGGAAGTATATGTATATGATCTTGTTCATAGACAATTACTATAGACTAGCAAAGCCACAAAAGCAAATAGCTGTAAGCGCAAAGCTCTTTTCTTTTTTATTGTTTTTTAAGCATTGACTATAAAGTGTAAAATATAAATATATTAGTATGAATAAGCAAATTAAAATTTAGTAATTGGACGTACCATAACACAAACTAAAAAGCAGGTACAAGATTACTACATAAATTAATAATACTGTTTTTTTTAAGAACAGTTTATAGCCTATTTAAAACAAAATGTAAAATAGCAATTTATTAAGATTTGTTAGAATACTAAGCTTTTTATAGACAAAATTAAAACATAAGTCAGCAACGTATAAAGTAAACCCTACTTCTTTTACTTAAAATATCGTTCATTTTAGATTTGTACCTTATAAAGGAAATATAAATTATTTTTAGATATTGTAATTTATATAACCCATCAATGGGGCTTATTTTTCCATTTAGTCTCTTCTATATAAAAGACCTAGATTCTTTCACTTCACTTGCTTCTTGGGAGAACCTTACCTTTTCCACGTGAGTGACCAAAATAAAATATTAATTCTCTCAAAGCTGTCAACTCATCAATTACTAGTCTTGAAGAATACATTCTTATAAGTATGAAATAAATAATAACTCAAATACTATTTAAATTGGATATCACTTCATGTGGTTGAGATTAAATTTTTTTCTTCTATAAATGACCATCTTGCCTGATAATCAACACAATTGAATAAAATAAAAACAGTTTTGTTTCTGGAGGCATTTTTTATAAGTCTCTTAAAATAGTAATAATTTTTTTTTTAACAAAAAATTATAATCATACATTGTTTTAAAAATTAAGAATCATTTCATTATATATATTTTTTAAAGTTGAAAATTAATATAGTCAATGCTTAAGTTTTTGCATTTACAATTCAATTAAATTATTATATTATTTATAAAAAATGAATTTTGATATAAATTTAATATCACTACTACCAGTCTAAGACTAAATACAATTTTACAACAAACAAATCTATTTGCACGAATCCAAAATCTTATCTATATTAAGTTTATTTGAAAAGACACACCAGATTGAATGTTCCATGCATTTTTGATAGAAGCATGCAAGTTTTTACAGAAGACAAGCAATAGCACACTAACATATTACAAAAGCAAACACATTATCACTCTCTATGTTAAGTATCTGATTTGGAACTACTGTCCTCACACATAATAAACAAACTGAAATGTTGTATTTATTGTGTTTATGTATAAAATGTCAACTCAGTATACAAATGATAAAAGTGGAAAATGTTGAAAATAATTACAAAACTGCTGTGAAATAATAATTTCATAATTTTAAATGTATTATTTCAATATTGTATAAATAAAATGTTATTATACAGTAATTGAGAACTAACTGTATAGACCAAATATGGAGTCACTGGGAAAAATGTATAACAAAGTTATTAAAAACAAATAAATAAAATTAAACCAAAAATTAATAAAATAGATATATGCAATTATTGCATGTTGGTAGATGAATTTGTATGACCAAATTGTCATCCACAGATATTCACTACAGTTATATAGTGAAATTTACACTTCTTCGCGAAATTTGTTTTAATTTTCTGGTAAACCAATGAACAACGAGGATTGTAACCCTGTAATAATATAAAACAAGATATTTTCTATTATTAAGTTTTGTTCTTATTTATCTGCCATTGTTTCAATGTAAATTTTCTTTAAAGAAAAGTTTAAATAATGTTTTACAATTTTGTATTTCTCACTTATGAATTTATTTAATAAATAGTTATAAGTAAACGATTGATAGGAAAATAAGTTGAAGAAATGACGAATTAGGAAAAGTGAATAAAATTAAACCGTGTTGATTATTATAAATTTAACTTTAAAATATTTGACCTACTTTAAGACTGAAATAATTTATATATTTATTTATATATTTAAGTGTCACAAGTGGATTCTTATGTATGGGAAGAGTTATAACAAATCGAGTTGCTTCTTGAATCTCAACTATAGGGACCATCTTTTATAAAAATACTCAATAAAAATGTAAAATTAGATTTAAATTAAAAAATGTACAATGATATTAGATTTCTTCTTGAAAGTAGAAGATGTTTTAAAGATTGTACACTGAGTGAAATAAATTGAATAAAAGTAATTATTTTATATTTCTTTCTTCATTTGCAATTTCACAATCTTCAAGTTATTTACTTCAAACAGTTCACATTAAGATCTTTTTTGATATAAAATAAAGCAACTTTATGCCCCAGTTTTGTAAAAGACATTAGTTTATAACATTAAGTGTCTAGTCTTCACTTAAATTTATTACAGAGATGTATTTCTAAATGGATTTAAAACATATAACAAGAATCTTTTAAATGGAAATATTATAATTATTTAGAATCAGTTTAGAAACTTAAATATAGCCTGCTAAACTCTACTCATTAGCTAAAGTAGCCTTGTTATTTTATCATAAGAAATTCAAAGATTCCCCAAACCAACAATACTGGAAACAAAAACTAAGACTTTAATACTAATCCCCTTATGTTTATTATACTACACTAATGTACATTTCAAGGACATAGTCATCATTCTAAGAGGGTTACAGATAAACTGATAAGGACTAAAATTAAAAGTAAGTGCCAAGTACTATCCTCCTCTTACTTATAATAGACCAATAACATAGAGGTACATCTTTGAAAAGTTTATTAGAGTTTTAAGTTTATTTTTAGTCCATAGTTTGTTTTCACCACACAGTCAAACCAGCCTTATGGTATTCAGACAAGAAGTTGCATATTTGTCTATTATGTGCACATTGAAAGATGATAACTTTAGAACTGCAAATTTTTCTCACTGAATATGTTTTCTGTGTGCATGGTGAGTACACACAGACAGTGAAAGATCAGTTTTCATTAGATTTCCAGGTATACCCGTTCCTAATCGACATGCACCTATGAAGAAATTTAGGGAAACTGGATCTGTAAAGGACTAATCAAAGTGGAACACTATCAGTATTTAAATTAGAAAAACTGAAAGACATATCAGCTACTATGGAACATAGTCTCGATATTTATGCAAAAATTGGTCCAACAGAAAAACAACTGCACACAAGGCAGTTTGTAAGAAGCTCAGCCTCATTTCAGAACATTTATTTGGGTATTTAAAAAAAAATATATATTTAAGAATAAAACAACATGCACCAGTGCTCATGTAACCACAATTATAATAAAAATATTTACTGTAGATTTGAATTTTAGGCTTGTGTGATATTTTTTAATATCTTCAGCAATCTACAAATGTCAAATTAAATAAATTCAAAAGTGATGAATTCTTTCATTTCCTTCTTTATAAAAAAAGTTAAATTAATTTAAAATTATATATTTTATGTATTTGTCAATCAGTGTATTTAAAGGATAAAATAAAAATACATTTAAAATAAAAACACCAACTAAATTTACAAATTATTAAAAAAATCATCTAATTAAAAGTTACTGGTAAGGTAAACTAAAATAAAAATAACAACATATCAGTAATGAGTGAGGTTGCATAAAATACAAAAGCATTGGTTAGCATTGCTTAGCCATACAGATTGTTAGTATTAAATGAGTAGCAGTGAGCGATCAAGCATCTGTCATACTTCGCGTTCAACTGACCTCTTCCTTGTCCAAGCCCAACTGAAAGATGTCAAAATCGACTAATACTTTTTGATTTTGCATGTTGTAATAAAATCACTGCGGTAATGAAGCTACGCTAGATTCAACTTAACATTGAGACGACCAATAAAAAACAGCTATATGTACAGTTGCACACATTGAACTAACTGTAGCACTGATTTATAGGAGAAAAACGTTACAACATCAATTAATATTTTGCTTTTTTTTTTTTTAAAAGAAAAATGTTGTCGGGAAAGTTATTCTACAGTTAGTTGAAGATAACATAGCTCCACCATGCGTGGGATTACATAATACAGCACATCTACTATTCTAAATGGTAAAATATTAAAATAATTCAAGGTATGAAATCATCCAAAACTAACACTGTTTTATCTCATAATTATTTGTTTTTCTTAAATGCACAACTCTTAACATGTACTAACTTTCACACATTATTTCAAAAAAGTTAAATACAAACAGTAATATATAGTAGTATGAAAGCATCAAACTAGATTAAATGTGTAAAAATAAGTTTATTAAAAGATCTATTGTTATAAAATTAAAACATCTTGTATGTGTTTTAATATGACTATTCAAATAAAATCTTAAACGTCCTGGTAGTTTGTGGAGTCACATCATTTTAAATATTACTCAAAGAATAATAAATGGCTCAAACTAGAGTTTAGTAACTTGCTCCGTTTTTAAGTAATGGACAATCAAAATTCTGAAAATTGGTATTTTTTTCAAATTTTGATTATCCTTTAATTTTGAAATGGAGCAAAATACTACGTTCTAGTTTGCGCCATTTATTTTGTCTTTTATTAAGCTTTACAATGATGTGACATAAAACCTGATGTTACAATAAGAATTTTATTGTAACAACCTTCTTCACACCCTCAATCCTCCAAAAATCATATGTGTCAAAAAAAATCCTATAATGAACCACAAAGATATGTATAAATTTCCGTCAATTTATTTTAAGTAATATTAATATTAAAGGGGATTAAAGGGACTTTTTAAACACTCTGTATATTTGGAAGTATATGTTTAATTATGTATGTTTTAAGGATTTTCTAGTACAATTTAAATGAATACATTTCTTTGAGATTATTTGAAAATAAAGTAAATATTAGAGGAAGAATGAGTGGGTTTAAACATCTATTCTTTTAATTTTTATAAGATTGGAAAATTATACATGACTTTAAAATACATTTATTTTTTTTAGAAATGTAAAAAGTGATATTGGAAAAATTAGTTAATTATTATTTTATAAATTTCTTTTGTGCACCATTACATTACAAAACAAGTAAAGGTTTCAAACTATTTTTAACTTTCAAAAACAAACCAATTAGGTTTTATTGTAACAATTAATTGATCCAATGCTTTACTTGAAATAATTATGCACTGATATTACTTGTATGTTCTGTTTAAACTGATTTCACAATATATGCCTTTGAAATTTAGTTATAATTTTTTAAACTAACTTTAATTACTTCTGAGAGAAAATTTCCAAACTATTAAAGTTATAATGATTGTAGATAAATTAGCTGCCATGAGGTACAATTTAAAATAGGACATAGTGAAACTAATAAATATTAAGTTTATAGGGTCTACAAAGTGTCAACAAATTTAGTTTGATATGTAAAATTCATTTCTTATTGAAGCATTAAATTTCTGTTGCAAACCATTTGAATATTAAATAATAACTAGTATTCTAATGGATAATTTGGAATGTTGTATTCTAGTAATAACAATTTTTAGTCAAATTATTTAAATAATAACTAGTAAATTAATTTCACAAATTCAAAAGAAATTAATTAATAAATACCTACAAGAAAATATTTTAATAGAAACAATTATTTGCTTGGCAATTATTTAACAAAAAATATGTCTGCCTGGTCACAAGATTTTATAATACAAATTAATATTCAGTATAATATTATGAATATCAACAGGTGTAGTTTCAAATATAATTAACATATTTAAAAAAAAATCTCTTTATGTATATTGTTAAAGAAACTATCAAATTCAACTAAAAGAAAGTGAGCCTGATTTGCTACAAGGCTAATTTAAAAAGAGAAAAGTTAGCAATTTTCCCTTAAGGTAAAAGTTCTTATCATTATAAGGCAGGAGCTACAGACGTTTTAAAAAGGGATTGCAATGTGGCAAAACGTGAAGTGTTAAAATCTGGCACATATAAACTGCAATTTCTCATAAACCATTTGAGATTTCAAAGTGATTTTTTCATGGTTTACTCTCTCTCTCTCTCTCTCTCTCTCTCTCTCTCTCTCTCTCTCTCTCTCTCTCTCTCTCTCTCTCTCTCTCTCTCTCTCTCTCTCTCTCTCTCTCTCTCTCTCTCTCTCTCTCTCTCTCTCTCTCTCTCTCTCTCTCTCTTCAATAATCTAATAATGATAATCTCTCTGCATCTTTTGAGACCCATATCATTGTAAAAAAAAAGTTGTATAATCTTTAAACTGCGATTTCTCATAAACCCTTTGAGATATCGAACTGATTTTTTCAGGGTTTACTCTCTATTCAATTCTGCATCTTTTGATGTGCATATCATTGGTAGTTGAATGATGAAATTTTTATTAAAAAAATTAATATATATTCCAAATTTAATTGTGCTTATATTTAGATATAGAAACATTCAAAATACAAAAACTCACTTTTCGGCCTTAAAAAATTGCATAGACGGAATTATGAAGACAGTTAACTGTTTCAAAAACGTAGTCATATTTCTGTTTTCAATTAAATATTGTGAAGATTTGAAAATATCGATATTGCATTTACGACTTTTCCATCAAGAAACACTATACAACAACTTTTGGTGTGATGGTCATCATTGGAAAGTTATTTTAATCTCAAGAACTCTAACCTTTACGCCCTCAGGGCCTCAACTATAGTGAGTGTGTACGTGACAATTCCGAGATATTATAGCTTTATTTACACCTTTTTTCATGTTATATTGAATTTGATCCTTTTGCTTGAATTTTTCCAATCAGGTCTCTCCAGACCAGTTGTTGCTCTCTTCTAGCCCTGACGCTGTTTGTGTATTGTAACCTAGTGATCTTTATTTTTTGTATTCCTTTTTTTGTATGGAAATGATGACCAATATTACCTTGAGATATTAAGTCTTGATATTTTGGGAAGCAGAACGAAATCTAATTAGTTACACAGTTTCTTAATTTGATACTGCAATTTATACTGCAATAACTAATAATAAAGTTTTTACATAAACGTCCTTCTTTTATTTTATTCGGACACATACAAAGCAAGCTCACTACTTCTAGTATGGAATTTTCTGACCCTTAAACATTTTAAAAAATAAATCGCAAATTGTTATAAATACAACTTTTATCTTGAAAAAAAAAAAAAAAAAAATTCAATTCACAATATTGAATAAATACAACATATGACGACACATTTGAGCAAGGCATATGTTTCTAGGTACAACATGTGCTAAAGCTAAATTAAGACATAAATTAACCTCGTCTGTCTGTGCCTTAGAACCAACGATGAGAAGATCAAAAGGAATGGCAGCGACCAAATCAATAAGGAACCAGCCTCGTAGATAGTGGACGGCAATCTTACCAGGATGCGACACTACTTCGTCATTTTTATTTACATAGGTTGTTCTAAAGTTGATTAAAATGTCCACTATGAACGTCACATCAACTGTAAACATTCAATTATTTAGTTAAACACATGAAAATATAATCATAACATAAAATAAGAAAATAGTTTTACACAATTTCAGCGAGTGTTACTTTATAAACATAACTGTATATCTATAAACTTTAACTATAGAATATGTTTTTGTAGGCTCTAATAGAGGGTTCCTTTACCCCTATACGATAACAACTTCCTCGCTTATGTCTGAAATTTGGTGACTCTTAAATAAGATATGTAATGTGAAATGATGTTACAAAGGGTAACTTTAATAATCGTCATAAATTTTACCTCTGTTTTCTGACTAATTTTGAATTTTCATGACATCGAAAGGTTCGTTAAGTTTGTTGTCTGTAGGTAAACATGCTAGCGGTCATAAAATTAAAATATAAACATGAAATTAATTGTAGTACTATAGCGTGATTAATATAGAACTCTATTAAAATTCGGATAAAAATTAATTGAAAACATATTTTTATCCATATCTCGAGTGTTATTCAACTTATAACATACTAAATTAAATAAAAATTGTTAGATTTCAATTCTGCGTATAATAGTGCCAACCACACATCTCCACGGCGACTATTAACGAAGTTATTTTGAAAAATATAATTTCTAACCCCCATGCTTCCAAGAAAATACGATATACTCGTACGTATAGTTATGACATTCGGCAGGGGTGAGTTGCTGAGACAAGCGAAGCGAGTGGAGGCTCTTTGACATATGTACAGCTTTTAGCCACCACAGAACTGAGATATCTACGAGCCCAGTTTTGGTACAGCTGACGAAAAAGAAAGCAGTGATATATACAATTTCGACGTTCAGAAAACCTGCATAATAACTGTTTGAAACAATCTTACCTTATTTAATGTAACATCAGATATTTCTTGTTGAAACTCCATATTCAAGGATTAAATAAAGCAATGAAGCTAAAGTTTCAAAATTATTTAAAAATATAAATGAGCTACAATTGTTTCGCCTTGCGGAAACATGCCTATAGAAACTCTAACTTTGCTAATCACTTTTTGGACTCGTGTCATAACTTTGATCCGAAATTGAATGTTAAACTCTTACATATAGAAATTAAAAGCAATTAGAATGTTTGGAATTAAATAGATCTATTCCACTTAGGCCTATTTTCAACTTAAATGACCAAATAGTATTAAATTCTTCACCTCTTCTTAAACCCATCCTTAACATAGTTCATCAAACGTCATCTACCTGCTAGGTCATACCCCCTACCCATTCCCGATTCTCTATTGTATTTCAGTTTCCCGTTACTTGCGTATGTATAAATAGTTGTCAATACTTGTTAATTATTAGTTGCCCGATGATGCCGCAAGGCGAAACGATTGTATCTCATTTATATTATTAAAATAATTTTGAAACTTTAGCTTTATTGCTTTATTTAATCCTTGCATCTTACCTTATTCGATAATAAGCCCTTGATCTATTAACCAATTAGTATCTACATATTCTTGTATATATTTTGTCAAATTTACGGTTTTTCAGATAACTATGTTAAAAAATTAAATAGCCGTAATTGTGAAATGATAAAGGAAATCGTTTGATTATTTTACTCAAACTGAGTTACTATAACACTAAGTAGCATGCACAATTTGAAATGGAGGTTAGATAGAATACTAAACAATTTAGACATTTTTGTTTTGTTTTGATGAATAAGCTACAGATGTTTTCCTACAATATCTAAGAAAGCAACTTTTGAGCTTTACACTTAGGATCTGCTTGTATTCATTGTATGTTGGGGTATAGTAAGTATCATGGTGCCACCAAGAAACTTGTATTTCTCCCGCCAAAAAATGAATTTTTTGGAAGGGGAACTCAAAGTAAGATAATAACTGGGCTAACTAGAGGTCTGTATTTTATTCCAATTAAAAATGGCGACCGGTTAAATAATAAAATTGGGTATTTAAATATAAAATTTTGGTACTGAAAAATTAAATTAAAATTTTTGGGTATTATACAAACTTCCTGTCCTCGTACACCCCGAGTAAAGATCAGTTTTCTTCCACGCCATTCAAATTGCAACTTGGGCACGGCTATAGGTGGATGTAACATAAAAGAAATATTATGTACAACTAGAGACTATAACAGATTATAATTTAAAAACCTGAAAATAGATTTTAATACGTTTGAATTCTTGATAACAAAAATCAATAAAATATACATTAACAGTTAATTTTTCATCTCTTATGCAATATAATCGAACCAGTAAATCATTTAAAATTGATGAACAGCTTCCAACTAAATAAATTCATTCTTATTTTACAAATAAAACCTATTAATAAATAGCACTTGTGTTCTGTCAGTCAATACAGGTTTTTCACAGTCCTGTCTATTTATTGAACATATTGTGATCAAGCTGAGCAGGATGTTGTTGTGTATACATCCATCTCTTGGGGCATTTCATTTGATGCCAGACTATGTAAATGAATTTTAAATTTATTTGAATCTATTACGTCTACACTATCATACTATTATTTTAACGAAATAGCTTTTTACCTTTGTTTTTATTTGTTTTGAATCATATATATTTGGGTGTTTTATTCGATTTAATGTAAAAGGTGTTGAAATATGTACAACAGTAAAATGTTTTATATGAGATAGACTGACAATAATTATTATAAATTAGAACGATGAAATCGCAGAAGAAAGAAGAGTTTTTAGTAGGTCGGTGTGAAGTACATTTTTGTCCTTTGTTTTTAAGAAGGAAAAGACCTTTCGATCATCTGTATATATATACAAAAGTCAAAACCCACTGACTGATCACGATATCTCTGGATCAAAGAAGCCAAGAGATATCCATTTTTTAACATGGTTTGACGTAGGTCTGTAGACACGTAGGCTACTAAGATAGAGTTTTGAAACTGTTCCACTCCAAGGGTGTTTTTTACCCTTAAAACAAGTATCATATCATTGTTATTTATGGATCGATTTTGATCAAAATTGGTGTGTTGCTGTATTTGGTCATAATTAATTTCCATAGCCCCACCATTATTGCTAAAAGAAATATTTCTTTATAAAAATATCTCAACTACCCCCAGGTGAAACTGGGCCCAACAGCTAATTACCTTATAAAAAAAGAAACAAAGAACAGTAAATAAAGACATCGATCCCTCAAATAGCGTCCGGGTGGGAAGAGAACAAGTGTTGATCAAGAGAGACCAGATAAAAAAATGTAACAGATTGATGCAACCCATGCAAAATGTGTAAATCCAGCAGGTTTGCCTCGGGATTGTCACGGTCGTACTCACTATAGTAAGGATTATTGGAAAACTAACAATAGTAAAGAATGCATATAAATAATACTATCGAACAAGGATCTGGAAGGGTCTAGACCTACTTGACAACTATCCAGTTAGGTAATTTGTGGTGCCCAACGAGTTCCTATAACCCTCGTAACTAGAATTTGTTACCAATCATAAATCGTCACTTACGTCTTTATTTTGTGTCAAAAGCGTAACTATTTTCTGATATTTAACATGTTTATAAGAAGACTATTTTTTTTAAACTTGGTATAAATATTAAATATATCAATCTACTAATTTTTACAACCCTCACTGGCTCACATACTACTGACGTGTCAATGTCGAGGACCCTAGCTGGATCTACATCTCTTTTCATGTAGTCTTGTATCAGATCTCACTCTTTTATCTTTCCTATTTTATCTCTTGACCAACTCTTGTTCTTTTCTGACCCTTATGCTATTAGAGTATTCGAAGAATAGGAGTCTTTATTTTATGTTTTTTTTATTCATTTTTTTGATTAGGCGATGCTGATCGTGAGATTGTTGCCTTTAAACGACAAAGGAAAAAAAACTACCAATATTTTAATAAATACTGGTTACTTGGTATGCACTTAAACATATACTTTATGGGTAAAAACACCCTTGCAGTGGAAGATTTTTACAACCCTTTCTTAGGATTCGTCTATAGACCTAATCCAAACCATGTTAAAACATTCATAGCTCTAGGCCTCTTGGATCCAGAGAAATGCTTTAGGAGTAAAAACAGTCTTGGAGTGGATCATTTTCAAAATCCTTTCTTAGTACGCATCTACAGACCTACCCCAAACCGTGTTTAAAAAAATCAAAGCTCTAAGCTCCTTTGATAGAGAGATATGCTTTAGGGGTAAATAAACACCCTTGGAGTGGATCATTTTCAAAACCATTTCTTGTACGCGTCTAAATTCCTACCCAAACCATCCTAATATATTCATAGTTCTAGGTTTCTTGGACCCAGAGATATGCTTTAGGGGTAAAGCAGTGTACTAAAGTTTAATTTATCTTAGACTTGTAATTTAGTATAATCGTTCCTGATATATAATGTTTGGGGATAAATAATTAGAGGGCAAGAAAAGAACATTTAAAATACTTGGATATAGTTTGAATTAGTTTTCTTAAAATAGCTCTTCCCAGAAGCTAACTATTACCAAATTTGGAATGAACTAAACGGGGAACGGACTATAGTGAACTGCGTTTAGTAAACTTTTTATCAACATCTTTGCTGTACACATTTATTACGTCACAACCAAAATAATTAAAATGTTACACCAGTTCCACCGTTGGATTACTGATGAGTATTTTAGTTGTTATTTGTGTTCTCTGTATAAAAACAGTACAGAAGAGAACAATTTCAAAATAAAAAAATATAATTTACCTTATAATAATAAAAAGTGTTATTTATCATTATGTCACTATTGAAATAAATTGCACATAATCAGAAATTGTAAATTTAGTATACGTGTTGTGAAGGCAAATCATTTTTCAAAATATATAAAATACATTTGCATAAAATATATGAACACGTCAACTGTAGAATTCATAACTATTATAATATATTCAGATTCTATGGACAGCACATTGAAGACTTAAATTGGCTTGGTCACGTTGGTGAATACAAATTATATATATTGGTAAAGAGAAATTTTGTAGGTTAGATTTTAATTTTAATGTATTGAAGCGAATAAGTGTGGTCTGTGACAAGGTTTGGATGTTTGCAATGCACGTGTGCAATTTTCATTTAAATTTTATCCAGTCTCTATTAGCTTTCTGTTACAGACATGTTTAAATTAGTTTTTTCCATCGGGGAATCAACTATTGTTTGTGCAGGACACTGACTGGTTCTAGTCTTTGGTTAGATCTCTTTCATTTTTCGCTATTGACCAACTCTTGTTCTTTCCCTATGCTGGTGTTATTCGATTATTCGAAGGGTTGTTTTTCCTTCTGTTAAAAGGCGATAAACCTCTCGCTCATCATAGCCTTATAAAAGGGGAGGAAAACTACTTGAAATAAATCTCCAAACAATCGTATAGTGTAATAGTGTCAAGATCGAAAGAGAACAAGAGTCGGTCAAGAGATACTCTGATAGGAAAGATGAGAAAGAAAGAGAGAGGGATTTAATCCAAGAATATAGTAAAACCGCTGTAGATCCACTTATCGCCCTTTGGGATTTTCACGCTTGTACTCAGTATAATAAGCCTCTAAGGGGATTTTAAGTCTAAGTGAATATGTGTAAATTAATAATCATTCTTGGCTCGTTTTGGGGTTAGACGAAATAAAGATTTTTTTTTTATATAATCATTACAGAAGGTCTATGATTTTTATTAACCTTCCACTTGTTTATGCCTTATTAAAAATAAAATTCATAAGATTTAAAAAAGTTTTTCACAATATTTTATTTAAAAACCTTATTATTTATACTTAAAACTTTACGGGAATCGCAAACCCGAGACCCTGAGCTGGATATACATTTTTTTATTTATTTTTTTTATAATAATGATGATGAGTCTAGCCGAATGGACTAGACACAAGTGATTAATAATTTACACATATTTATTTAAATTAAAAGTATATAAATGCAATAACATAGGTAAAACAAGAAAAAAAGTTGTCAAAGCGATGGTAAACTTTTATTGCTATAGCCAACTGTCCAAACCGATGCTACAGGAACGAAATTAATTACATTTTCAGCCCTTGAAATTTAACTATAATTAATTATATGCAACGATGGAGAGGTAATTTATCCAACCCCACTAAAACCAAATGAACCTGTTAACTTGGTAATTTGAATATAAATTGTTTACTAGTTCTTCATTAATAACAACATTATCAAATGTGAAACACTGTTGGAATTATTAAGCGGATCTGAAGGCAACACCTTAATGATAAGAGTACATCTGTGTGGACCGTCTCAATTAAGTTTAACATTGGCTATCAATTATATTATATATATATATATATATATATATATATATATATATATATATATATATATATATATATATATATATATAGATATATATATATAGAGAGAGAGAGAGAAAGAGAGAGAGAGAGAGAGAGAGAGAGAGAGAGAGAGAGAGAGAGAGAGAGAGAGAGAGAGAGAGAGAGAGAGAGAGAGAGAGAGAGAGAGAGAGAGTGAGAGAGAGAGAGAGAGAATATATATAGAGAATATATATATATATATATATATATATATATATATATATATATATATATATATATATATATATAGAGAGAGAGAGAGAGAGAGAGAGAGAGAGAGAGAGAGAGAGAGAGAGAGAGATCAAACTTCTGGACTCTCCAAAGTATAGAGTGAAATATCACTCTATAATGATTCCTCTGATTACTAGTAATGGAATTATTCAGTTGATACATGTAAATAATTAGCCATTGAAATGTTCTTTAAGAGTGTTCACATGTCCGTTCGAGGACTAACTGCCTCCAGTCTACTTCACCACTGTTGCCCACCTACTCCAATAATAAGGATGAGTAACAATCAATCAGCTGCATAAGATCACCACTAACCTAACCTAACACTGTCTATTCTCTAAGCCTCCTTTTTAAGGCCGCGCACTGTATGGGGTTTCAACGTTCAACTTCTTGACTGTTCTACTTGGTACTTTAATGAAAGCAGTAAGACTTAGATTTTCGTATGCTGCATCCAATTCCCTTTTGCTCCCAGTGCTGTTTAATAAGTTTCACAAGTTGTCTCCATAATCCTAAGTCCAGATTTCTCTGTCAAACGTTGCTACTACGTTTATAAAGTCTGAATGTGGTTGTGCGATTTATTCTGTCCAAGGCCATAATATGGTCAGTTCCCGCCCTTTATTTCTACTGATGTAATAAAATTTATAACGGCCTCAAAAGAGTAATTTTCTAAACTCACAGCGATGGTGACAGTGTTCTTCTCTCGTACACTTTAGGAACCGAGCTTTAATCTTTCCTTTATTTGCACATAATTCTTCTTTGATTCCCTATTTGTTTAGTCGCAGGAAAATTGAGAACAAGTTTAGTAGAGAGCAATCAGTCAAAACATCGTCAGCTGTTGGTATTTGTGTCATTACAGCTAAAACCAAAACCAAAATATCTTCCCCTCATTTCACTGAATATGTAGTTTCTTCTGTACTGTTGCGTGTTTCAGTAAGGATCATCAAGGTCAATTTACATAAAATTTTATGATTGATCACGTAAAAATAATAAGGACAAACAGACGAGGGTGTCCAGTGATGGAGGTAATGAGATGAACGTGGCTGATGATAGCTTTGCTTAAGCTGGTACAAAACGGTTCTTTTATAAAAAGATATTTAACAGTTTTATATTCTTCATTGTATGGAATTTTACCAAAATATTGCTTTATACGTATTTATTTTTTTACTCTTTATAAATGTTGAAAATTAATATGGATGTGAAATTCGTAGAATCCATAAAAGTTTAACGATAATTTCTCCCTGCTCAAACAATTAAATGTTAATAATAACAAATTGTAACTAAGATAAAAGTGGATAGGTCATTTGGAGAAGATGGACGAGGGAAGACTAGTAACGATAGTATATATCAGAAACCCAGAGAGGAGAAGACAAAGAAGATTACTCAAGATGAGGTGGAACAGGAATTACAAAACACTTAATCGAAATGGGTGAAACAATTGAAGAAGGAAAATTAGAGATCGGATATAATTAATTGACGGCTGTTGTGAGAAAGGCCAAGGTTCTTCAAGGACTATTGATCTTAGAGTAGGTAAAGGTTAGGTTAGGTTAAATTAGGTTGGGTTAGGATAGAAATGGAGAAATGGGTACTATTTTTGAAAAAATAAACATCGACCCTAAAAATAATATATTTATTTTAACAAATCTAACTGTATACTGAATTATCTGTTACTGAATATTGTGAAATTTGAAAAATATTGAAAAGTCCGTGTGTTATAAAGATGGATTTGTTTGATATAAAATGAGGTTTGCTTCCTTCGCCAATTTTGATTGAATTGGTCCAACATGTCCAGTAAATTTCACTTTCAATAAAAAAAGGCATTGTTACAACAAAATTAATTTTTTTTAGGAGTCAGTAATTCTGGAACACTCTGTATGTGTTACGTGTCTCTTTAGATAAAATACATGAGAATAATATTTCATATTAACAGCTACTCCTGGCAATTACTTATACGGACGCACCTGCTCTTGAGCGTGTTGATCATTTATGAAGATCTTAATAATAAATAACAGACGTGCCAAGAAAAGAGAGAAAAAACTAGGTTAGGAGATTAAAAAATGAGTCTGTTTTTAAACAAGAACAGAAATATTTTCTATTGCTGGCAGTTCAAACAACATCGCAAAACTTGTAATATTAGTTACTTTCGGTAAATACAAGAATAAAATTAGTTATATTTTTTATTTAGATCATTTGAATTTTATGAGCTTGTTAGAACATTTAAATTGTTTCTAAAGTTTTAATTGTTGTGTTGATGATAATTATTGTCTTACATCTCTTTGTTGGCAGATTCCAAATATAGGAAAGAAAAGATATATGACCTGTCAACTGACCTGTTTCCTGAATAAATTCAGAAATATGTGTTCAGGAATACATTATAAGGACCGTTGAATAACAAACATCCTGAGGAATCAATGATCTAAACCTTTTGTCTTGGATTAGATCCCACTCTTTCAGGTCTCTCTTGACCAAATCTTGTACTCTTCCAACCCTGGCAGTATTATAGTATTTGAATTCGAGGATAGTTATCTTTATTTTATACTCTTTACTTCTTTTTAAAACGAAGATGACTGGTACGTTTTTCGTCTAAACAACAAAGGCAAAAAACCGTAACGGCCTATGAAGGGCCCACGCCCACTAGATGAATATTCGATTAATTACTACGTGGTCAGCATATCGAGTTCCCGTCGTCGTCTTTCGTCTACTGAACACAGTAGCATTTGCAACCAATTGTGACTCCATGGTAACCCCTCTGTGTCTAATCAACAACTTAACTTTTTGAGCAATCACGGAGATTGAACCCGGAACTTCTCCCACATCTACGAATGAGTCGGGTATTAAACGAATCGGAACGTCAGTGATTATTACAAAACATAAATTATATTCTGTCTGTCAGATTGTTAATTATTGAAAATTATAACGAATGTGCCATTATTATGACATTTTTTTAAAAGTTTTTTTTTTTAGCCAATATTACTTTAGGTTGTACAGAATTCTAGTTTTTATTTAATTTTGAACCTTAAATTTTAATAAAGAGAAAAGCTATCTAATAAATAGAAAAACGTAACTTTTCTTTTGAAAATTTCGATATTTTGTTAATATGTTAAAATTATAATGAATTTTTTACAAATGGTGGAAGCGGATTTTACACCCTGCCACCTCCATTTAAAATAATTTTCTGCAGTTCCTCACTTATAGAAGATCGAGTAGTTCAATTCTATATCCTACGCGAGTCATTGAAATCGCCATTGCTGGGTTATCTTCTGTTTATAGAATTTCAGACGGGCCGAAGATAAGGAATCATCTCTGCTTCTGATTTTAAAATTATATGGTCTGCTGTTTCTGTGACAAAATATTTCAAGCTACCGAAAATCGAGTTTTTTAAATGTTTCTTGAATAGTCCATGAGAAAGGATATACTTCCTTTGGTTACCTTTACATACCAAGAGAGTTTTTGAATGGGTTGGTAACCCACATAGCTTTCCCCTTGAGGCGTCTCTTCAACTGTTAAGGGTTAGAATTTAATTCACTTTCTGAAAACCATTCTCGCTACAGTTTTGTTTAACTGGAAGTAACTTCCAGGCTACTGAGTAAGGTCAGGGTCTTTTCTTTGCTAGTTCGTCAACAATATTGTTCCCGACGAATTCTCTATGACTAGGCATCCAATTCAATTGTTGAGATTAACCAACGTCTGGTTACATTTACACACTAATTTAACAAATCCTGAAGTGAAATGGATTCTATAATATGTTTTACGAAGATTACTAAATTAGTTTTAAAAACCAAGACAGTTTCATCAAACAATTGTACGAGTTATAATTGTAAAAGATATGAAAGCTCAAGTACAACCACTTAAAGAAATTACTTTCAGAAGTGTATCCAACTAAACGGAAAGGAAAGTAGGCTTACAGAACGTGTTTTGTAATTCAATTTGATCTACTGCTACAGCTTCAGAAGATAATTTACTTTAACAAATTCAATGTTCTCGGATACAATTACTTGTTACACAAATATCTTTCGTTTTGTAACGTCATTGAAGCTAAATTTTTATGGGAATGAATTAAAAAGTCAAAGAAATGATGTTGAAAATTAAAATCGTACATTTAAAATAATGATTTATTTCTATATAATAGTTAATGATATAAAAGTGTAGATTTTTTGTTTAATGTAATTATTATTTTTTTAAATTTTTTTGTATTACATTAAAACTAGTCTTACAGACTAACCATTAATTTGTTTCTGGAATATATTACATATCATTGAGATCACCCAATAGTGACAAAAAATTGTTCTATTATACTATATTCTATTCACGGATACACTGTGCACCACACAATTAAACCAACTCAAAAGGTTTCGTTCTCTTCAGTCTTCTGATCAGATTATAGTTGTCAAGAAGTTGGACTGCCTCTGTATTTACGTGTCGTTTCAAACGAGATTCATGCTTTGTAGCAAACCATTTTATTTCACTACAAACATCTGGAATTCCAAGATCCCGATGTAGGTCGATGTTTGGTATGTACAATGGTGCGTTGACCATGTTTCGTAAAACTCTATTTTGAAAAGTTTGAATTATTATAATCTGACATTTTTTAGCACAACCCCACAGTTGTATGCTATACACCCAGATAGGCTTTAAAATCTGGTTATATATTAATATTTTAATGTAATTATAATACGTAAGAAAATGAAATTTGAGTAGGGGTTGGCTATCCCCCTCCCCCCGATTGGACTATCAATCGCAAATATTCAATCCCAACTCTCTTGTTCTTCTTGTTCTGGGAGACTTTCTTTCTATAGTCAGCATAACTCCTCTACACAGTGTGTACCTGTTTATACTCTTTCCTATTGAAGATCTTCTTTCTTCTTCTCTTTCTCTTGTTTGATTCTTGTGTTACATCTTGGAATGCGAGAGGCTTGAGGATAAAAGAATAGACATTTGGGCCTCTACAACGGGGTGATGACTTCAATGCTATCATAGGACGGACGCTCATGAGCCTAATTGTGAGCGCAGGTATCAGCTTGCCTTGTTAGTAGGTCCTTGTGGTGTAAAATAAGCTTAGGTTGACGTACCTCGCAAATCTAATCTAATTTAAGCAATGAATCTAGACAAAAGTATATATTTTAGAAATATGGAAGCTAGGTCCTGTTTTAATTCGATCATTTGGCATTTATATAAATTTTTTCGTGTAATCGATACACAGTTATATCAAACGTTATAATTTTTTTTCTTCAATTAGGCCGAATCATGCACGTCGTAATTTAAACAAATTGTTTTTCGTATTAAAACGATTGCTTCTTAAATCCAAGCCATGGGAAAGGTAGCACCAACTAGGAACACAGTTACACTCTGAAGAATAAAATAAAATGGTGAGCACGAGGCGTAACAAGCAGTAATAAAACAAACTTCAATAAAGAAATTGAGTTAGAAAAAATTACTAAGATTTTCCAGCAGAAAATTTTAACGTGACTTAAAAATATAAAACTTCCCTGCCTACTAAATCTGTGATGTTTTAATTCACATAAATAATGAATAAAATGTGTTTTTCGAGTTTCTCAGGGTTAAAATGTCAAATTCATTATTATTTTCTCTATTATCTTCCCTGTAAATTTCTGTTATTACATAATATTGGAAATTATATTTTAGCAATACTAAATTATTTTTTTTGCATTTCCAATTCGGATTTTTATTAAAATTTTCAATTTTAAAGAGCATTACACATTTTATTTTAGTACTATGTATATGTTACCATCAATGTATAAAATCCAAGAATTCTATACAATAACTAGACATTCCATACATCGCTTAATCACGCTATAGAAGACCAAGGCAGCCAATACATTCCCTAGGAATTTTTGGCATAGTATGAAATAAAGTAATTTAGTTAGATCTTAACTCACTTTGTTTAGCCATTGTGTATTTTTGTAAAATGCCTACGGTTCTTTAGGCAAATTATTAAATGAACAGATTTGCTCAGAAAATTATTTATATACAATATTAAAATTTGAAATAATGAACTTGATAGTAATGTTATTATGAAATATTGTAAAATTTGATGTTAACTATATATGTAACAATAGTCAGGTTGTTTACGCTTCCATCTGTTCACAGAATCAGTATGTGTTTCAAACAGTCGAAAAAAAATCATTTTATGAATTCTTAGATCATTTAATTTGAAGTTTACGGAAAATATTGGCAAATGTTTAGGAAGATATCCGAATTCAGTATATTAATGGTTTGTTCATACAAATTAAAATAAACAATACCACTTTAAATATAAACAACCCTACAATAATAAAATTTTCAGCTTACAAATATATTAAGTAACCATTACAAAAAAAGTAATACGTAAAAAAAATTAACATAAAATTTAAATGTTTTATTTTTAATGATTAAAAAATATAGGCCTATTACGTAATGTAAAGATAACGTTTTTAACATTAGAGAGCCTATATTGGCAACACTTCAAAACACATTAAGGCTGAATATAGCACAGACATTGCAATACAGTAAATTAAACCCAAATTAACATGTTGTTTTGAATGGCCGGCCTGACTAATGGATTATCTGGAGTGTAGTATATACATTTGTTTGATCTACGCACTATATATTTTATAAAGTATTTTTTTCAAATTAAATTGGTTTTAAAATTCTTCATCAGAAGATATTTATAAATAACTGAACAGAATGTTTCTGAAAAATCCGGTTTCAAAATTAAATTTCTTAATATAAAATATAAAGTAGGCTATTAGTGTTAGTAAATACTCAAAGACATCCGGATTTTTGTAATGCTTGGATGAAAA
Organism: Aphrophora alni; assembly: GCA_963513935.1. NCBI lineage: Eukaryota > Metazoa > Arthropoda > Insecta > Hemiptera > Aphrophoridae > Aphrophora > Aphrophora alni. The sequence goes on along the minus strand of OY740767.1, from coordinate 139,727,082 downwards.
AAAAAAGTTTTATGGTAAAAAAAGTACTTCAACAAGAAATATGAAAGTTCTCGCTTTTTCGATTTTTGAAAAATTCAGTTCTTTACAATTATAAAAGGATTAAGAACACATGAATTTGAGTCCATAGGCATATAGGGATAGTTTGGTTTTATAAATTCGAAGTCATTTAAGCGACCTTGCGCTCAGAAAATTTAATTTCATCAAAGAAATATATATATATATATATATATATATATATATATATATATATATATATATGTTTGTAATCAGAACAACTTTTAGGTTTATTAGATACCCCACATATATTATTAAAAAAAATGAAATTTTTAACTCGATAGATTTTGCCTCAAAACTATCTTAAGATATATATATCTTATTATCTTAAGATATATATAGTTTTATTTTTACAACATGTGGGACAATAGAAACAATATAAATGTAAAGTTTCAATTATATTGAATATATCGTCTTGTCTGTGTAGAAGTTTTGCGACTTACAGACGCGTGTGAAATTGTAAGATTCTTGGTTAATTACCGACTGTAATAAAAAGAAATGAATGAAAAAATCCATCTTTTATTGACTATTGAATCGTTTGTCACAACATCTCACAAAAATTGTTTTTTCAAACTTATACGTCTCGTACTGTGTGGTTAAGTTTATTCCTCATACAAAAAGTGTAGTATATAATTGCGCAATGATATTTAATTTACAATCGAAATAATATTTTTTACACATTTGTAGTTTACGCTGTGTTCAAGTTAGAGAGGGGAGACATGATATCTGATACTTTAAATTCGGCTTAGCAAAAACATGTTTACTTTTTGTCAAATAAACATACATATTCGTAATCAAAATTACTTTTAGTTTTATTTGATACTCTATACAAAATAAAAAAGTGGGGAAAATTTCATGTCAGTAGTTTTTGCCCCTTACTATACCAAGTTTATTTTTTTTGTTACTGATATATTTTTACTGTACTTGGGACAATACAAAGAATAAAAATGCACAACTTGAAATACACAGGATTTTTCGTCTTGTCAGGACGGTCAGACACACGTGTGAAACCTTGGTTTTACCTACAGACCATAATATGAGAAAAACTATTTTAAATTAAACTTAGTTTTTCATATATTTTTGAAATGATTTAAATCGAATTTCGTTTGTCTCACTAAAATCGGATTATCGGGTTAAAATATATGGCGGTAAAAGAAATGTGTACCGTTAAAAAAAACAAAAGGTTTTGGTAATGGTTTTATTTTTCTATTTACGCAAAATTTGATACAAAATTGGTCGTACTTCTTTTATAGCACCGTTTAAATGGATGAAAATTTATTTAATTTAATTATATGTTAAGGACATAATGAATTAATTCCATATCATTGTCTGTACATGCGGTAATCTAATTAATTAAAAATAAACATACACCCTCATAATCTGATAGTAAACAGCAACCTGTCAAATACATTGGATGAAAAACACAGAGAGTTTTTATTAGTATAAAAATGAACTAATCATAAGCTGACATTTACACAATATCTGAATATATTCGCTGACATCAGGTTGAAATGTTTACCTGTGAATGTTTTAATATACTTTTTGTATAATAAATGTCATTAAACAAGAGATTATGGAAATTCTGTTTTAACAATACCGACAATCGTTTTGCGTTTCCAATTCGAATTTATTTCATTTTTCAGTTCCAAACAGCTTTAGGCATTTTATTTTAGTGACGTCATTAGGTTTAGGTTTGATAGTTAAGTGGGATCTACTTGAGCGAGTCTGTTTTGCCTAATCGTTGAGCATTGGGAACCCCCAAATTCCTTAATTATTGTTACCATTGTATGAGTGATTATTTAGTAAGTCGATTAAATTCGTCAACGTTTCGTATTTGATTACTCTCGTCAAAGCTGGTTACCCTATGGTGTATGGGGTATCAATTTAGACCACGTAATGACAAAAAGCAGGATCGCTTTGAAAAATGTAGACTCTTGGCTAAGGTTAAATATAACGATAACGTTACAAATTAGATGTACTCTTGGCTAAGGTTAAATATAACGATAACGTTACAAATTAGATGTAGATTCTTGGCTAAGGTTAAATATAACGATAACGTTACAAATTGGATGTAGATTCTTGGCTAAGGTTAAATATAACGATAACGTTACAAATTGTGCGTAGATTCTTGGCTAAGGTTAAATATAACGAAAACGTTACAAATTGGATGTAGATTCTTGGCTAAGGTTAAATATAACGATAACGTTACAAATTGGATGTAGACTCCTGGCTAAGGTTAAATATAACGATAACGTTACAAATTGTATGTAGACTCTTGGCTAAGGTTAAATAAAACGATAAAGTTACAAATTGGATGTAGACTCTTGGCTAAGGTTAAATATAACGATAACGTTACAAATTGGATGTAGACTCTTGGCTAAGGTTAAATATAACTTTAAAGTTACAAATTGGATGCAGACTCTTGGCTAAGGTTGTCATAACGTTACAAATTGTATGTAGACTCTTGGCTAAGGTTAAATATAACTTTAAAGTTACAAATTGGATGTAGATTCTTGGCTAAAGTTAAATATAACGATAACGTTACAAATTGTGTGTAGACTCTTGGCTAAGGTTAAATATAACGATAACGTTACAAATTGTGTGTAGACTCTTGGCTAAGGTTAAATATAACGATAAAGTTACAAATTGTGTGTAGACTCTTGGCTAAGGTTAAATATAACGTTAAAGTTACAAATTGGATGTAGACTCTTGGCTAAGGTTAAATAAGACGATAAAGTTACAAATTGGATGTAGACTCTTGGCTAAGGTTAAATATAACGTTAAAGTTACAAATTGGATGGTGACTCTTGGCTAAGGTTAAATAATATAACGATAACGTTACAAATTGGATGTAGACTCTTGGATAAGGTTAAATATAACGATAACGTTACAAATTGGATGTAGACTCCTGTCTAAGGTTAAATAATTGAATGTAGACTCTTGGGTAAGGTTAAATATAACGATAACGTTACAAATTGGATGTAGACAGACTCCTGTCTAAGGTTAAATAATTGAATGTAGACTCTTGGGTAAGGTTAAATATAACGATAAAGTTACAAATTGTGTGTAGACTCTTGGCTAAGGTTAAATATAACGTTAAAGTTACAAATTGGATGGTGACTCTTGGCTAAGGTTAAATAATATAACGATAACGTTACAAATTGGATGTAGACTCTTGGATAAGGTTAAATATAACGATAACGTTACAAATTGGATGTAGACTCCTGTCTAAGGTTAAATAATTGAATGTAGACTCTTGGGTAAGGTTAAATATAACGATAACGTTACAAATTGGATGTAGACTCTTGGCTAAGGTTAAATATAACCATAACGTTTTCAAATTGGTAGCACACATTACAAACCTCGAAACGGATAAATTCTTTAAGAACTCCACATTCTTTTACCGATCACATAATATCTTTCTATACTACTAGTGGATGTTAAAAGTGATACTGATGATTCCACAAGTCACATTTAAAAGGAACAGAAAATGTGATGATATACAATATTAGACCTTAATATGCGGAAGGAGGAAAGCACCTGTTTATTATCACGGTAAATAAGAAACACTTCATTAACATTGGTGTCATAAATAGTGTAGCTTGGAAGTCATCAAATGCATCATAGGCGATTTAGTTTCTAGAGTAAATAAACTAAGAATAGCATTTCTCTCTTCAGTTGAGTTTTAGGAGATATAAGTATTTATTTCAAGTATAGTAAAGTATTCAAGAAGATATTAATTATTTAGGTTTTAGCATTATTATTTATTAAACTATGAAATAATTATAAATTTATGCTCATAAAGTAAATATCTCAATATTCAATTTTCAATGTGATGATATTTTCTAGTTTTGAAAATTCCCTTAATCACAATAACAGTAACAATAATTAATAAATCATGATACTTACCTAGCCACAATCATACAATCAGATTATGTAAATATAATGCCTAACAGTTGGTTTATTGGGCCTCCTACGAAAAGTTAAATTGTATTGGCAAAGTGGTCTCCCCCATTAGGTGAATTTTATTTAAAACCGTTGTTACACAGGTTTTATGAACCACGTAAAAGTGTATATCTCTACTATCTTGACGTCTGTTAGGTCTTAACGAGGTTCGATGTAGTCTCCACTCACTTTGCTCGTGATAATCTCCCAGCTCATACGAATATCGTATTTTCTTGGGATGATCAGGGTTCGAAATTACAATTTTTTACAAATCATTATTTCTCATCATAGAGATGTGGAGTTGGAACTATTACATGCAGATTGGAAGCTCCATATTTTAATCTAATCTAGTGTTGAATAAGTTGAATAACAAACTAGATTCTAACAAGAAATTATTTAAACGACTGCCATTTAGACATTTTCAGTTACAATTTTCTGAATTTAAGAGCACACTATAGTCATATATACCAAATTTCATATCTTAACTTTTGTGGGCGTTGTCTTGTTTAAGTAGAGACGACAGCGACGACGAGCGGACGGTAAGTCGAATATCATATTTTCTGTTTCCTGAAGCTAGGAAACGCGAAGATCAGCCAAAAAATCGTGGTTGACTTTTTCAATTTACCAAACTTTATACATTGTATACTCGTTAAGTAAATAAAAGAAAAGAGCGTACAATAAACACTGCTAACCCACGAATACTCAGTGTCAGGGTCGGAAGAGTACCAGAGTTTAAACATTAATATAAACATAAAATAAACATATAGTGCAAAAAAGAGACAACATATAACATACAAAGACTATATAAATTTTTTACAATTGAAAGTACTTAACGGCATAATAAAATGCTTGATAAGCAAGGTAAGATTTGATTTTTTTTTTTAAGTACAATTTCTCAATAGAAGTCACTTCCTTTATGTTATTTTGCAACCAGTTGCACAATTTGGACCAGAGTACTGCCACCCCTCTCTCAAACCGGATTCTCCCCATTTTTTTTCCTGTGGATTAATTATTGAAATATTTACTGTCTCATGAAATATCCATGCTTGCGTTGACTGACACTAATATAATTATTTTTTTAAAAATAGCAGGACATTCAGAATACAGGGAAGATTAAAAACAATTTTTTTAAAATGAATTTTTAAATGATTGACGACATTTTATATTTAATTTATTCTTATAATTTTCTTTGGAATACAAAACAATTTTCCAGAGCGAACTGAATTTCCCGAAAGGGCAACACCACATTTGAGGTGAGTGTAGACATATTATGCAAAATACACGGTTTTAATTGCAGCTGGACTGGAATCACGTGAAACAACACGGAGTGCAAAACAAGCTTAAGTTTTTTTGTAAGAAAGGTAATATGTGATTTTCAGTTTGTCAATTACCACTCTCAGAAATTTTGATGAGTTTGTATTTTATTCTAAGTGATAAATTGAAAATTTGGTTTTAACTGTTTGCAATGGAATTGAATTAATTGAGTTTTACTCTTTTCAATTTTAGACCATTTGCTAAGAACCAATTTTCTACCATAATGCAAAGTGACAGATTCTTCAAGGTCAAGAATATTAATCCAAAAACTGTTAAAGTAACGTCATCAGCAAACAAGAGTTTTTCCTTGCTCAATATTGTAAGCCAGCTCATTTATGTAAAACAGAAACAGTAAATGACACAATAGTGATCACTGGGGGACTCCACGAGAATTTATTTTCCAAGATAAGTAGTGCGATCTACAAGAGTCTCTATAGACAACTCTTTGTTTTCAACAAGTTAAGTGAGATTGTAACCAATTATTTGAATTTCCACGAAAACCATAATAATGAAGTTTATAAAGGATCTATTCTCTATAGTCGACACAATGAAAAGCCTTTAGGAGGTCATACATTAGAGAAACTACACGCATTTTCCTGTCTAACGAGCAAGCTATTTATTTTAATATACTGCAATGGTAGGTTCTGTAGAAAGGTCTTACTGAAATATTAAATTTAATAAAAAACTTCAGAATCCTGCTCACTATCACTCTTTCAACAATTTACGCAAAACCTGTATTAGTAGCGTTATATGATGATAATTCGTAATATCAGCTTCATCTCCTTTTAAAAATGTGTTTTATACGAGAATTATTAGGTTTATGTGGACAATTATAATATTCAAAAGACTTATTAATAATAAAAGTGTTTAATTGGGTTAGTAACATAGAAAGACAGGAAACTAATCTAAGATTACACAAAGAAAGGTGTAAATCCTACTAAGTCTTCGGGATTATCACAGCCATTTTGTTTCGAAATCTAGAGACTACACTTAAGCAAAGTGATTAGTAAATTTTATTTTCGACATCATCAACAGTTTTTGAACTGAAACTCGTAACTGTGTTCCCGAGTTTGCTGGTTTTATGTAATACCCAGAAAATGTAAAAACAAATTCATGTCAAAAAATAATTACTTTTTTGAATGTTTAGAAATTTAGAAAAAAGGAAGGAGATGTAATTTATCTATTCCCATTAATACCAAAGGAACCAGTTAACAGGGTAGTTTAAATATAAATTGATTTCATAGTTCTCCCTTAATAACTTCATTTATCAGATGTTGAAATTACAGAGGGGATATGATGTTAACATATTTTACACCAATAATTTCTCTACATATTCAAAGACCGTCTGAATTACACTGGATAAAATAACACTTTGATATGTAAAGTGTTTTGCGTGCGTCGCAAAGTCCCGGACCGGTTCAATAACTTGAAACCAAAAATTATTTTAAAAAATATATATATATATGTGGTTTCTGGTGATAAAAAACTACTTTTTGGCAAGTGATACATTTTCACTGTTCCCCCAAAAATGTAAGTTTTCGAGGGCAAGTCAATAATTTTAAATGAAGACGCACATCGAGTGACCCCTCATGTTAAAGGGCTTATTTAGTAAAATACAACGGTAAAAACTAGACTTCGATATCCTGCTCCTATCTAAAATGCCGGCAATTTAAATATGTGTAACAGATATTTTACTTTATTTATTTAATTCACAATTTTAAAGGCGAGAATTTGGGATCAAAATTTAATAAAAAAATCTAATGTTGTAATTATAAATACTAATATTGCATTTTGAGAAAATACAGATTCCCAGTACAGGCTGTGTAAAGAACTTTGAATGATTGATTGTCTTAAATACCAATCCATTTTGGTTTAGAGCCAGCTAAAGCTGATAACGCCTAATAAAGTGTTGAGATTAAGTATTTAATTCTTTTAAATAGAACATTTAACTACGTTTATCAAAGTGGAAAGCCTACTAAAACCTACACTTTTCGAAATCTACTGTTGTATTTGTTGATATGTTTGACAAATGGGAAAATCCGCTTTGAAGAATTAAATATTAAAATTACATCAACAAAGATACCAGATATGTACACCCTGTAATAGGAATTAATACTATTGTCAATATGAAATAATTGTGATTATGAATACAACCAACGGTCACAATGTTTTTAATACATTTTTATCCTGTATTCGTCATGTAATTGTGTATGAAATAAAAGTAAAATATCCTTTTAAAATATTTGAACTGTCGCCATTTTAGAGAGGACAAAGATATAGACTTCTAGTTTACACAGTTGTATTTGATTAAATAAACGCATTAACATATGGTGTTACTCGAAGGGGGTTTCTATTTTATATTATTGAGTCGCCATTTTCGGATAATATGTTTCATTTGCCAAAAGTAGTTTTTTATCAACAGAAGGCACATGTAAAAAAATATCATTTCTATCTTTTTTGTTTTTCAGGTTATTAAAAAAGTCGGAGACTTTCGGGACACACGGTATATGAAATAAGTTTAAATCTTCAATTTAGGAATGTGAACAGGACGAGAAAAAAAATATTGTGTACCGCTATGATTCCCCTCATTACGTGTGTGACCGACGTTACTTTGAGGGTTCGATTAAAAAAAAAAATCCAATTAATTTTGATTTTTACGTGAACATTTTAGTAAATATCTACTAGGATTGTTTATAATAGCCTACATGTATTAATGTAAATGTAAAAGAAACCTTATATTTTTCGCCTAACAATCCTTTATGGTAATCATGGATTACCTGTTTCGGCGATCTATGCTGCCATCATTAGATTTGTAGTCATGTAAAAGTTTTGAGAAAAAACAATGGAAAGAAAATTTAAATTTCTCTACTTTGAAAAAGTTCAAAAAGTAACACAAAATATAATTTGTACATGAGTGAAGATCTGATGAGGCACTGATCGCCAAAACCTGTAATCTATGATTACCAAAATTGATTGTTAGATGAAAATATAATATAGTTTTTAAAATTACATTAATATATGTTTTAAATATGGTGTTAATATGAAATATTTGTAATAAAAATTATAAGCCTCCTTTCAGTGTGATTTTCTAAAATATATTTTAATTAAATTAATTCTGGAACATATTTTAACATAATTCTGGAATAATATTTTGATTGAAAAAAAAAAGAAAAGAGGCAAGGGGACCCACAACCAAAAGTAAAATATAGATCAATTTCCGAATAACAATTTATTTGGCCAAAATAACAACTGAATATAAATTCAATAAAACTTGTATAATCATTGTTGTTTTTGGTATAATGTAATTTAAATATACATTATAAATAGAAGATTGTTTCACATTATTGCAGTGTATTATTTGTCATTGAAATTCCGATTTAAAAGTTTGAACTTTGTCAGCATAATTTTACATTAAAAAATATATTCAGAAATTGGGACTTTTATAAACAATCGTAAAAATCAGTAACCGTGTGTTATAAATAAACAAAAAAATGTTGTTATATGTTTAGATAAGAAACTATTATGAAATATTTATAAAACAATTTATTAAAGGAATCTTAAAATATACACTGTATTCACCCACTCTACTTAAAAACCACTCTACGATTTGGAATTCATAAATTTCTTGGAGCGTGCAATACGGCATGAATTTAGATGGCAGCACTAGAGTCATCAATTTCTAAGCTTCAATTCATACTATGAGGCGGGAATATATTTAGTATGTAAAACCAATAGTTTATACATGTATATAGAGTATAATTTGTAGTTAAAGATATGAATACATATTTTACAATACATTTTAATATTTATTTAATTTTCAATTGATATCTTAAAATACACTCATATTAATCACAAAATGTTTGCATATATTCAAAACTCCAGCACAATCCATTAGTCAGGCTTGCCACTCCAAACAACACGTTCATTTGAGATTCATTATTGCATTACAATGTCTGCATCAATTTAACTTGATGTGTTTTGAACTCTTGCCAATACAAAACCATCAAAGTTAAAGCTATGTTATTCTTACAACCCAGTGTAAAATTTAATTTATGAATTTTGTTTATGGGTGTGCTTTTAAGTAGGTTTTAGTTTAATTTTTAAATTATATATGTTTTTAGGAAATAATCGTGTAAACCGAAAAACGTATTATTTTTTATTTGTTTAACAAATAGTAATAAACTAAGTAAATATTCTTTTAATAATTTGAATTGTTTTTAAATCTTTAAATTACATGAGCATTACAGAAAACCCAATGATAACGGAATCAGGGTACACAGTGTCATGTTACAGTTTAGATACTATCGTGTATGTACCAATCAAATTATACAATAATATAGTTAACGAATTAAACAATAAATTCCGCTTATTGGAGAATGTGATGTCACTTTGACGGAGTGTGGCGTGCTGCCATTTTGTGATGGTTTCCCCGTCTCTAGAATTTTTCACGGAGTATAACTTTTGACTTGTTGACGCTAAGAAGCTCGTTATAATCGGAAACAAAAATTCTGATTGTAATCCATAGATTTAGTGTATAAATTGTTATGTTTGAATTGTTCGGGTGAAGGTGAATTGAGTTGATGTTGTAAGTAAAGAAATATCAAAACAATGTCGGCTTATAGACGTGGAAAAGCCCAATCGAAATACAGATATATAAATCGGTTGGAAAGATCATCTCAACAACAATCCAGTGATGGAGTGATGACATTCAAGCCCACTTATAAGAAAGTTAAGCGATATCTCGAAAGGAACAAATGCTCCGTCAGCGTGTCAATGTCACTACATCTGCCACTGTGGCGGCTATGCAAGTTGATGATGTAATCGTTTCTACGTCAACGTCACAATGTAAGACCTCAATTTAATGCAATCACCAACCATTGATACACATTGGGGGGCAGTGAAGGCGCGTTTCACAAATAATTTTTCATATATACACATTTAAACACAATTTGGCCAACAGACGGAAAATGATGAGTTTCAGAATTTTCTTTTCTTATTTTTAGATTTGGATTTAGTATCCCTAATATTTCCGCGCAGTTTTAAATCACTCTATATAACTATAGAAATTAAACTATTCCTTCATTTCTGTAGCCAGTTTTGATCACAAAAGCAGGAACAGAAATACACACAAAAAGTAGACTATATTTATTTATTGTCTGTTATTTAATATATTCTGGCAAAACCCACATACATAAATATTTATTTATATATCTTAAAAAAAATATTTTAAAACATACCCTCGTAAAAATCATAAAATATTTGTACATTTTCACAACTACAGAACAATCAATTAGTCAGGCTGCCGTTCAAAACAACAAATTCATTTGGGTTTCATTATTGCATTACAATGTCTGGGCTATGTTCTACATCAATTTAAATTGGTATGTTTTGAACCTTTGCCAATATTTGAAATCCATCCTTTAATAAATTTTATTAATAGTTTTTTTAAAAATAAGTACACGATCTAAAATGGATTTTAATTTAAAAATAATACATTACATTTTTGAAAATAAAGCGTAGAACAATTTGTTTTGTCTTTGTTTAAAAAATATTTATATACAAGGGTGGAGTACGGGAAACTAATAGCTTTCATGTTGGCAGCAGTGCGTAAATATTTGGAATAAAGAAGCTAACTTCTATCAGCTGTTCAACAATGAGTTTGGATTTAATACACAATGGTTACGTGAACGATACAGTAACGAGTTTTTGTTAGGATGAATTTATTAAATATAATTCTGTAAATCTGGTGTAACATGTATTTAGGCACCAATTTGGTGTAAACGAAGAGGATCGCGCAACACAATTGTAGATTGGGTGAGAAAGTGGCGTGATGCAGGTTCTGATCAAAACATTAAAAAACCAGAGCCTTCTGAAACAATGGTCATTACAGGTTAACGCATACAGCCTCATATTCTCCAACTATTTTGTCAAACAAGTCTTGTTCCTCCAAATATATTGACTTCATTGCTTGTTACAATGTTTGAAATGGAATAGGTGTTAAAAGCAAACCATTCATACTTGAACATATCTCGTGTTTCTTTTACATAATGTCTGTTTTGCACTAATTAAACCTCTTGCACTACATATTTCTTTCAAAGACTTACCTATAAGGTCTATAACAACCAACGGATCTTCTCCTATCCGCCCAATCGGCCTGGTGTTCCTCTGACGAGTTTCTAAAGTATCGGGTCTCGTGTCCGTCTCTGTTTTCTCTGCATTGAGTAGGAACGCTGCGACATACGGAGTAAAGATGGCGGTGTACATGACGAGTAGAAGGATGATCCAGTCCCATACTGCTTTGAAAGGGCTGTAGTGGAGCACCGTCCATTTGTGTATTCTTGGAGATTGGAGTTTGTACTCTGGCAATACGTCAGCTCCAAGAGAGAGTACCTAAAAGAAGATAATTGTTTAGTGAAAATACAAAATTGGATGTTAAAGTGCATTCAATTAAGAATGCAACCAGTATTTTATTAAGGGAAACATTAAAGCTGTTATTTTAAAGACATAGAGTGTTTGAAAAGTTTGGAAACGGCTTAATATCTTAAAATGTACGAGTCCTATGAAATAGAAATAAATGCAGTTATTCCCAGCCATAAAAGAACCATTTGTTGGTTAGTTTGAAATTTTTGTCCGCCATCTTGAAATTAACATATTTTTAATGTAAAGGTTGTCGTGTGACACATGATTTTAATGTAAAATTTGACGGAAAAGCAATGGTGAAACCGTTTTTAAATATCTAAATCCGTTATTAAGTTATCGTCAGTCAAATGAGGGAAAACGCAAAATTGTGGATCAAAATAATCACAGAAAAAAACGCATATGATATTAGGTTACTATAATTCTTTTACAACTTTAAAAGCTTCTTTTAAAATGCGATTAAAACTACTACTTTACACGCCGTAACCTCTGTCAATCAACATGATTAGAGCAATGAAATAACCTAGAAACAATAAGCAACCTCAGACTGAAAAACAAGTTCGCAAGCCAATAAATAATAAGAAGATTTATATTTTTAAATAATGTATTTATATTTAAAAGAGTTAACAAAAATAAAATGACTAAGAAGAAGATAAGTTAATCCAAACAAATTGATTGGACGTTGAAGAATGACCGGCCAGATCACCAGATCTGTCTCCTCTAGACTATTCCTATTTGGGTAATCTCAAAAACAATGTCTACAAAACTAAACCGAGAAACATTGACGAACTTAAAAGACGTATAACCGAAGAAGGTGCTAATACAACCTGACATGATACGAGATGTAGTAAATGGTTAATACGTTAGATTGTCGCACTGTCAAACAGTAATTTATTGTAGAATATTTAGTAGTTATTGGTATCTTACAGCTGATTTAGTTTAAATGTTTCCACACTTTTCAAACACCCTGTATATATAAACAAAATTTGCTTATCGTGAAGAGATGTACCTGAAAAGTGTAAATTAAAAGCTAAATTTTAACATAATTCACAATTTTGTATTAAATCAATTTAAACGAGCTTTAAATAAATAGAAATTTTCATTATTTAGTTTATAGTGTAGTTTAGAATGAAACTATTTTAATTTAGTTTATTGTAATAATACAAGTTTATTGAAGTCTGGATTAAATATTGGCCTTATTACACAGTATAATGCCAAGTATTTACCACAAAAACAATTACCTTTGACAGATTTTACGAAGTGGATTAAAACAAAGGCCAACCCACACTCTTGAAACTTCGTTCTTAATAAAAGGATGTATATTAAAAACATTGGTAACTTATGCAATTAGTTAAGTACTAATTAAATAGCGTATTGTTATTCTATATGAAATTATCCTACAAGAAACTTAGATATATAAACTGAGAACAAAATTTCTATTTTTAACGTATAATGAAAAAATAACTTTTGGAGGAAAAATTATTAAAAAGAAATTTAATCCATTTGGGATCGATGTTCAAATAATGGAACGTAAGTTTAACATACGATAAAAAAGTTTTTATTTAGAAGTTGGGACATTTCTCTTTTGGTTAGTTGGGTTGGCCACACTGTTTGCATATTTTGTGATGTCCTCAATTTTTATGTTTGAAGTCCATACCATTTTGTTATTATTGACAATAGAAGTACGCAGTTGTTCCTTAACGTTTATTAGGGTTCGTTAGTCAAACTACGGGGTAAAATAACAACCTGACAAGATTACTTAGTGATATTATACGTCTATCTATACCTAAATGTCTTAGTGGTGGAGACCCATATATGGTAATCCTTTCATCAAGAATTGATGCTAAAGATTATGGGTTCTAATATCATCTACGGCTTGTCGGTGCACAAGGTGTTATCTGTGTAGTTGGGTTCTTTATAGTGGCCCACTAAACATGAACGGTAGTTGAAATATATTAATAAATATGAAAGTTATTATTTTTGTGTATAAGTCCCCTGAAAACAATCAAATTGACTCCGGTCCTAATAGGGTTGAATAGTTCTGGTTTCACAAATCTGTGTTTAATTTCCAAGAAATTATTTGAGCAATAAATTCTGAACAGTTATTGTGACAATGTGAAAAGTCAGATTTTAAAATAGACTCATTTAAAAGACGCGGTTAAGCCAAAGAGATAATAAATTCAAATAATAATTTGAATGTAGTAACTTCATTAATAAAAGAAAAATGGATTTTCAAGACAACAGTATGAATAATCATGTTTAATTTTAATGTAATTTAGTTTGTTTGTTTTGTTATGTAAATTATGTGTATTTTTACGGCAGTGCGGTAAAACGTGGGAACAGTAACCGGAAAGAACGCTTTCGGAAGTAGGAATTTGCCTCATGGTAAAGTCAGTCTAAGTCCAGAGCTTGAAGGGACTGGATGTGTTTTGTGGAGTTAGAGTTAACCGCTCAAAATGGACAAGTTGTGTTTTTCAAAGTCGAAGTCTAGTGTTTGGAGAGATAAGATCGTAGAAAGAGTTTCTAGGTTCTATTAGAACAATGTACATTTGATTTTTTGTCTCAAATAGAGATCGAAAGTGTTTTAAAAAATTTATAAAGAGCGTGTTTCAATGACAATAACGTGGGAACATAAAAGACAATAATTTATGTACGCGAGTTATGAATATTCTCAACAACTGGAGAAAACAACTTCTGAACGAGGGAGAATCCTCTACAAGCCGTAGAACTTCAATTTGTAGGACATCAGTTTTCCATTCGGACTCAGACAATGTTTTTTATTTAAATCGGCGTTGTGGTATAGACGCTATATATTATTTGTTTGATTAATAACCTGTGTTATGTTTTAAATTAATTTTTTGTAAATGTTTATCTATTTAAAGAAAATTTAGTAGATTATTACTAGAAGAGATACTAGTAAAATGAAACTTTTAATTAATGAAAATAGAATCTTTTCATTTTTTCTTTTAGAGCTACAAAGTTACTAAAAAATTTCATAGATAAAATTCCTGTTGCAACAATTTTATTGGTAAAAGCATTTTTAAAGATAAAATTAATTAATTTGAAAGAAAGAAATAAAGGAAATATAAATTCATAATTTGTTATTGAAACTAAAGAGGATAACTAGTATTTATAATATGATTTTTTTTGTTGTTAATAATAATTTGTAGGATGTTTCTTTGAATGTTTAATAAATGTTTTCTTTGTAACATTTCAGCCAAAGTGTTCTCATTTATAACCAAAATCCACTGTAAGTACACTGTAAAAAGAACTTGCGACCCCAAAGAGATTTTTTCTTTCTTTTAAATATTTAAATTCATTTCTTTTCTTTTTCTAAATTGGTATGCTAAAGCAAACCTGGCGCCCTATAGTCGAGCAAATTAACAAATTAATAACAATTAAAAGTAACTTCACCTCTTTTTTGAATTATTACAAATGTCGCCGCAACTGTGGGCCTTTTTAGTCGAAATAAACAGTGATTTTGGTAATGAGAACTCTTAAAATCAAGGTAAGGACTCTCTCTATCATAATAAGAAAGATTCTTTTTTAAAAAATTTTTTGTGTTAAATATAATAAGATAAAAATGGAGTTAGAAATTGTAAATGTTAATAATAGTGATGAACAGGTAGGATTAGGAAATCAAAATTCTTTAAATAATATAGAGCCATTGGAATTTATGGGGGATATTTTTGATAATTTACAGAAGGAATCGCAAAGTAATGAGCAAACAAATGAACAGTTTGCACAAAATTTTTTAGATCAAGAAATAAGTAGTAATAGTAATAGTAGACGTTCAAGTATGGGTAAAATTAGTAGTTCAGGTTCGGATTTTAATGGGTTTGATAGTGATAGGATTCTAAATAGTAAAGAAAAGTGTGAAGATATGAATAAAAAATTAGTAGAAACACCAGGGGTAGAAATTGTAGAAGAAAATTCAGATAAGGAATTAAGAGCTGAAGAGGTTAGGGTAATTGAGCAGGTTAGTGTAACCAAAGAGGTTAGGATAGATGAGAGTGTAGAAAATAATGATCAAGGTATGAGCATGGAGAAAATATATGAGATGTTAGTAAAAGGATTTCGACAAACTAGTTTAGATATGGATAAAAAATTTGATAAAAATAGCTTAGAATTCAAACGAGATAATGATAAGAAATTTGAATGTATAAGTAATGATATTAAACAAAGTAGATTAGAAATAAGTAACAAATTTGATCAGAATAAACTAGAAATTAATGAAAAACTAGAGAATTTTAATATTAAACTTGAACAGAATAATGTTAAACTTGATAAAATAAATAATGACCTGAAACAGAGTAAATTAGAACTAAGACAAGATAATTTAGATTTAAGAGAAGTAATGTGTAAAAAATTTGAAGAAATGAGGGTGGAATTAAAACCAAATTATATAAAATTAGATCAGAATCTTAAATTGAAAGTTAAACAAATGGAAATTAATGTAATGGAAACTAATAATAAAGTAGAATTTGAATTAAGCTATTGTCAGAAAAAAGTAGAATTTGAACAGATTAATAGTGTAGAAGGTGTTTTGGTAGAAAATATTAATAATTTAGATAACAATTTAAATCAAGCAATAGTTGAAATTGAAATTAACAGTTTTAATGAAACAAAAGAGATGTCAGATGATTTAATAATAATAGAAGACGATTGTGTGAATGATTGTGTGCAAGAAATTTCTAAAATAATGAATAATGGGTTAGGTAACAAGGTAAATCTAGAAATAACAAGTAATGTTGAAGTGAATAAGTTTGGTGGGGTTGGAATAGGTATAAGTAATTTGAAAAACAAAGTAAAAGTAAATAATCTAACAACGAAGGTATCAGCTGTTTATTTTAAAAAACAAGTGGGTCATAAAAATGTAGAGTTTGAAAATTATGTAATGATAAAATTTAAGAGTATCTTTCAAACCCAAGAACAAGAAATTAAAAGTTTTTGTGAGAAATCTAACTTTAAATATAATCTTGAAAGTAAAAATGTAGAAATAGTAAAAGAAGGCTTTGTATTAGTATATAAGAATGGTGGGGTTAGAATTCCTAAACGAGCAGATGTTGAAATTAGGTCATTAGATTCTAGGATGTTTGAGAGAAGGAGGGGTGATGATATGTTTGAAAGAGAGAAAGAGAAAGGTATTTTGTCAATACTCCGAGACAATAACAAAGTGGGATCTTTTGTTAGGAAAGGGTCTGTTGTGATGAATAGGATAGACAAACTGTCCGTGTGGACAGAAGTATTTAACATTAAAAATGTGTTAAAAAATTCAATCATGTATTTTAAAATCTTTCACCAATTTGGGAACCATCGTAAAAAATATATAAATTAAAATTGAGTTGTAATCAATTGAAATTTGGAATGAATAAATAAATGTAAGGACATTTTATAAACACACGGACTTGATTTTTAAAATAATTAATAAAAAGTAGTTAAGATTTTGTTAATAAGTAAGTTTAAGTTTGAAAATAGATAATTAAGAGTTATGAATACTAATAATTTGTGTGTACTGATAAATTTTGTAAGCTAAGACAGAAATATAGAAAATAATTATGTGCCAAGCTAGTATGATTAAGAAGAAATAATATTTAGAAACGTTTAGGTATTTGCTAAGTGAAAGATGCAAGATTGTTAGTAAATAACCGAGTGTTGTTTACTCTAAGATAAATATTGATTTTACGTGACATAGATAAGATAGTTAGTTCGAAGCGAGGATTCAGAGTAACGTTGAAGAAATAATATTCAATATTAAGTAGGTAGATTCAATATTAAATATTCAATAAAATGTGACGAGAGTTGAGATTCATCTATTGGAGCTAAAAGATTCATGTCTTATCAGTAGACAGATAAGGATTGTCTCATATCGAGGGGACTTGTTTATGCTTAAACCAGGCCTAGAATTCCTTTGCATGACATTAAGACGAGATACAGCGTGTGACAGAATTATTGTTCTGAAAATAAAAAACTTTTGACGTATAATCGAAAATTAACTTGCGTTTTCAAATAAAAAACTACTTAAATAAAGGAAAATTGGTTTTAAATAAAGTAAATAAGAACGAAAGTAGATTAGTTAAATAACTTTGATAGTATTGAAGGTAAAATTTTTGAGTAAAGAATTTAGAATAAATTTTAAAAAATAAAATTTTCTTTTTGAATTTGAACAATAACATCTAGAAAGGATTACATAAACAGAAAATCGACGATGCTAGTAATAAGCTTGGTAAAAATAAACATTATTTCAACTTCGGATGAAACGATTTTAATGAAATTTTTTATGAATTTTAAAATTTTCTTCGTGTAAATGCATTTAAGGAGTACATGAACATTTTGGGAGGAGGTAGGCGTTTGTGTAGTCAAAATAGAATGTTTTATTCGTAAGAATAAGGCATTCTGAGACTGCATAAGAGGGCGTGTTGTGAAATAGGGATGTGTTTTGGGTTTTATCTTGAATCAAGTAGGGATATTGCATTCAACCACTGCACATTTCAACGTCACAACATGTTACTCTGTGTAAGAGTCTAAAGAGCAATTAGAAGTATGCACGGTATAAAGTAGACGGTTAGAAGAACCTATGTAGGAGAGGTTAGGAAGAAAAATGCATAAATAAGTGTGACATTATTACATGAAAAAACTTCATGTAATAAATTTTAGACAGATGTTGAAGGCAAATAAATTGTAGGATATATATGCAGACGCGATCAAGCTGCATATACATGGAATAAACCGGACGTGACATTATTAGGGAGTACTTACGTAACTAAATGTATAATTTTTATAAAACTGTAAAAATGTTGATTAGCTGATTAGAATAGGTAATTAGATGTTAAATTGTAAAACGATAAGTTGTATGTTTTGATGTTATAAATATTAAGGATTATTGATTAGATGATAAGATGAAAAATAGTTAGTTTTAAATGATTTGTGGTTTGTGAATATGAAGAATAGTTGTTTAAAGTTTGAGAATTTATGTGAGTTTTGCCAAGACAGATAATAATTAAGTTTTTTAAGTTTTTTGATGTTAAAAAAGGAGTAAAGGAGGTTAAGTTTTTGTTTTTTAAAGGAAGGAGTAATAAATAATATAATATGAAGAGATTTTGATGAAATTTATAAATGAAATAAATAATTAACGATTTTTTAATAAATAATGTTTAAATTTAAAGCAATAGATGATAGTGAGAAGTTATTTGATAAAGATGTCTAAAGATTTTGATGAAATACGGTGTTAGCTGGGAAACAATGTAAATTTTATTTTTTTGAGTTTTTATATTTAAGTGATTGATGACAAAGGAGATTTTAATGAAGTAATTTAAATGAAAGAATTTTTGAGTTTTATAAGAAGATGATGACTTTACAGAATTGTTGAGTAAAGTGGTATTTAAAATGAAGTTGTTCTGTTAACAAACTTTTATAAAAAAGGTAGTTAGGTTGCATTAATGGTAAATTTTAGTTTTTAAGAGGTTTTTTGAGTACTGCGATGAAATAAAGGAAATATACGACGATTTTAATGAAATAAAGGAAATATGCGACGATTTTAATGAAATAAAGGGAGATTTAAGGAATTCTGCGGATAAACGACGATTATTATGATTTTTAAAGGAAGCTACGTTGAAATAAGGAGATTATTTATGAAAGAATATAGGTAAATAATAAGGAGTTTTTTATTATGAAGAATTTGTTTGGGGATTAATGCAACTTAGATTATTAAAATATGAAAGATAAGATGGAAATAATTTTAAGATAGGATACTGAAAGACAATACAATTGTAAAGAGGTAATTTTGAAATAAATAGATGAGTTTTGTAAGTAATTATATTTTTTTTTGATAATAATGATGTTATATTTTTAAATTTTAGTTGAAGAAAAGAGTTTTTTTTTTTTTGTAATTATAAAATCAGTAGTTAACATGTTATCCCAGCAAGACAAAGGAGAATTGAGATTTTAAGTAAGAATAAATAGTTATTGGAATTAAACTAAAATGAATAATAATATAAGATGATAATTGAAAAGTTTTTAAAGTAAATTGAAGTAATGTTGAGTAATAAGTAAATAATTTTGTAATGGTGTTAATGATAATGAGAAGTTTTAAATTTTAATTGTATTAAGTTGAAGGAATTATTCAGATGAATATCTAGAGTCAAAGGTAGATTTTCAAAGGATGTAGAAATGTCGTCTTGGCAAAGAGGATGAGACGAGAAAAAGTATATAGACGGCTGTCTGGGAGATAAGCTTTGAGTGACGGGATCCTGTCAACAAAAAATGTTGATGGAAAGTTTCAGCCAACAAGGTTGGAAAGGAAACTGATGATGGGTTTTATTGTATAAATAGAGATAAGGCTTGGCACTAATTGATTCGTATATATTTTTTCTTTTTATAAATGAGTTATGATGACTCAAACAAATAGAGATAGTAAAATAGGATTATTAATAAATAGATTTTTTAGTTTTTATAAGAAAAGAGAATCTTTCTTAAATTAAGTATACTAGGGATACTTATTTTCTTTCATGAGGTCCTTAGCTTCTGAAATGAAATGTCTTGAACATCCATTAATATTTTTTTTTCTTTTTCTTCGATTTGAAATATATATATATAAAAGCTTTGTATTCCAATACCTGTATTGAAATACAAACCTTGTGGGGTTTTGTGACAATGTGAAAAGTCAGATTTTAAAATAGACTCATTTAAAAGACGCGGTTAAGCCAAAGAGATAATAAATTCAAATAATAATTTGAATGTAGTAACTTCATTAATAAAAGAAAAATGGATTTTCAAGACAACAGTATGAATAATCATGTTTAATTTTAATGTAATTTAGTTTGTTTGTTTTGTTATGTAAATTATGTGTATTTTTACGGCAGTGCGGTAAAACGTGGGAACAGTAACCGGAAAGAACGCTTTCGGAAGTAGGAATTTGCCTCATGGTAAAGTCAGTCTAAGTCCAGAGCTTGAAGGGACTGGATGTGTTTTGTGGAGTTAGAGTTAACCGCTCAAAATGGACAAGTTGTGTTTTTCAAAGTCGAAGTCTAGTGTTTGGAGAGATAAGATCGTAGAAAGAGTTTCTAGGTTCTATTAGAACAATGTACATTTGATTTTTTGTCTCAAATAGAGATCGAAAGTGTTTTAAAAAATTTATAAAGAGCGTGTTTCAATGACAATAACGTGGGAACATAAAAGACAATAATTTATGTACGCGAGTTATGAATATTCTCAACAACTGGAGAAAACAACTTCTGAACGAGGGAGAATCCTCTACAAGCCGTAGAACTTCAATTTGTAGGACATCAGTTTTCCATTCGGACTCAGACAATGTTTTTTATTTAAATCGGCGTTGTGGTATAGACGCTATATATTATTTGTTTGATTAATAACCTGTGTTATGTTTTAAATTAATTTTTTGTAAATGTTTATCTATTTAAAGAAAATTTAGTAGATTATTACTAGAAGAGATACTAGTAAAATGAAACTTTTAATTAATGAAAATAGAATCTTTTCATTTTTTCTTTTAGAGCTACAAAGTTACTAAAAAATTTCATAGATAAAATTCCTGTTGCAACAATTTTATTGGTAAAAGCATTTTTAAAGATAAAATTAATTAATTTGAAAGAAAGAAATAAAGGAAATATAAATTCATAATTTGTTATTGAAACTAAAGAGGATAACTAGTATTTATAATATGATTTTTTTTGTTGTTAATAATAATTTGTAGGATGTTTCTTTGAATGTTTAATAAATGTTTTCTTTGTAACATTTCAGCCAAAGTGTTCTCATTTATAACCAAAATCCACTGTAAGTACACTGTAAAAAGAACTTGCGACCCCAAAGAGATTTTTTCTTTCTTTTAAATATTTAAATTCATTTCTTTTCTTTTTCTAAATTGGTATGCTAAAGCAAACCTGGCGCCCTATAGTCGAGCAAATTAACAAATTAATAACAATTAAAAGTAACTTCACCTCTTTTTTGAATTATTACATTATTCAACAAGTTTCATGATGTGTTTGTTTCCACTTATAATAATAAATAATTTGCTGATAGCGCTATAGACATTATTTACTTCTGATGGTTTTTCATATCACATGTGTAGGATTTCTGAATACATGTGTAGCGGTCATCAATGGGGCCAATTTTGAAAGGGTGTATGAATGTGTCCATCTCGAATTCCAGATAAACTGGAATAATGAAACAAGAGCTGAAATTCATCACAGAATAATGGCAGCGAATTGGTGTTACTTAGGTTTGTAGAGGAATATCAAAAGTAACATATTAAGACCTGCTATAAAACTCCGTCTTTATGAGACTTTTATTAGGCCAGTTTAGACATAGACTATGCATATGAATGTTGGACTTTGTTAAAAACAATGACAGTGAACAGCTCTGGTTTGAGAGCAAGAACTCCAGAAAAATGTTTGGTTTGGCATTTGAAGAAAATGAATGGACATGACGAACAAATACAGAGTTTTCTTACCTTTAGAGAGATATAGATGTTTTCAGATATTTTAATATGCTGTCCAAGTTTGGATGGCAATATTGCAGGGATATGTTGAAAAGAGCCCAAAGAATCTTTTAATGGACCAGATATGTATCAAAATAACAGAACTCAATATGAGATGGCAGTAATGTATGGAGATCGACCAATAATTCCATTTTGGGTTTAAGAACCTAGTAAGCAACATGGCAAAATAAGGAAGACGGTTGAAGTTACCGCAGCCTTAACTTTTACATGGATGTAGTGTCAAAGAAGAAGAAAATGTTTCAAAATAAGTCAGTTATACTATGATATTTATAGCATTTATTAGTATCAAATACATTTTTAACAGATATTCATAATTTTGGAAACAAGTAAACTTTAAAGCAATTTAAGATGATGAATACCAAAAATATGTGCATAATTGTGACTAAGTGTGAGCTATTGAATACGAGATTCTAATTTAGTTTCAAAGTGTAAACTGTTAATTGGGTATTTGAATTCTATAGGTGGGATAGCCACACCCCCCAAAACTAAATAAACCAATCACTAGCAGAATCAGAGATACATTTGACTCTAAACCTGGACTTAAAATATTACAGGTTATGGTGTAATGCACTTTACGACATTGCCTAAAGATTATTGCCTGAAGCAATATTTTTTTGTAAACTCTACCACGAAGAAGCAAAAAAGGAAGTTTTAGGATACAATTGGAATGACAAGATAACAAAGTCAATGGCATTGAAATTCTTGGTGAAGCACGAAGATCTTGACAGGATAGTTTGGGAAGAAAATGGCAGATGTTGGTCTGGGAAGATGTCAATAGATTAGAGATGTTTTATTGTTGTAATTCAGTGTTACATACTTTAATCTAGCTTTCCGTGTAGGAGCTTAAGGATTCGATCCATACTAGAGCTTAAAACCGTTTCGGCTTGACTAATTATCATAAAGAAATTTCAGAAGCTACTACTTGCAGTGAATTCTCACTACTAAAACTAGAATTACGGCGACGGATCTCGATGTATTTATCACATATCATCCGATGGAAAATCATTTAGCTGGTCTAAGCACGTAACAGGGTGTTGCGCTAACGATTAGAAAAAAAAAGTTTTTATATAAAAGTTTGAAACATGTTTAAGAAATTAATATTGTAAAACAAAAATTGCTTAAAAATTACAGTGCAAATATATTTTCACGAGAATATACAGTTTTACAAGATTAAAAGAACGGTGAAACTCTCACATAAAATAAGTCATTTTCAATGAAGCTCCACTTCAAAGCATTTCGATTAAATTTTTTTTATTTGCTTGTAGACGAAAAGTTGAAATCATTAAAAAGATTTGAACAAAGATTTCAACGTGTTTCTTTCTAGACTATACAAAGTATAGGAAAACTAATGATGTACAATTTAGATGTCCAACTGTCAAAGTAGTTCCGATTATTTGTAAACAGTCTACATTGAAATATTAATTTATATAAAATGTCTCTTTTTAAGGGCAAAACTTCCCTTAAAGAAGTAAAAACTTTAATTCACGATGTAGAAAAACTTAAATTCACGATGATGGATTTTAATGAGTTATTATGACATTATGAAAATCAAGTTTTGTGGATTGAGAGTAGATCAAATAACATCTTTTCGTCAAATTGATTTTAATGGAGGATTACTCTAAGCTGTGAGGTTTCGAGTTGAATACCAACATTTTCAATGTATCCAAGTCAATCGTATTAATGAGACAAAGTCGATAGGTTAATTTTTGTCTTATATATAAGCGACAATATATAAAATCCAGGCATTCAATAGAATACCTAGGTATTTTATACATCGTCTAAGCATTTATGGCAATTTATGGAATAAAATAATTTTGTTAAATCTTCAATCAATTTACGTGTAAAATGCCTACGGTTCTTCTGGCAAAGTATTAAATGAATAGATTTGCTCAGAAAATTATTTATTTACAATATAAAAAATATGAAACGGAGAAAATAGGATGTGTGTACTAAATATTTAGCGATTAAATGATCCCAACCTTAACCTAACCTAAAATAACATGGAATCCATAGAAAATCCGGTATTCCAAACTGTACATGAAATGCAGCGTGCATTTTATACCATCTCTTAAATTGATTTCATAATTTGGCTGCTAACTTTAGGCATTTATACAATGCCTGGATCCTAGCTAGATCATAAATAGTATAGAGCTTTTTACATGTAGCCTTACATTGATCATTATATCTTTATATTTTATATTTCCTCTCAGGTCTCTATTGAGAAATTCTTGTTCTTTTCAACCCTGAAAGTGTATTCGAGGTCTAGGGAAGTTTTGCACCTTTAAAATCAAGAAAACACACTCGCACGCACATGAGCGCACAAACACAATACATGATAACAATATCGCCATTCTCAATGGTACTTCAAATAGAACAAACAAATTATAAATAACCTGAAATTTTTTTAAAATAAATATTAGGTCACGTATTTATAAAAACAAACAAACTGGGCGTCACCTAAATATTAGACCCTCCTACAATTAGTAAAATGCAGAAACAAACAGATAAAAGTTACCTTCCCATATCCACCACGTGAAGACCCCACGCTGTCCAAAATTATGACGACCAAACACCTCCCAACTGAATTTTCAATTATTGAACACACCCTTCTACATCGGACCTCAGGCCAACGCACAGGGAGAGTGGTCTTACCGTCAAAATTGGCCGATATGGTGCAGTATAACAAACACACAGAACACAATTCTCATAAAAAAGGATTGTGTCTGTTTTTTTAATTTTTTTATGAGAATTGTGTTCTGTGTGTTTGTTATACTGTATAGTTT
Source organism: Aphrophora alni (assembly GCA_963513935.1). NCBI lineage: Eukaryota > Metazoa > Arthropoda > Insecta > Hemiptera > Aphrophoridae > Aphrophora > Aphrophora alni. Next base: position 139,702,056 of record OY740767.1, on the reverse strand, counting down.
TTCTCATAAGTCAAGCTCAACATTTAATATGACCAATATGGTGTTCAAATTTTATCATGAACTCCCCATTTCTGCCCATTTTGGCGTTGCCAAAACCTTTGCCCGCACGCGTGTCGAGACACTTTTGGGCTAAAGTTCTCAAAGACCAAATAACCCAAAGGGTGAAATCCTGCGTGCAGTTTTAAAGGGCCAAACAGGCCCAGAACACTCGAGTAGTTATCAATCGTACGAGATTCCCACCGCCCCATTCGAACGTATTTTCATCGACTACATTGGCCCCTTACCCGCGAGTAAAAACCGTTATATATATTTATTACTGTGGTCGATGTTTTCCAAATTCACCCTGTTATTCCCTACCCGTAACACTAAAACTCAAGCGACGATTAATATATTTACTAAAAACGTTTTCGGTTTATTCGGGTTTCCCTAAGTTTTAGTCACGTTAGAAAGTTGATAAAAACGTAGCTCTTCGCGTTTTTCATGCGAAAAATCATACTGGTTGGGACCAATTAATTCACTGGTTCCAGCTAGCGTTTAATACAGCCACCCTCACCAGCACAGGAAATTCCCCAGTGAGTTTGTTTTTAAGACACCATATCCGCGACCCTCTCCAATTGGCCTGAAATGTGGACGAATTAATTCCACTCCCACCTTTATTAACCAATGAGGAAGTTTTATAGTCAGCTCTTCGCCATTTCACCAAGATCCATTCCGCGTGGAAGGTCGCTTATGACACACACCGACACCCCAACCCATATCAGGTAGGGGATTGGGTTATGTTTAGTGAACATAATCTCAGCAATGGCACCAACAGGGTCAATGCCAAGTTGCTATCGTTATGGTCCCGTCCCCTAGTTATCGGCGCATTTACCTCCCCCGCAACCGTGGCGCTGATCGACCCCACCTCTGGTAGATAGGTTCGCACAGCCCATATCTCACATCTAAACATATTTTTCAAACCCAAATATTGATAACTAAGGTTACAACCCAAGCACAATCCACTTACACATTTTTCTGTCAGCTGGGACAATCTCAATAGGCTTAGGCGATATTAGTTTAGTTTTCAATTCTTCCTTCTTCTTCTTATAGTACACACCACACTTACACGGTCCTCTATCATTCACCCCATAAACCCTCCCTACACGGTTATTGTCTGTCATGCGGGCTAAGTATGTCTTTGCTAAGGGCGCACCTCTACGAAACGGCGCCTTGGTGGATTGAGGACATTTCGTTCTTTTTTATCTACCCCTTCAAGAGGGCAAGCTCAATGCATTCTCGGGTTCGTCGGTTTTCCCTTGAGGATGAAATGGTATTTCACTTTTTTTTTTTTACTTTGGGGTTTTAGAATTTTTTAATGCTTTGTTGTTTTCCTATTCCCCATTACTTTTTTTGTGGTGCCATCCCCTCGCTTGGGTTGCCCGACCGATCCGCCTACTACTGCATGACGATTAAGCTGCAGCTAATCCGAGCTTCTTCTCTCAAACCTCATACCTCACACATTTCCACCCCGCGCCCAAACATCATACTCTATCAATTTCATCCAAATACCCTATTAATTTCATACCCCCCCTTAATTACCATTTTTTATAAACGTTCCCTTCCATATTAACATTTCCCACCTTGAAATACACCACAGTTACCTCTTTTTTCTATCATCAATCTCGGACGTATTAGGTTAAGTATTTAAATTGTATACTTTTTCGGGCACCAGGGGAGGATTTTTCCCCTTCCTTTTTCCTATCCGGTATGCGAACAACGGACTTGATAAGAGAGTCGTGCATCAACCAGCAGTGAAGGAAGACGTCTGTGACAACGCTCCTCGCTTCTATTTCAATAGTCCCCTAATATAAAAGCAAGCCTTGCTAAACCCCTAGGAATAGGGCTAGTACGGTCCTAGTGCGCATTGGGTTTTTTGGAACAGTATTGATATTAGTTGACATGTTCCTTATTATTAGTATTAGTTGACGGCCGTGTTAGGCCTTTTGTGTTAGTCCGACATGTTGTGCCAACACAGTGTATTTTATATTAACATTTGGTTTTGGTCTAATTTACGACATGCCGTTATTGAAGTTCCAGTAGTACACATTTAGATGGGAGCACTAGAGGCGTTCCATACTAGATCTGTATGAGCTTCAATGCATACCACGGAGATGGCGATAGACATATAGTATGTAACATAAATGGTTCTAACTAATATATAATTGAGGATGATGATATTTTAATTGAAACGCGTTTAAACTTTAAACGTTATTTTTTTTAAATCTATTTTCTATTTATTATTCTTAAATAATAAAAATGTTTATTATAAAGAATATAAAAAAAATACATAAATAATTAATAAAATTGTTCCAAAAATTACAAGGCAATATTTATGTATTTTCTTATGAATTATATTTATAAATATTTCCATGTAAATTCTGAAACTAACCAAAACTAGTCAATTGTGTTGTTTTGAAAACTGCCAGGGTATATGTAAAACTTATTCAAATATTAATTAACTCTGGGGAAGCTATTCTGCGTGTTTTACTTTATTTATTATCTCCGCGACTAACGGTCTACCATTAATTTAGTTCTTTGGAAATAGTCCAGCTGTAAATAATAATTTCCTCTAAAACAACTCAATGTTCCACAGCTTTGCTTCTGAAGTTGAACTTCTCAACGGTTTAAGAATAGAAATTTATTGACTTTGTGTTGAAAAAGAAGAATTACATGTCGCTTTTAAGGTCATGTTAAAAATTGTATTGGGTATCGTCTCACAGGAAAAATATTATTTTACCATTGTTCTTTACAATATTTTAATTTTAGTTGAAGTTGACGTGGGCTCAACGAGACAATAAAAGAAATTCTTCGGTTTATGTGTAATTGACAGAAAAATAAAGAGCTAAACATAACGTAAAACAAAGGGCCCTTGTCCATGAGTACTCTAATAGTTCGGAAGAAAACTGGAATTGGTGAAGAGAGACCTAATGGGACGTTAGAGTGGGTTTTGGCTCACATGAAAAAAGTGTAGATCCAGCTGCGATACATTTAGTTTGCCACGCAATAGGTACATGTAAAAATTTTAAAAAAAGTGCTGTAAGTCACAATTGCTTAAGAACCGAGTCACTTTAGTTTAAATACTGTGCATAATTACCCCCTCTCTCTTAAAAATGACAAATTTATTATACTTGTACAACGTACATTCCTTTTTAATTTCACAGAAATAATCACCACGAAGAAACAAACTCGATAGGTTCACATTTATTATTCACTCGAATAGTTATTCAACTGGACTCTCAGTTAAATCTATTCCATATTTGTTTTTCATTCCTCAAGTTTCAAATTAAACCACAAATATTAAAGTATTAGCTGTTATTCACGGCTTCTCACTCGAATATTTCAGATTCAATGTTGATTGTTAAATTATCTACATAATACATATTAATGGTGATCGAAATTAGCTCTAGACAATTATAGTTTTTGAGAATATTTGGTTTTATACACATCTATATTAAGTTATATAATGATACATAAACACTGGCCAAAATCAAGTTATCAGCTGTTTTAAGTGCGTATTTGGTTGTTATAGCAACTGAATTTGTATATAAAGATAAAATTACGTTTAAAACACTTACCTAGATGTTTTAACATAGTCTAAACTAAAACCAACCTATTTTCGTGTTTAATTATTACAGCTGATGAATATAATCAGCGTTATAAAGATAATGTTTCTAACTGACCTAGGCTTGGCCTATTTTTGTGTTGAGCTAGTAAATGCTGATGGACCTAATCAGCTGTTTGTTATAAGTATTACCAACAAAAACAGGCCTACATATTTATTAGTATAGAATTAAAATCCATAGTTTGAAATAGCGAATAAGATTAGAACTCGTGATACTAAATAAAAAAAAAAAATTTTTCGGCACATATTAGGTTTTTCCAAACACAGAATTACAGAGGAGTGGGCGATTGTTTCGTAATTTATTTACTGCGCCGGCGCGAACGTTGACTGCAACAAATTTATATTTTTTTGTAATAATACAATTTCTTTTTAAATATCAATATGAATCAAAGTCTAAAACCATCTCGAAAAAATATTACTATAAGCTTGCAAAATTTCACTGAGATAGGTGATGTAGATGTTGTGATTACTGCAAACAAAGAACAGACTTTGAGGCTGACTTTTACGGCTCCCTTTTTCTTGTAGGGAAAATAAATAGGAAACCATTTTTATTGTCATAACTCAAATTGTAATTTTGAGTTCATCGGAAAAATCTCAAGCTAAAATCTTCTTCCGAGTGGAAACTTTGATGTTACCAATTCTCATTAAAATCTGTTCAATAGATTTTAAAAGCTGAGTGGACAAAAATAGACCAACCTTTACTGATTTATTAGTATAGATATAACGGATAACATACTATTAAAATATGATTTAATTATTACAAATTGTCAGATATTCTCTTAATGTAATATATTTCTAAATTATATTCTTATATACATTTCATTGAAATTAGAAACTTATTAATATATTATAGTTTTATAGATTAGTTTATTCAATAAAATATTCGGCCCTTTTTTCATCTGATCAATACTTTCATCAGTAAAATGTACTTAGCATAAGGAGTCTACTTAGTTTGTTGTAAAACTATAATAATTTATTAATCTGCAACACAATCGGTCAAATAAAATCGAAAGGTACTAACAATGACAATCTATTTTGAAATGTAAAAAAAATATATATAACACCACTTAAAAACCAATAATAAAATAACTGACATTTCAACAATAAGGCAATAGCTATTTTTAATGATGTATATTCAGCATTAACGTTGGAAAATCGCACAAATGAGGCTTATACCAGGCGTTGACGTTTGAATACCACACTAACGTACCTTATATCAGACGGTGATATTTGTATAACGTACTAATGGGCTTTATGTCATGTCAAGCGTTGACATTCGAATGACGCACTAATGCACCTTATATATGGTTTTGACGTTTGAATAATGTAGTAACAGACCTTATATTCAGTATTAACGTTTAAATAACGCAATAACACTCTTTATATCTAACGTTAACGTTTAAATAACGCTATAATGCGTCGTATATTAACCGTTGACCTTCAAATAACGCCCTAACGTGCGTTGATGTTTAAATAACGCAATAACACTCTTTATATCTAACGTTAACGTTTGAATAACGCCATAATGCGTCGTATATTAAGCGTTGACCTTCAAATAACGCCCTAACGTGCGTTGATGTTTAAGTAACGCAATAACACTCTTTATATCTAACGTTAATGTTTGAATAACGCCATAATGCGTCTTATATTAAGCGTTGACGTTCAAATAACGGCCAAACGTGCGTTGATGTTTAAATAGCGTACTAATACGTTTAAATAACGTACCTTATATCTAACGTTGACGTTTAAATAATGCCATGATGGGTCGTATATTAAGTGTTGACGTTCAAATAACACACTAATGTGCCTATTATTTGGCGTTGACGTTTAAATAACGCTCTACTGTCATATATTGGGTGACTGCCGCTTCCGAGCTTTGACTATTAAATATTTACTTTTACTGTAAAACATTCTTTATTATGCTGAACTCAGCAGACAATATCCCTTCAACATTTTACATTTTCTAATGAAGCATAAATGCTAAACATATAACTGTACAGAACTGTAACACGTGTACCATTAAAGCGAGAACCGCAGTTCCACAATTACAACTAAGTACCATCTGCTTACAACAGCAGCTCATAATTTTCAAGGAACTTCTTTTCAGCTGCAACATCGTGACTATTTGGCGGGAGTCCAACAGCTGGGCGTGAAGGCGAATGTGAACGAACGAAAGAGTATCTGCAGACACAATTCCTCAGCGGGATAATCTTTAAATTCTATATATTTGTAATTTACATTCAATAGAATAAATTCGAAAGTAGATGTATTTTATAGGAATCTTTAGGATTATAACTTAACTTTAAAACAAACAAAAAATTTCACGAAATAATTTGTTAATCTATTTAGTAGACTTCTGTTATATTTTGATATGAAAGTGAAACTGAAAAAAAAAAATTCAGTTCAGTAATTATTTGTGAAAAGTGAAATTTAGATTTTCTAGGTTATTTTAAACAATATTGCATATTTAAATACAATCTCTACTTGCTTCACTTGTGAAATAAACTCTTACTAAGCCAACTTAACTTACCCTAACCTAACCTAGACTCTTATTAAGGATTGATGTAAAGATGACATCAATCAGGGGGTTAAGGTTTGTTTAACATTTATGGAAATTATTCCTTAACAGTAATTTTCTAATATTCGTAAATTTTTAAAGGGATTATGGTAATTAATCGTCATATTCCACTATAATTTTAAATGAAATCGATAAAGCCAATTTATGGAAATTACATCTTTTATAACAATTCCATGACCGATTTTTTTTATATTACCGATAACTCGTTAAATACCATTTTTAGAGAAATAACAACCTATACTTTTTTGTGTCCTTAGTCAACGTAATCTAACCTAACCTAACATTTAATGCATTAAAACTTATAAAAATAGTATTGGTTTTTAAGAGAAAAAATAATGTTAATTTTCTTCATATTAAGGAAATAATTTCATATTTTTTTAGTTATCTGTGGAGTAAAATGTTTTAACATAAATCTAATTAAGAAAATCTATCAAGGGAAATTTAGATATTAATGCAAGTCAAATTTCTTATTTAATATTCTGTCTTGATTAGTATATATAAAATAACAATCTAGTTATACTGGTAAAGCTCAACAAACCTAACTATATTTTGTTTAAGATTCCAAAAATAAATTTACAAAGATAAATAGAAACCTTAAGAGGTTAAACTATTCTTTTGTACATTGAACAAACGCTCGTAACTCACAGTTAGAAGCTTTGAGGTGATCAATTCTATATTGAAAACAGATGTGCTGTTGCATGCTGTCTAAACTTTATTTATAGAATTGTAAAAAAAGTTATCTATATTTAGAACTTTACCTTGCCTTTTTTGACGTTAATCCAAAATTAATTAGGTTTATAAATTGTGGCTGTGTATATCTATATTTTCCATTCAAACAATCACTTGAAATTAATGCATTCAATTGGGCTAGAAGTACTAAATTGAATTAGTTTAGTTAAATGAGTTTTTTTAAATATATTTTAAAGGAACGGTGTTTGAAATTTGTAAGCAATATTTTACAAAATAAAAAATAATAAAAATGAATTATTTCAATTAATCTATTAATTTTTATAGCGACTGTATCTATTATATTATATTTATTGTTTCTAGTACTTGGTGACGAAAATAGTTTTAAAGTTAGCCGAATAACAATATTATGTTAATAAAAATCTAAAATTATTAGTAATCTTACTAGAACTATTACAGAGCATCGAAATATTTGAGACATAGGTTGGTTAAAATTACAACACTACAAAAAATAAATCAGATGTTACAAAATTAAAGGCTTATATGAAAACGTTTTGAAAAAAAAAAAAAAAAATAATAATAATAAAGTCACTCATTTGTTGATGAACCGACTAACTTTCAACTACCGACAAGCTTTTTTTCACAATTAATTTATTGTTTTCAGTACAATGATCGAACCGAGCAGTATTAGCTTAAATACATTTATGGCAATTTTTCAACCAGTTTCAAGCGTTGAAATTACTTTTAATGTACTGTAATTAACATATTTATTTATTGAAAGTCATTCGAACACTTTAAATTAGACCGTAAGCGTTGATATCATCCGCCTAATTTTTCTGTCGAGTTCGGATATTTGACGTTCGGATAATCAACGCCCAACTCTATTTTCAATCAGTATAGATGATAAATATATATCAAAATAAGTTTAATCATGAGTTCAAATATAAAATAAAAAATATTGATTAAATTAAAACTGTAAAGAAATATCCTAATTTTATTCTACAATTAAAGGCATTCGATCTGTGATTGATATGATTAGTTCTATAAATGTGTGACTGAAGATTTATGAAGAATGAAGGAGGGAGGGGGCGTTGAGGGAGACAAAAATGGAAAGGTGATTTTATGCAATGTAGACTATTTATTTAAGTGAGAATTCGTTTTTATTTTTAACCTTTAAAAGCGATATCCATTTACAATTAATTGCTTTCAATTTTAATGTCACTATATATGAACTTTGCTCAAGGACAAATCGCAGATACAAAGTCTGTATCCCGGAAAAATGATGCGTTTTTAAAAATAAAAGATAAAAAATAAATAGAAGCTTTTAGATGATATGACACTGGAAAAAGAAACACAACAAAGCACTGCTCAGTTGAACACATGAGATTACGAAATTTAAGTGTTCTAAATTTACCAACAATCTTCAACATATAATATTTGCCCGATTATTACTTTTCATGTAGTACATTTTCTAAGGACATTTCGTTGTGTATTAAATATACGCAATAACCCTCAAGATTCGTGCAGTCTGCAATATTACAAATGTTATTACAGTAGCATCAGGGTCGGAAGAGAACAAGGGTTGATCAAGAGAGACCTGATAAGAAAGACGAAAGAGAGATCTACTTCAGACCACATGATGAAAAGTGTATAACCAGCTAAGTAATCAGGATTGCCAAGCCTCATGAGTGTGTTCTGAGGGCATAACCACAAGTTTTATTCTCTACATCCAAAGTACTTTACATCTTTCTGTACAATAAACCTATAAGAAGACTCTTTAAAAAAATAAAATAAACGAGGACAGAAAGGTCTTAGGGTTAAAACAAAGTGTACTTCAAAGATCTAATTCGTGCAGACAAGATATCAAGTGTAGTCACAGGCACGCACGAACAACTTCATTCTTCTATGTCGGCTAATTAATGTTCTGAACATTTTTTTTTGTTCACAAATAAAAACATGATTATCCCAATATAGTGAGTGTATTACAAGAATCCAGTAATGATATAAAATTGTTTTTTTAAAGTTATAGCATAATAGAGTAAATAACATTATTAGTAAAGTTTTATTTAAAAATTTCAATATATGTAGAGTGCAACGGTAGTAAAGTTTATAAGTAAAAAAAATATTATAAGTAAAGTTTGATTTAAACATTTAAAAATATGCAATATGAAAAGTTAAAAAATCTTGTTCTTTAAAGACAAAAAATCTCTCGGTTATCAGTACAAAGAAAAAAGTAAAAAGAAGATACAATATAAACTCCTACCCCTCAAACACTTAATAACGTTAGGCTCGTGTCGCAAGAGAACAAGAGTTGGTAAAGAAAGTCCTGCTTGGAAAGTTAATAGAGAGGGATCTAACCATAACTTCATGAAAAAAGATGTAGACCCAGCTAGGGTCTCTCGGGAAATCAAATACATTGGATAATAGTCTTAAAACTAGGGAACTATTGTATATATTAACAAGAAATCCAGTTCCGATAAGCTTTCAAATCATACACCAACTTTGTCCCCGACAAAATATATCGATGTTAATAGGTTGAAAACTATCCTGGAAATGAATAGCGTTATAACTTGTGATTAATTTGAATCAAATCAATACCAGATATTCTATTACCGGTTTTTGAGTTACAAGTTTAGGCAGACAATAAGAATTTTCGTTTTACATATATAGAGTTGAAACAATTGTAATATTGCCCGCCTTATCATATTCTCATAAAATGTAAAATCTAATAATAAAATTGAACTGAATTGATTAATCTGTGATTCTTAAATTAATATTGATTTTATAAAAAAATATATAGAATAAATAGCTTCTTTTTTCTTCTTCTTGTTTGCACTCGTAAAACCTCTCCATAGCCTTATAAAAATAAAGTAAATAAGAAGGTAAAGATTATAGACTCTCAGTCTCCGAATATACTACAATTCAGGGTCGAAAGTTCATAAGAGTTTGGCAAGAAAAACATAAGGTAATATGATAGAGAGGGATCCAACTCAAGACTACATGTATGTGTAGATATGCAATCCGGGATATCCGGATATTAATCCGGGAATTGGCTTACAAGATCTTGAACACGTGTGTTCAGAACTTGCATAGTGATGTTAAATACCAATTAAAGGGTACTCGGAACATGAAATGATAGATTTAAATCCTGTGATAAAGGGTACTTGGAATATGAAATGAAAACATTACGTGTATTTTCCTCATTAACAAGGGATATGGCTTGTGCGTCATGGAATGGAACACGTGTGTTTAGAACTTATAATTAAATGTTAATTAGAAGCTATTCGTAATATGAAATGAAACACTTTAATACGTTAACGTGTTTTTCGTCAAGTTAATCTGGGAAATGGTTTGTTTGTAAATTTAGTAATCCATTAATTAAACAATTATTTCTTTTATAATTGTTTATTATAATTAGTATTCGAAATGGTGTCAAACAAACGTTATAATCAATTAATTGTTAGGTAATTGTTAAATCATTTGGATAGAGGAAATATTTCGTTCAGTCTAATCACTCGCAGGGTTTAAATAGATTCTGTGGATTTACACTAACAAGAAAAAGCTTAGGCAACCTTAATAACTTAAAATAATGGTATTAAAATTGATACTAAAAGAAATGTATTAATATCTCTAGTTTCAATATCACTCCCTTTAAAAAACATAAGCGGATCTACCCTGAGAACTACAAATAACAGAACCTTGTCAGATATAAGGTTACATTAGCTTGTATTACATTATATATCTCAGGTTAGGTAGGGAAAATATCATAAACTGACTGAAATTATTATTTTTGTTTTGTTTTTAGTACAATTTAAATCATTCTTATATAACGAATATAGAATGAGTGTTAAACGACTTTGCCGTCATTAGGTTGGCCCACAACTTGCCGGGCTCATTTTTTTCTTTGTCGTTAAACGTGAAAAACTTCTCGGCCATTATAAAAAAACGTAAGCAAAGAACATAAAATAAATTACCACTATTCCTCGTACTCTAATAGCTTCTGAGTCGGAAGTGAAGAGTTGGTCAAGAGCTCCATGATAGGAACGATGAAAGAGAGGGATCTAAACCAAGACTACATGAAAAAAAAAGATGAAGGGATTACCATGCTTGTACACGCAATAATGAGCCGTTGAGAAATTGAGCAACCGGTTTGAAAATAGGAGAGTTGTACAATACCAAGTCATAGAACAACGAATATGTTTTCCAGCAGGGAGGGGGACACTGAGTTGTCGTATGACCGATAGATTTTCCTAATTAAACCGAATTTCGACCCAAAATGAGGCAGAGGCCGTCCAGTACTGAACATAGTCGCGTATACAATGAATTTAATGTGCATGTAAATTTATTAAAGCCCCTCCAATTAGTGTTAAGTGAGATCAAATGTAGGTGTTACAGCTTAGTTAGTTATTTGATGCCAAACGTCCAAACGTCCAGGTTTCAATATATAAACCTCTGAGATGCTAACGAAAAACCTCGCCCAATATGCAAGATGAGTTATTTGTTATCAAGTATTACTTTTTATTCATGCTACCTGCAACGTGTTAAACAGACATTTTATATAATGTCTAGGCATTATATAAATTGCCTAAAATTGGCAGGCAAAGTATGAAATCAAACATATTTCATACTTTGTCTAGCCATTCTATAGAATACCTAGTTTTCCATGACTGCCAAATTAGGTTTGGTTAGGTTAGGTTATGTCATTTAGTTCAGTAAATATTAAGTACACTCATTATATTTTCTACATTTTATATTTTAAATGAATTAATTTCCAAGCAAATCTGTTCTTTTAATACTTTTCCTGAAAAACCGTAGCCATTTTAAAAAATACAAATAATACACACACAAATACTTTTGTTAACTTCTACATTAATTGGTCTAGCCGACAATGGTTTCGCCAGTTACGTTAATGACGAGGCTTATACAAAGACTAAAACCTAAGAAGAAATTAAATTGAAATCTAAATTAAATTGACAAACAAAAGTGATTAAAAAACTCAACACTTCCTAGTAGTTACAGAAAGGTAGCTCGAGGGTTAAAACTATGTCGTTATTTTTAATCTTACAGAAATATTTAGCTTTTATATGAAAGATAAATTAAACCCACATGTCTGATAAATTAATAGAACCATGTTCAGCAAAATATGTTTAACAATAGTAATGCTATTAATTTTCCTGTCACGAAAGCTATGTGACTTATTCAACTAACGTATAAATTAACAACACAATCATTCATCCAATTTTAACCTCAAAGTTAAAATATTAAAACTGTTCTACCTCTGCTGTACAAGCTTTGTTGTGTGTAAACTGAAACCTTTTAATATTATATGAGTGACTTGTTTGTTGGGTTTGGCTCAAAATCAAATTGCGTTACGAAACGTAATTTAATATTCATTGAATGAAAAGGTAAACTACTCTCTCTTTACAAACGAAGTACTTAAATGACAGTTTATTTAATCATAGAATTACACAACACTCAATGTTTTAAAAATAAAAATGTGTTATATTTTAGACTTGCTAAGCATAGTGACTTTTTAAAATTGTTTCTGAAGATTTCTTAAAAACTCAATGAATATTTTGATAACTTAAACTTTTAGTAGTTTTTAATTGGTTTGGTTTTTTCACACATAAATTGGCTCAGGTTTTAAGGTTCTTCAAGTCCAAAAAGTGGTTTTAGAAATAATGTCTGTCTTGCATCATTCTTCGGCGCAGTGCTCTACATCCCAAGCAATTAGACTGATTTTAATCAAATTTGATATTTGTTTATATTTTGTCTACAGCTCACTAGGTTTTATTAGAGGTTTTATAATACTGAACTTACAATCGGAAAGAATTTGAGCAAAATTTAATATGCTCACATACACAATTTCATTAAAATCTTTAGAGACATAATCTGATATTTGTGTATTTATTTGATGGCAGGAGCCATACATATTTGGAGTTATCTGAAAAATGAAAGTCCCGAGATATTGTTAAAATATGCTCACATATCAATTCTAAATAAAATCGTTAGATACTATTATGTAAAAAAAACTAATTTTTTGTTTTTATGTTATGGCAAGAACACCCACATATTTTTGGAGTTACCTAAAACAAAAAAGTCCCTAAATATGGTTACATTATAAGTTTGTTTAAAATCGTTAGACGATGTTAACAAAATCGGATTTTTGTTTTTTAAATTTTATGGCAGTAACCCACTCTCCCATATTTTGAGTTATATAAAAAATCTAAATTCCGAGATATTGTTAAAATATTCCTAAATATCAACTTAGTTTAAAAACCGGTCTACTCATTTAGGCTGTAGAGCATTGTACGTAGAACAGACTGCTTACTCAGACAAACAAACAGAGATTAATTCCAAAAACAATCTCTTTTAGATCCGTATGATCACAAAACACACATTTTCGGTAAAATTGGACACTGGTATTTTTACGCAAATAACGTTTTCTTCCTATCAAATATTAATAATTTCTTAACTGAAATATTAACTGAAATTAAACTTAGAACTTATTCATTGGTGGTTACAGATTGAAGGGTAACTAAATTATTAATTATTAAGATTCAATAGATACATCTCTACATCTTGTATATTATGTTAGTAGATTTATCAACTATTTATTATTCATGACAGCTGTTTTTTCTACTTATATCATTTCTTATTATTGTTTGTATTAGTGATTTTGTTTTGTCTATGGAATTTGTGTGTGTCGTTATGATTGGTAATTCATCCATTGATCAGCGAAAGTGGATTTTAAAAGAATATTGGAATATAGAAAATTCTGAGCAGAGCGAAAATTGGCATCAATAAATTGATACCATTCCTCCTTCTAGGTTAACCATGATACATGTGTCAATCAATCTCTAACAAATCACAGTCCACTGGTTTTGTGTACCAGCTGAGGATGATGATTTAGTCATTGAAACATCGTCTTGTATTTGTGTTGCACAAATAAAGTGATTTTTGTTTAGAAATTTGTGTTTTTTTATTCATTTGGTTGTTGAAGTTTCCACAAGTGTAGTTCATTCCAGTTGTACCTGTAATGCACCAAAGAGTGACAGACCTGTCAACATTACTATTCCTGAAAGGGAAATGTTAGTTGCGAAGGTAATTTATTCAAAGCCCGAACAAAATCAAAAAAGGATCCTCTGAATTGGGTGTCGAACAAAGATCTTTGGGGGCGTATTATGAAACGTTTAGTTTTGAATCAAAATGTATCAACCAAGATAAAAACATAGTTTGTTAGATGATTATCCTAATAGTCACTTAAATTTTTGGGGGTCACTTTAAACGAAGAACGAGAAGGAGATGCTTTCTTAGAGAAATCGTTTGCACTTATAAAGAAAGTTTCAAACTGTCAGGTTCCGTTAATAAGAATAACTATGTTTATTATTGTAGAGGCCATCTCAATGGAATAATTGACGAACATTTGAATAAACATGGAGTTATGGTTTGACCAGTTCTTTCGTGGAAAAAAAAGTCATAGCTCCTATCATTTACAATGCAACCGTAGACCAACATTTGGATCTTAAAATGCTGAATAGTGTCATAACACAAATACGGCAATTTAAAGTAAATAAAGAGTTATAATTCCAGCAATATGGGGCTCCTGCTCACAATTGCTCGACTAAGAATTTCCTAATAGATGGATAGGTCAACTCGAGTCAGCTAGATCTAAAGATCTGATACAAATGGAGTTTTTCTTAAGGAGTCTTAATAAGTATAAATCTTATGCAACAAAACCACGTAACACCATCCAATTTATAAGAGTAATTTGTCAAAAAATCAATCTAAATAATGTACTGTGTAGTGAATTCTGAGTAAAATCTAGATTACAATAAGTGTGATTACTGAAGGCCAACAGTTTAAAAATTTAAGAATTTGTTGTAATTTTATTAGATTTTGTGTGTCTTTAGTGTTAATTAACGAAATTATTAATTGCTGATAAAATCATAACTACATTTTTTAATTTGTAATTTCCATAACTCTGTATACCTATTTTTCACCCCTCCCCCTTCTGTATGCACTCAAGACGTGAAAATGTAACGACTTAAGCTTCTCTAACATTGAAAAAAAATCGATATAAACATGGAAAAGAAATGAAATAACGGAAAATTATCGGCAGAGATATATATTTATAGTTCCTTAAAGTTTTATTAGAGATGTAAAATGAAATATACACTATTATTTGTATGTTGGTTCACCTGTTTTATTTATTCTACCTTTAGTAGAACTTGAATGCTTCTAAGGGAATATTATTTACGATGTAATTTTCAACGTTGGCAGAAATTCTTATTCCTTGGAGTATAAAAGGTATTGAAGACCGAGGAATTTATAATAAAATGAAGTTTATTTGAAGTATAACCTGTAAAATTGTATGAATAATGAATTAAAATCTTTGAATTTGTAATTGTTTGAATAAAAATTATAATTTATGTTAAGCATTCATGAACTGAATACAATCTATTGGATAAATATTAATTATATCTCTATCTTTAGAGAATATTTAAAGTTAAAAATATGATTTATTGTAGTATCACAACACTAGTGCTTGGATGAGGTTCAATTAGTAGTATGCATTTTTATGGGTATTTTACAATTTTAAATATGAAATGTATAAAAAATATGTGTTCTACCTTCTAGAAGTGATTGAGGGCATCAAAATAAATTAAAAAATGTTCTTATAAACATATTTCCGAAAACGATTCATTATCCGCCTTTCGCCCATTTCGTGTTGTTTTTAGGAAAAATAAAGATAAATTTAGATATTTGAAACTAAAATTTGATATAACATTGATCCGTTTCAGTGCACCAAGAATCAAAACTTTATGTTATATATTTTCAAAATGACGTTTAAAATTTTTTGTTACTGGTTTTTGAGCTAATTAATAATAAGAATTTCAAACAGTCACCATTTTGACAGTTTATAAAATAACGTTTTGATTCTTGGTTTACATGCAAATGTAATATGTGTCTTATATTTTGAATCGAAATTATAATATTTTTTTAAAATTATCATTATCGTTCGCAAATGTCCGATATAGAGCGTTTTCGGCAATACTGTATATATATATATATATATATATATATATATATATATATATGCCATAAATTACTTAACGAAGTTAAGACACATATTATTAAAACACCCTGTATATATAAAACATGATTATTCTGATAAAAATGTAAAGGCGGTGTATAAAGCCCAGCGGATGTATACTACACAAATCTATTTTCTGTTACACGTCTGTAAGCGAGAGTAAGAATTTCACTCCACACTTGACTAAACCCTGTTTCGTGGCGCCTATTATTTATTTTATTAGACGAAGTATAGATTAAGTTTTATAATCGAAAAGATATCTCCGTTTTTTGACTGATCTTTACGTTTTCTCTGCTCAGGAAACCGAAAAAATAATTTCGACATGCTGTCCGTCCGCCATCGTTGTGATCTACGTAGGTAGGCCCTACGTACGTAAGGCCACACAAATAAGATAAGAAGATCAATTTGGAACAGAGAATTATAGTATGCTTCTTATAGGACAGTATTCTAATTCAGAAAATACAATTGACAATGTCAAAATCGCAGTCTTTTTAAGCAGTTTTTTGTTCAATCCTGATGGGGTATTCAACTTATACCGCGTTAATTTAAGTACAGATTTGCAGATTTCAATTCTGCATGTTACTGTAAAATTATAATTTTGAACTCTACCTGTTAAGAAAACGTGATATTCCTATAGTTAAGATATAAACCAGAGACGAGTAACTGACTCGAGCGTTGCGAGGGGAGGCTTCATCACAGATGCTACCTTAGAGACTTGCGAGAGCAGAGGCACCGACATATCTACAAGACCTGTTACGGCATAACAGTCGCGACAATAAGAACGTAGTGATAAACACAATTACGTGGTTCAGAAAACCTGTGTAACAAACTAACTCTACTGGATAAAATCTCTTCTAAGAAGTTCCACCAAACTTCTATCTTGTGTAACCTTTCTACATCTTCCCCTTCATGTCTTCCCCCGTCCTCGAACCATCTTTTTAAACTCTTCTTCCGACTCATGGTCTGCTAAACGTAAATACTCTTAAGAGTGTTTCCTTTTTCCATTCGCTTTAAATCCAGCTGAGGTGCTTTCCTTTGACTACTTTGGTCAACCCTGACTGCCCATGCAACTCCTCTTTGTTTTTATTTCCAACAAACCGTTACAGAATGTAAGCTAAAATATCTTTCTTAAAAGCATTCTTACCAAGCCTCTAGACTTTATGGGTCACCAAGTCATTAGTATGTAGGTCTACACTTTATAGGTCACCAATCAATGACCTGATTATTTTCCTATAAATGACTGGGTTTGTTGTTCTAAATACCGACTGTGATTTTAATATTTTTAAATTAAAAATAACATTTGTTAGCTGTTATTAACATTGGTCTTATTTCTGTACAACCACTGCATATCGGTCGGTAATGATCCAAAATATTTTGTTCTTTTCTTCTTTTTATTAAGGCAATGCTCTTTGAGAGTTTTTTGTCTTAAAAAACCAGAAAGCCTTCAAACAAATGTCATGGACGTAAGCAAAATATTGAATAGCTCCCTAAAAAATAGTGCTCTCTGGATTAATCTCAATGTTACAGCTGTCATAAGACCAATGCTGAAAATTATAATTTTCTCCAACTCGGCTTCGTCAATTGTGAAAACAATTTGCTCAAATGAAAGGGGGAAAACAAAATGTATACACCGTTATCTTTACGAAATAGTAGTTAGAAAATCGGTTTAAAAATGTAAATCAGCAGTTGTAATAGTTTAAACCTATTTAAATTCGATGCAAGCA
Organism: Aphrophora alni; assembly: GCA_963513935.1. Lineage (NCBI taxonomy): Eukaryota > Metazoa > Arthropoda > Insecta > Hemiptera > Aphrophoridae > Aphrophora > Aphrophora alni. The sequence continues at coordinate 139,684,309 of OY740767.1, read as the reverse complement.
ACTTTCGTAATTTTTTATATTTATCGCAGTATGCCTTTCTTGACCAACTCTTGTTCTTTTTCAACTCTGGTACTATTAGAGTACTGCAGGAGTTGTCTTCATTTTATCTTCTTTTCTTTTTTTTTTTTCTAAGGCAAGACCGAGAAGTGTTTTGCAAGGGGCATGTGTTTTACATAAAATATGAATGTATTTATAGATTTATAGCCCAAACGAATGTTTTAAATATCAATTGCAAGAAAAGTAACGAGTAGAGGTTAATTTGAAATAAACCAAAATTAAATCTCGTTGTTTTGTTGTGTTCTTGTGGTCAGTTGGTTCGTCACAAAAGATTTTAATTTGTAATATATTGATCTATAGGACTATCAACAAAAGTCTGTTTTAAAATATTCAATAGAATGTAAACGGAGATCTATGAAATAGTTAAAAAGCTGAACATATCTGGAATGGAGCAAAAATACAATGATCCTTCTCTGAAATAAAGAAAAAATAAAATGATCCTTTACAACTTTATCTTCCATACTTGAATATCCATCGGATAAAAAGATATATTTTACAGCTCATGCTGTCTACCATCCATTATTCTTCTGAAACCCCAGGAAGCAATTAAACATCCTATATATTTTCACTCTCTCATTTATCCCCTTCTCTTTAATCCTAAGACACAAATCTTGTTCGTCTTCTTTTGTTTTTAGGTCAGACGCGATTCTATCTTTCTCTTGTTCACTATTATTATAACATCTGAAGATAGTAATAACTGAAATTGTTTTCTAAGTGCTTCATTGTTCTCTAAATATTATATTATTGTACAATTAATTCTCGTATAGAAAAGATTATTGTTTATTTTACAATTAGTTTCCCAAATGTAAATACAGATTAACTAAGACTTTAGCAAAAATAATTCAAAAACTAAGACTTTATTCGATTTAAGCACCATTATGACGGCTATTAACTTGTTTCTTTTATGTCGTAGATGCACAATCGATGCATTTGACTTAGTTGTAACCTTACAAGTTTTAACAGACCTCAAGTTAAGTGTTGTTAAAGCTTCAGGAGTATTAGGATAAATACGCAACTTGTATGGTTCCATAGGATTACTGTCTTGAAACACTTAAGTTTTCACACCTGTGTCGTCTGAAGTTGTAATATTGTGGCTATATAAGCAAAGTGTCGTGTTCATATATATGGAAACATGATTTTAAAATATTATTACACAGTATGTCTACGTATCTAGTATGTATTTATTAAGTAATTAAAGCAAATTTTCGCTTCTTTAGTATTCCTCTAGACATTTTGATTTACTTGCAATTTATCACATTTATTGGAGCTGTTATTATTCATGTAACTCCAAATTTTTATCCAAGTCGCTAAATCTTATTTTTAGAAATTGAAATTTTTACTTTAGATAAGTATAATAAACATCATATACACATTTGTCTTTGCTTAAGAAAAAAGAGAACACTACAATTTTGATGAATTTAAAAATTACTTAATGGTTTATTAACTGTGTATTAAATTTCACGATAATTTTGTTACATAAAAAAAATTGAAATAGATAGTTACAAAACGTACAAATTATGCTGTTTCGTTCTTCGAATAAGTATTGTGCAAAGAACTTATAACGAATCTCAGAACCGGGGATATTTAAAAAATATATGTATACATCCAGCGCTGTGTCATGTTGTATAATTTATTTTACATAAATTAAATGGTTGTAGTAAGAAGACTTACGGTAAGTCATTTAGTTTTTTTTTTTAGTTTTTTTTTATAATTTTATTATTTTTTATTTTTTAGATGATTTGAAGGGAGTACGAAAATAAATCGTAAATTGTACAGCTCAAACAAATAATACGAATGAATGGAAGACATTAATAAAAATGAATAAGTCATTTGTTATTACTTATAGTATAGTATTGTTATTTTCAGTCATATCTGTATTCTTTTTGTTAAGAAATGCAGGAAACGAAATACAAAAACAAAATTAATTTATATTAATTATATATTCATAATTGCCTGTTATTTTATATGTTAACGTTTTTGTATAATATTGTTTACATAATATCAATATAAAATTGTATATTTTCAAGCAAGAATGTTACTAATTTTTACCTACCGCTTTCGAAAATTAAACTTGTATTGTTGTGTACACTTTAGTTGCCGGAAACGTTATGTAAATAACATTTTAAGACGTTTAATAAAAGTTATGCAATTTGGGCCACGTATGGGAAACACCAAATTCTCTATAATTGGTTTTGTTTAAAAGATTTAAACTCCGTTAAATACTTCCCAGTATAAAAATAAATATAATGTAAATACATTCATAATTTTACCAGATTCAGATTGGAACCTGAAACTGTCATCTCTTACACTTAATCTTTTAAAATCGAGAAAACCATTTGATATGTCGTCTATTTTTGAAACATTCTCTCACTTGCATTCGATTAGTATTATTAGATTACTTGGACTAACATCTCGACAGGGTTAACAAATTGAATTAACATCAATTCCCGTTCGTAGTATCATTGGTTTAAAGGATTTAAGTTGATTTTAATTCTAACTACTACCTACATTATGCATCGTCATTGCTATCATTGTTAGTGTGCTTCAAATATTAAAACATGTTGATATGTGTTTATCGAATACGAAAGGCATACCATTTGTGTATAGCTTTTATTAGTTCTGATTTTATTTTAATAAATCCTTAGTGAGAAAATATAAGTAATAAGGGGTGTTATGTATAATATGAGTACCTTTGTGGTAAAATACAAAAATTATGGGGCTGTATGTAGAGTATGAGTACAATAAGTGTAAAATTATTATATAGAAAGGGGTGGTATGTACAATATGAGTACTTTTAGGGATAAAATATAAGTAGTAAGGGTGGCATGTAGAATATGAGTAGGTACCATTAGTGAGAAAATATAAGATGTAAGGGTGGTGTGTGGAATAGGAGTAGGTACCATTAGTGAGAAAATATAAGTAATAAGGGGTGTTATGTATAATATGAGTACCTTTGTGGTAAAATATAAAAATTATGGGGCTGTATGTAGAGTATGAGTACTATTAGTGAAAAATTATTATATAGAAAGGGGTGGTATGTACAATATGAGTACTTTTAGGGATAAAATATAAGTAGTAAGGGTGGTAGGTAGAATAGGAGTAGGTACCATTAGTGAGAAAATATAAGTAGTAAAGGTGGCATGTAGAATATGAGTAGGTACCATTAGTGAGAAAATATAAGATGTAAGGGTGGTATGTAGAATATGAGTAGGTACCATTAGCAATGACTACATAAATACTATAAGACACGACATTGCCATGTTAAAAATTCTACGCTTATTCTTGAGTTGTCCATTACCCGCTAGGGTGTGGAGCTGTCGCTCTGCTAGAGAATCTGAAGTTGACGTGACTGGCGCTAGGTGGCTCTACGGTCAAACAATGTTTCAGTTGCGTTGCGACGTTAAGTAAATAAATAATAATCTAACCTACTTCACTGGTCATTTCTCTGCGCCCGGACTCGTCACTACTAACAGCACAAAAACATCCGCTTTTGCTGAAAACATTTTCTAAATACTCATACTATCATGCAATTATTCTAGTTAAAAGAACAAAAACGTTAAAATAATACTTTCCCCAAGACGATCGTAATTATGAGTAAAATATCCATGTGATCTTATATATTTTTAAAATCTTTAAAAAAAAATTGTTACGGAAACACTGGTCGTTTATAGTTTTAGAAATATTTTGAAATATATTGAAAATATTGTAATGAAATATTTTATAAACCTTTTCTCAACATTTTTCTAATATAGGCCTACGCCGGAAAATATTTTTTAAGAAGTTAAAAATATATTTGATTTTGGTTTATGGGAAAATGTTTTGCAATACTGTTTAATGTTTCGAAAATATTAATAAAATATTGTTTGGATACTATTGAAAACGTTTATAAAAAATGTTTTAATAATATTTGTTACAATATTTTACAAAAGAGATTTGAAAACTTTGTTTACATACGTAACAACATAAAATAACAACCTTAAGAAAAGCTTGATAAATTTATGGGGGGGGGGGAAGTAAAGACAATTTATAAAGTCACCGTAGAATTAAAACATAGTAAAATTTTAAAATATATTCTTACATAAAAATATGACAAGAAATAACATCATAGGACTAAGAAAATTATTTAAATTCTAAAAATCATAAATATTACAGATAAAATTCATTTGTAGTCAAAATAATAAAATAAAAACCTTAATAATAGCTTGATAAATTTGTGAAAAAAAGTGAAACTAATAACTAAATACAAATTTATAAAGTCAACATAGAACTAAAATATCGCAAAATTATAAAATATATTATTACATAAAAATATGACAAGAAATAACATCATAGGACTAAGCAGTAAGAATATTTGTGTTCAACTTTCTAAGTTTTTTTTTTCTAACTGCTGCCTTGTCGTTATCTGTTTCTGGCTATAAAACAATTTGGCAGGATAAAAATAAACGTTTATAAGTGTTGGTAATAAATAATTAAATTACATTCTCAAAACGTAATTTTCTATTATGTTAGCCATTATATATACTTTGTAACAATTCGCTAATTATTTAAAAAATGGAATATGCAATATTTAAATAAAACTAATTAAATATGGTAAAGTTAGCCAAAAAACCACTAAATAAATATAAAAAAATTGTCAAAGAAAACTATAATTTTAAATATTTAATAGTTTCATAAATTTGTTTAGATTAAATTATAAATCAAATATACAATGTTAAAAGTGCAGTGCAAAGAAGTTAAAAAAAAAAAAAAAAGAAAAAGATATTTTCAAGAGAACAAAGCTAAACTAAAATATTCCTTTGTTAAAAAAATTTAAAATTATTATTACCAGTTTGATTTAGATTACAGAACAGAGCAGATCTATTTTCTCGAACAGTGATAAAATTTAAAGAAAAGTTTCAGAATAGTTTTTTTTTTGTGATTAGGATTGATTATTCAATTTATAGAAGTTATAGAAAGAAGATGTATTATAAGTAAATACAGGTTATTGAACAGAACTCTATATATGGTGAGATAGATCCATTTATTAATTATTATAACTATGCCAATACTTAATACTTATCTATTTTTGATTATGAACAAATAATTTAATAAGGACATTGATTAAATACAAAGTGAACAATAACCAACTATTAGTTATATATATGTACTGTGAATTTGAATATATATAAACGGTTATAAATCAATAATTTAATTAATAATATTTATAAATTTGAACTTTAAATGAACCCTAATTAATATTTATGTTTATATGTTACAATTGTTTTATATATATGATTTTTCATTACAAATATTTAAGATATATGAATTTATTGAATTGTAATGGTTTGGACTGTGCCGGCGAGAACTTTTTTTAAATTATTATTCCCGAGATTAAGTTTCTTGAGCTTAATAATATCTAATAAATAAAATTATTGTTATTTCATTGTTATAATCAAAATAGTTATTTATTTCAATAATTAGTTAATAAATAGTAAGTTATTTCAACTTGCAACATACAATGAATTTATAATGGGATGTAATATTACATTAACCCTTAACTGGTACCACTAGTTTTTCAAACGCAAATGATAAAATGGGTGAAAGCGCAATTATGACTGATTTCACAATCAAAAACATGTTTGCATAACAAATTTTACAACTCATGTTTAAAATTTTCAAACAACTCACAAAGTAGATATAAACGTTTACACTGACCAAACACTCCTTACTTCACTACATCAACATTGAAATAAAGCAAAAAAACCTAAAAACAGATAGAAGAAAAGCAGTTAACAGAAAAGCATTAGCAGCTTCAATTTAACACCTCACGACATTGTTACAGTAAGATGTGGGTATGGTATTGGGGTTTCCCACTATCCTTTCCTTTTTTAACAAATCATAAATTAATTTGTTTTCAAACGATAATTTTACACACAACAGATTAAGAAATACGATAACGGAAGTAATTTAAAAAAAATTATACTAGGCCTAATTATTTTGAGCTCAATTTTTCAAGTTTATTATTATAACCAATGTAGGCATTTTCACATTATTATAACCAATGTAGGCCATCGCAAAATCACTAAACCGCCCGATTCCGTGGCCCCAACTATAGACAAGTCGCGACAAAAACATATTTTTGTCAGACAAAAACATATACAGAAAAGTCGCGGGAAAAATAATTTTACAGATTTGTGTTCACAAGTGAATTACTAAAATTTTGTACATCTTGAAAATAATTATAAAAATTATTCTGCTATGTTATATAACTTTGTTAATCAAAAAGTTTTTTCACGGTAAGACATATTTTTGTGTTCATGGCTTTCTTTCCCCAAAATATATTACTATACCATTTTTTTCAAGCTTATAGTTCATAACGCTGCTTCTTTTTGTATGATGTGGTAGGCCTATATTTGAAATTAATTTTAGGGTAAGGATTTTTTTAAAATTTTTATATATTTTTTATATTTCTATTTAGACTAAATTACTAAACTTTTAAATATCTTTTAAAAAATTATAAAAATGTTGTAGTATTTTTTAAGTACCCATAAACATTGACAGTTTTTGAGAAATTTAGATTTTTTCAGTTTTTAGGGGTTTTGGGGGAGGCCATAAACCCCTAAAATATAAATATAAACTATCGTCTGGAATTGTGGTTGAAATTGTCAATTAAATATTGGTTTTCAATTGAATAGATACAAAATTTCATCTGAATCTGAAGCTGGATATTTCTGACACACACAGACATACATAACCGTGAAACCAATTTTTTGTATTCAGAGAGTAAGAAAACGATTTTTTATTTTTTTAAAAAGGCATACTATACATACATGTAGAGGGATGCATCAAAACCATGTATGTGCATTAGGCCTATAAATACTAAATTATATGTGCAAATTCAAAATTATCTTATCAAAATAAAAACATGTACAAGCTCAAGACTATAGAAATAATAATACACCTCCAATCTATACAGCTTTGGGCGAAGCCGGGTAAAACAACTAGTAAGACGGAAGTAAGTGAGAAGGTTTGTGAGAGAGAGGTCAACAGTTGAAAAGTCTCAACCAAGTGGGATGCGTACAGTCAAGCACCTGCTGCTAGCGCTTTCTGTTAGCTGTGAGTCAAACTTGTGATGAACAGCACCCGTAAAGCGTAGACTATTTCCCTATCCTATGTCGTGTCTTATAGTATCAATTAAATATTGGTTTTCAATTGAATAGATACAAAATTTCATCTGAATCTGAAGCTGGATATTTCTGACACACACAGACATACATAACCGTGAAACCAATTTTTTGTATTCAGAGAGTAAGAAAACGATTTTTTATTTTTTTAAAAAGGCATACTATACATACATGTAGAGGGATGCATCAAAACCATGTATGTGCATTAGGCCTATAAATACTAAATTATATGTGCAAATTCAAAATTATCTTATCAAAATAAAAACATGTACAAGCTCAAGACTATAGAAATAATAATACACCTCCAATCTATACAGCTTTGGGCGAAGCCGGGTAAAACAACTAGTAAGACGGAAGTAAGTGAGAAGGTTTGTGAGAGAGAGGTCAACAGTTGAAAAGTCTCAACCAAGTGGGATGCGTACAGTCAAGCACCTGCTGCTAGCGCTTTCTGTTAGCTGTGAGTCAAACTTGTGATGAACAGCACCCGTAAAGCGTAGACTATTTCCCTATCCTATGTCGTGTCTTATAGTATTTATGTAGTCATTGCCATTAGTGAGAAAATATAAGTAGTAAAGGTGGTATGTAGATATGAGTAGGTACCATTAGTGAGAAAATATAAGGTGTAAGGGTGGTATGTAGAATATGAGTAGGTACCATTATTGAGTAAATATAAATAGTAAGGTGTGGTATGTAGAATATGAGTAGGTACCATTAGTGAGAAAATATAAGTAGTAAGGTGTGGTGTGTGGAATAGGAGTAGGTACCATTAGTGAGAAAATATAAGTAGTAAGGTGTGGTGTGTGGAATAGGAGTAGGTACCATTAGTGGGTAAATATAAGATGTAAGGGTGGTATGTTGAATATGAGTAGGTACCATTATTGAGTAAATATAAATAGTAAGGTGTGGTATGTAGAATATGAGTAGGTACCATTAGTGAGAAAATATAAGTAGTAAGGTGTGGTGTGTGGAATAGGAGTAGGTACCATTAGTGAGTAAATATAAGATGTAAGGGTGGTATGTTGAATATGAGTAGGTACCATTATTGAGTAAATATAAATAGTAAGGTGTGGTATGTAGAATATGAGTAGGTACCATTAGTGAGTAAATATAAGTAGCAAGGTGTGGTATGTATAATATGAGCAGGTATAAGTAGTGAGAAAATAAAAGTAGTATGGGTGGTATGTAGAATATGAGTAGGTACCATTAGTGAGAAGATATAAGTGGTAATTGGTGGTAAGTAGAATATGAGTAGGTACCAAAGATATAAGGGTGGTATGTAGAATATGAGTAGGTACCATTAGTGAAATAATATAAATAGTAAGAGGTGGTATATAGAATATGAGTAGGTACCATTAGTGAGAAGATATAAGTAGTAATTGGTGGTAAGTAGAATATGAGCAAGTACCATTAGTGAGAAAACATAAGTAGTAAGGGTGGTATGTAGAATATGAGTAGGTACCATTAGTGAAATAATATAAATAGTAAGAGGTGGTATATAGAATATGAGTAGGTACCATTAGTGAGAAGATATAAGTAGTAATTGGTGGTAAGTAGAATATGAGTAGGTACCAAAGATATAAGGGTGGTATGTAGAATATGAGTAGGTACCATTAGTGAGATAATATAAATAGTAAGATGTGGTATATAGAATATGAGTAGGTACCATTAGTGAGACGATATAAGTAGTAATTGGTGGTAAGTAGAATATGAGCAAGTACCATTAGTGAGAAAACATAAGTAGTAAGGGTGGTATGTAGAATATGAGTAGGTACCATTAGTGAGAAAATATAAGTATTAAGAGGTGGTATGTACAATATGAGTACTCAAGTGATCTTAAACGTTACTATTCAATTCAATTGGATTACGTTGACGCTTTCTGACACGAGTACCACACAGGTTGTAGATACAAATCCACATAAGATACAAGATTTTTTTCTCTCTGATTTAGGTTTTTATAAACTGAGGTTAGGATGAAGCAGGGCCCACGTTAAATAAACGGTGGTTGGTATGAGTGAACGTTTACAGGTTTGATTAAAGTTCATTCAAAGAAAATACTGATTCTAAACATATATTTCTCTATTAGTGTTAATTTAAATTAGAAAATTCTTTTTTATTAGAAATTCTTGTCATTTTAAAATTTAAAATTAATAAAATACACAATTTTTATGACACAAACAACAAGCATTTATATAAAACAATTGTTAAGATAAATGTCCCAATCTGATTTTACTGCGTCAAGATCTTTTACACAAGCAGGAATTTTACGAAATAAGATCTCCGTATAAGACAGAGAAAAATAGGTCTCTGTCGTACAACATATCTCACAGTATTATTCTAAGGTTAAGCACACATTAAACTATAATCTAAAGTAGGACAATTTTCTCATTATTACAAAAATTAAATATTTTAATTCAAAGCTCAGGAAGTGATAAATTAGAAGCAGTTTAATCAATCAAACAAAATTAACAACGTAATATCCGGCCAGCTGTCATGTGTTCAATCGTCTATCTATAATCGTTGTGCAGAGAAGAAAATCAAAATTTTCAAGCTAACTCAGTAGTAACAATATTAGCCTATAGGAACAGGTCTCCTTACCAGCTGCTTGAAATCGAAATCTGTACACCGAAAACTACTTGTCTCATCACAAATTTTTGACATATTTAAAATTCGACGAAACCCGTCAATTAATATAGTTTAAATTAGGTAAAATTATTTCAAATAAGGATAGTAACGGACCAAAAAAAAAATGTAATACAACTTTTAATTTATTATAGAATCCTGGTGTTTAGAAATATAAACAAGTTATCTAGCTTTACTTCAGTACTTAAAACGATAATCTTTTATCCTAATAACAAAGGTGGAAAACTCAAGATGGAATATTGAAATTCTTTCTTCCGTAAATAACATTATACGCAATAAAGATATAAAGCGTTTCAAGATTGAACAGGATCCTAAATTACAATCTAGTCTAACCAGTAAATGGAAGCGTGCTGAGGATTTTTAAAAGCGGATTAGTTGTGCAGTAGGAGTAGATTTAAATTTTGTCAAGAAGCTAGATTGGAATATACAAAACGTTTTAGGGACTATACAAAAATATAAATGAAAAATTTATTAAAAGTAAAATTCAATTTGTTAAACAAACAACGATATTAGTGGGAGCACTGTGATTTTATAGTGTATACTTACAGCAATATTATACACAAGTTGACTCAGAGAGCTTATCCCATTTCTATATTTTGCACTAATAACAAGTAAATTTTAATAAAAAAGTATGTTTATGACAAATTTATATGATATTGTTGAAACGTTCAAGTAGGCTATAGTTTACCAATCGATATATTATTGCCTATAAAAATACTTATATTTTAACAAAATTGTAATTGTTTTTTTTTTTTAATTTGTATCGTTAATTACCCTGATGGTCTGGTTATTTTAAATAACTTATTTACCTCCATGTTTTCTGTTCAAAAAGTATAAATGAGATCTGCTAATGCCTGAATAAGAGGCGAAACGATGTAATCGAAGGGGTGAACAAATATGGACTTTGGGCAGAAAAACCAATGTAAATAAGTTACTTAAAATTTGTAGATTAACTTAATAATATTTAATAACTACGAGAAAACAGATGACTAATAAGTGTCTATTAAGCATTAATTTAATGTAAGGTATAACCTATAGACCAGGGTTGAATGTTAGTTTCCTTTGGAACAATATGCCACAGTTTTTCAAGCCAAGATTATACGCATAACTGCCTGTATACAGGAGAATTTAAGGTGGGGTTTTAATAAAAACCATATCCACAAATATACAAATAGTCAGGTTAGAATTAATGCACTTTCAAGCACTACAATAAAATCTATTCTAGTATGAGAGAATCTCAATGATTTATCCCAGGAAAGCCTGGTAACTTTACATTGAGTGCCGGGGCAGAAGGGAGTTCTGGGTAATGATAAGGCAGACAATTTAGCCAAACGGGAATTTCTTTCAGAGTTTTAGGATCTGAGCCAGCAGTAGAAATATCCGTGTGTCTGGTCAGGACAGAGATAAACACATGGATTCATGCAAAACACCAGCAAAAATGGGGAAACCATAAGGGGCACTCTCATACTAAATCATTACTTAAGAACATCCCTTCAGGTAGTTCTGCAAGGACAATAATGAACCGAGGTAGGGGACAACTCAGACAAAGTATTGGACTTATTACGGACACTGTGGCCTGAGAGTGCAATTGCACAGGATAGTAGCTTATAGTGAAACTGTGTGTAGACTATGCGGGAAAGTTGAGGAGACTGCAGACCACATAAGTTTCAATTGTGAGGCCCTGACCAATAAGAGGCGAAAATATTATGGATCCCAAATTCTTGGGGAAATATAATTGGTCGAGCTAGTTAGTAGATTACTCAAACTCGTAAGGGAAACAAATCTGCTAAGCTAGAATAAGGAGGCTTTAGTTGCACAATGAGCAATCGGTCGCGGTGCCAGGGCTGGTTTTAAAAGGCTCTTTAAACTACAAATAAAACCAATCAATCAATCAATAATGTATAAACAAATTACGAAATGTTAGGTTATTTTAAGCTTTAACTTTATTGAAAAACTTTATTTTATAAACAGTTAGTCGTATATTAAAATGACGTATTACAGAGTTTATAAATTCTATAAAATTACTCTAACCTATTGATTTATTAAACATAAATTTAATTTATTGAAGTTTAAACTGTCAGCTTTTATGAGATTCAGTCAATAGATTTGACTAATTAGAAAACACATTAATGATATGTGTAGTTTAACTGATTAATGTTGTTCTAATCAATTAATAGTCTATTAGTCAATCAATTAATCATCTCTATTTAATATTGTATACAAATGTATTTATTTGATCATCACTATATTCCTTTTTTGGAGGTCATAAAACCTGGCCTTCGTTAAACTATATGTCAACTAATTACTAGATATCTTCACAAAATTTGCCATATTAGCATGAGAGATAAAAATATAAGTCTACAGTAATACAATTAAAATTAGAAGTGGCATTCAAATATGAAGAATATAGTGTAATATACTTACAGATCTATTTTTCCGAAAACGACTCAGCATTTTTCAAAATACGAACATTAAATCAAATAACGTAAGAGTTACAAAAAAAAATTGCATTTAGTAATCACTACTCGAACTACACCAAGCAACGATTCAACAAAACTGTTCGAATTTTCTAATTGGTAGACAACCGTACAAATATTAAGATGAAGATTAAAAAAAACCTTTTATTATAGTAGACAGTTAATGAATAAAGACTAGAAATCAAGTATCGATTGTAACATCACGCACTGGACTACTTGAATCAGTTTTAAAAACGGACGAGTAAGATGTAGAAACACGCGAAGACTGTCATTTATGGATATGTGCCAAATTGTCTAAATACCTCCTAAAGAAAACTAATCTGAAAGTGCAATTAACTATGACCACCTCTCGTACCAACCTATCCGAAAATCGCCTTACTTGACTTAATTATGTTTAAAATATTATTATATCCGCTTACCATGAATTGAAATTATCAAGGAATTATCTTACCCAGCTTGATCACCCAGGAACAAAGGCTGAGTGTATACAAACATTACTTTGCGATGCAGCATTCAAACGCTATGTCGACAGAAAAGTGACAGCCTTGGTAAGTACCGCTAAAATTAATCCATCCGGTATAAACCATCTAAACTGTAACCTGAATATCGCATGGCGGAAACGACTTGACATGACAAACTGTATCGACGTAATAGAATGGATTTCTATCCATGTCGACAAAGAGGTTGACGTAAACGGTGACGTCCAACCAAAACAAGGACCAAACCTCTTCTAATCTGGAGCGGAAGTCTCCTTAACATCGGGAAAAGGTAAGAAGAAACATTACGGTTCAGCAATATCTAAACAAACACTACAGTTGGAAGAAATGTTGGAATTAATAGAAAAAACTGATTCACCAGAAGGTCCTTTACCAAAAGGTTAACCGAAAATAGATGAATTCAGCTGAAGTATGGCTTTTAGACAATCTAGAGGCCCATCTCTATAGACTCGGTATATGTATGTCCTTCCCTTGGAGTAAACTGAGTCTTGTTTCTGTAGACTACTTGGCCAATATTCATTGATCCTTTTTCTAATTACAAAAGTTATTCTTTCAGAGATTCTGGACATTGAACAAATGTCATCCGCAATGGCAAACTATTGTAGTTTTCTGTAAAAAAAAAAAAAAACTTTTTCACAAAATCTGGTCATCAAACAAATGTCAACCGCATATGAAAGATCTTCTAATTGTCTGTCAAAAATGCATCTATTAGAGCTCTTGGCAATAATACAATAACTGTCATCCTTATAATCAAAATTTGTAATTTTCTTGTTAAATGCTTCTTTTAGAGTTCCTGGCCATCAAACGAATGTTTCCGCCTAAGCAAAATATTGTAATTTTCTGTCAAAAATTCTTCTTTAATAGTTTCTGGCCATCAAACAAATATCATCCGCATAAACAAAATATTATCATTTTATGTCAAAAATCCCCTCCTTTTCCTGCATTTATCTCCGTATTAGAGCGTTTCTAGCACATGATATTAAAATTGTGTGGACAGGACAGTTCGTTTTTTAATTCAAACTCTTCAGTCATTCTATCTTGGTTATTTACTGTACTGTTCTTGTATGCAGCCCTTCAAGAAGCCTTATAATGTTTATGGAATATCAGAGTCCTTCATAATAAGGTACAAAATTTAATTACGTTTTTGAAATAGCAATGCGTTTCTTACTACGCATTTTTCTTACAAGTATTTGGAAATTTATTCATTCAAAATAAAAGAAATACATCTAAAAATTATTAGACTACAACAGTTTTTGTTTTCGTATTCAAGTTATGAAAGTCATAGGCCAAAAATAATTTTTTAGAGCAATAGTTCTGTATTTTTCAATCTATAATCATTAAATTTATTTGTTGTAGAAATTTCAGATGAACCATTAAGATCGAACAAATATTCTTTTTAAACTGTAAAATCGTTCAGTATTTTAAAATTTACAAACTATTTTTTCTACTTTATAAACCTACATATAATAATTTGTAAATCAGAGCCTGAGTACCAACATGGAAGAAAATCACAACTTCAAGATTATGTTCACACATAAACCTAATACCGTGAGTTTCAATGTATCAAGAATAAACATAAATTTCTATCTCATGTTTTCTCTAATACAACTGTGTCTAGATTAAAATATGGTTGAAAAAAATGAGATAGATGCAAGGATAAACATATGAGGTTTTTTATATAAATATTACAGTAAGAGGAAAAGTTGTATTTAATTTGCAAACGAACTTATCCTTGCTCCATATTCTAAGCCAACAGTACTATCCTCTTATACGGATTATAAAACAGTCAAAGCTATGGTTTTAGTAATAAAAAGAGATACTTCACCATTGAATAGAAAACATTTTATAAAACTCTTAAACCAAACGTCCATAATAAATATATAGAGTTATAACAAATAACTATGCATATCACTTTTTAATTTTATAATTACAACTTAAATATACATAGAGATATATTAAAATACAAAACCTCAATTAATATGTATTATTGGAAGAGAAACAGGTTGATGTGCGCCATCATGGTACTTAACCAGACCCATCGGAAATGGGACAATTAACGAAAATTTAACACACTAAATTAGATACAGATTTGGAAATTTTATTTTACATGTAAAGACACCATCCCGCAAATATCTACGGCGACAAATAAATAATGAAATCCTTGAAATAAATATTGTAATTTTGAACACTGATGTTCCAAGAAGATGTTGTTTGTATAGATTCGGCAGGGCCTAACCATTGACACGAATGTACCGAGTCGAGGCACGTGACCTCGATTATCTATACACGGAATGAGGCAAAAGTTAGGAAATTTACACAGGATATCCTAAAGATTCATAAAATATGATTACTTTGAATGATTTAAAATATCATAACTGCTTAATATCTTGTTTTAATTTTGATAGAGATATGAAGCTAAGGAATTTTGAAAAAAATCGACATTCAAACAGTGAGGCATAAATTAAGTATAATACACTGCAATAAAAATTCATTATAGTCTATATTTATGTTTGAAAGTTCAAAAATATTAGAGAGAATAATATTTTATATTATAATTTAGATAGATATATGAACCAAACGGAATTTTGTAGGATATAGAGTGAGCCAAAATTTAGGCACCATACACAGGTTGTCCTAAAAAATTTATAAAACATAAATTTTTTGAATGTTTAAAAATATTTGAACTCCTTAATATCTCTAGTTCTAATTTTGACAAAGACATGAAAGAAAAAGTTTTTGTAGTGATCAACGTCCTATAATAATTATAGAATGAGCTAAAATTTAGGCACTATACACAGAATGTCCTAAAAATTCATAAATTATGATTTTTTGATTGTTTAAAAATATTTGAACTCCTTAATATCTCTAGTTATAATTTTGACAAAGATATGAAAAGAAAGGAATTTTTTAGGATTTCAAGACTTCTATTACCGGAGTGTGCCAAAAATTACATATTTTACACAGGCCCGTAAGGTTATTCACATATGTACATATTCAAAGCCGGCAAGGGTAAAAATACTGACACAAGCGAAGCGAGTGGAATTTTCTTAATATACACAGACGTACAAAGCACGGCGTCAAGAAGTAGTGATATACATAATTACAAGGTTCAGAAAACATGTGTAACAACAAACTATAGGACACCTTGATCTGCAAATATAAATTAATTATGAATCCCTACAAGACCCAAAAAACCAACTTTTGTATATTACATTTAGAGTGTACAAATAAATTGTATGTTGGCATGGGTAAAAACCATATGACGCCCATAAACTTTTTCGTATAAGAACAGCGACTTGTAATGATAATAAATCAATTAACGCCACACAAAAATAAGTAACGTAATTAGGCACATATATAGAATATTTTATTCAAAACAAACGAACGATTGTTTTTTATGTTTCTGCAAACATACACGGTTCCTATAAAAAACAAAAATACAGAGTAGACTTACCATAATAATCCTTGTTCCTTTAAAATTCTCAAGAATTGAAGGTGTGCTAATTCTAAACATGTCCCATATCCTCCAATGTCCAGTGCACCATTGTAATGTAATAATATCGAACACGCCCATTTCACAAACAGTCACTCACGTCAGTTCAATAAACAGTTCAATATCCGTAGGTTAATCAATCACCACATATTTTCGAGGTTTCAAAGAAATGCATTAATTAGTCGCTTTTGGTTTTACCAATGTGGGAATTTTATAAAATGTCTAATTTTAGGAGCTTTGGTAATTCACTAGTTGTCAGATCTGAAATATTAAATTGAATTTTGTTTTTGAAATTATTTTATAATGACGGATTATTCATACTTATTATATTTTTTCGGAAATTTTTTATTATTTGTATCTATAAAAATGTATAGACGACTATTCGAGAATGTGGATCAACTCTCTTTATCAAGTGATAAACATAGAACTTTAGAAAGATGAAACGAAGCCAGTTGTTGTTAGGACTATTGTTTTTTATTATGTTTCTTAAGATTCAGGTTTATTACTTGATTTTTATCTACAAAAATGTATAGACGACTATTCGAGAATGTGGATCAACTCTCTTTATCAAGTGATAAACATAGAACTTTAGAAAGATGAAATGGAGCCCAGTTGTTGTTAGGACTATTGTTTTTTATTATGTTTCTTAAGATTCAGGTTTATTACTTGATTTTTATCTACAAAAATGTATAGACGACTATTCGAGAATGTGGATCAACTCTCTTTATCAAGTGATAAACATAGAACTTTAGAAACATGAAACGAAGCCAGTTGTTGTTAGGACTATTGTTTTTTATTATGTTTCTTAAGATTCAGGTTTATTACTTGATTTTTATCTACAAAAATGTATAGACGACTATTCGAGAATGTGGATCAACTCTCTTTATCAAGTGATAAACATAGAACTTTAGAAAGATGAAATGGAGCCCAGTTGTTGTTAGGACTATTGTTTTTTATTATGTTTCTTAAGATTCAGGTTTATTACTTGATTTTTATCTACAAAAATGTATAGACGACTATTCGAGAATGTGGATCAACTCTCTTTATCAAGTGATAAACATAGAACTTTAGAAAGATGAAATGGAGCCCAGTTGTTGTTAGGACTATTGTTTTTTATTATGTTTCTTAAGATTCAGGTTTATTACTTGATTTTTATCTACAAAAATGTATAGACGACTATTCGAGAATGTGGATCAACTCTCTTTATCAAGTGATAAACATAGAACTTTAGAAACATGAAACGAAGCCAGTTGTTGTTAGGACTATTGTTTTTTATTATGTTTCTTAAGATTCAGGTTTATTACTTGATTTTTATCTACAAAAATGTATAGACGACTATTCGAGAATGTGGATCAACTCTCTTTATCAAGTGATAAACATAGAACTTTAGAAAGATGAAATGGAGCCCAGTTGTTGTTAGGACTATTGTTTTTTATTATGTTTCTTAAGATTCAGGTTTATTACTTGATTTTTATCTACAAAAATGTATAGACGACTATTCGAGAATGTGGATCAACTCTCTTTATCAAGTGATAAACATAGAACTTTAGAAAGATGAAATGGAGCCCAGTTGTTGTTAGGACTATTGTTTTTTATTATGTTTCTTAAGATTCAGGTTTATTACTTGATTTTTATCTACAAAAATGTATAGACGACTATTCGAGAATGTGGATCAACTCTCTTTATCAAGTGATAAACATAGAACTTTAGAAACATGAAACGAAGCCAGTTGTTGTTAGGACTATTGTTTTTTATTATGTTTCTTAAGATTCAGGTTTATTACTTGATTTTTATCTACAAAAATGTATAGACGACTATTCGAGAATGTGGATCAACTCTCTTTATCAAGTGATAAACATAGAACTTTAGAAAGATGAAATGGAGCCCAGTTGTTGTTAGGACTATTGTTTTTTATTATGTTTCTTAAGATTCAGGTTTATTACTTGATTTTTATCTACAAAAATGTATAGACGACTATTCGAGAATGTGGATCAACTCTCTTTATCAAGTGATAAACATAGAACTTTAGAAAGATGAAATGGAGCCCAGTTGTTGTTAGGACTATTGTTTTTTATTATGTTTCTTAAGATTCAGGTTTATTACTTGATTTTTATCTACAAAAATGTATAGACGACTATTCGAGAATGTGGATCAACTCTCTTTATCAAGTGATAAACATAGAACTTTAGAAAGATGAAATGGAGCCCAGTTGTTGTTAGGACTATTGTTTTTTATTATGTTTCTTAAGATTCAGGTTTATTACTTGATTTTTATCTACAAAAATGTATAGACGACTATTCGAGAATGTGGATCAACTCTCTTTATCAAGTGATAAACATAGAACTTTAGAAAGATGAAATGGAGCCCAGTTGTTGTTAGGACTATTGTTTTTTATTATGTTTCTTAAGATTCAGGTTTATTACTTGATTTTTATCTACAAAAATGTATAGACGACTATTCGAGAATGTGGATCAACTCTCTTTATCAAGTGATAAACATAGAACTTTAGAAACATGAAACGAAGCCAGTTGTTGTTAGGACTATTGTTTTTTATTATGTTTCTTAAGATTCAGGTTTATTACTTGATTTTTATCTACAAAAATGTATAGACGACTATTCGAGAATGTGGATCAACTCTCTTTATCAAGTGATAAACATAGAACTTTAGAAAGATGAAATGGAGCCCAGTTGTTGTTAGGACTATTGTTTTTTATTATGTTTCTTAAGATTCAGGTTTATTACTTGATTTTTATCTACAAAAATGTATAGACGACTATTCGAGAATGTGGATCAACTCTCTTTATCAAGTGATAAACATAGAACTTTAGAAAGATGAAATGGAGCCCAGTTGTTGTTAGGACTATTGTTTTTTATTATGTTTCTTAAGATTCAGGTTTATTACTTGATTTTTATCTACAAAAATGTATAGACGACTATTCGAGAATGTGGATCAACTCTCTTTATCAAGTGATAAACATAGAACTTTAGAAACATGAAACGAAGCCAGTTGTTGTTAGGACTATTGTTTTTTATTATGTTTCTTAAGATTCAGGTTTATTACTTGATTTTTATCTACAAAAATGTATAGACGACTATTCGAGAATGTGGATCAACTCTCTTTATCAAGTGATAAACATAGAACTTTAGAAAGATGAAATGGAGCCCAGTTGTTGTTAGGACTATTGTTTTTTATTATGTTTCTTAAGATTCAGGTTTATTACTTGATTTTTATCTACAAAAATGTATAGACGACTATTCGAGAATGTGGATCAACTCTCTTTATCAAGTGATAAACATAGAACTTTAGAAAGATGAAACGAAGCCAGTTGTTGTTAGGACTATTGTTTTTTATTATGTTTCTTAAGATTCAGGTTTATTACTTGATTTTTATCTACAAAAATGTATAGACGACTATTCGAGAATGTGGATCAACTCTCTTTATCAAGTGATAAACATAGAACTTTAGAAAGATGAAATGGAGCCCAGTTGTTGTTAGGACTATTGTTTTTTATTATGTTTCTTAAGATTCAGGTTTATTACTTGATTTTTATCTACAAAAATGTATAGACGACTATTCGAGAATGTGGATCAACTCTCTTTATCAAGTGATAAACATAGAACTTTAGAAAGATGAAATGGAGCCCAGTTGTTGTTAGGACTATTGTTTTTTATTATGTTTCTTAAGATTCAGGTTTATTACTTGATTTTTATCTACAAAAATGTATAGACGACTATTCGAGAATGTGGATCAACTCTCTTTATCAAGTGATAAACATAGAACTTTAGAAACATGAAACGAAGCCAGTTGTTGTTAGGACTATTGTTTTTTATTATGTTTCTTAAGATTCAGGTTTATTACTTGATTTTTATCTACAAAAATGTATAGACGACTATTCGAGAATGTGGATCAACTCTCTTTATCAAGTGATAAACATAGAACTTTAGAAAGATGAAATGGAGCCCAGTTGTTGTTAGGACTATTGTTTTTTATTATGTTTCTTAAGATTCAGGTTTATTACTTGATTTTTATCTACAAAAATGTATAGACGACTATTCGAGAATGTGGATCAACTCTCTTTATCAAGTGATAAACATAGAACTTTAGAAAGATGAAATGGAGCCCAGTTGTTGTTAGGACTATTGTTTTTTATTATGTTTCTTAAGATTCAGGTTTATTACTTGATTTTTATCTACAAAAATGTATAGACGACTATTCGAGAATGTGGATCAACTCTCTTTATCAAGTGATAAACATAGAACTTTAGAAAGATGAAATGGAGCCCAGTTGTTGTTAGGACTATTGTTTTTTATTATGTTTCTTAAGTTTCAGGTTTATTACTTGATTTTTATCTACAAAAATGTATAGACGACTATTCGAGAATGTGGATCAACTCTCTTTATCAAGTGATAAACATAGAACTTTAGAAACATGAAACGAAGCCAGTTGTTGTTAGGACTATTGTTTTTTATTATGTTTCTTAAGATTCAGGTTTATTACTTGATTTTTATCTACAAAAATGTATAGACGACTATTCGAGAATGTGGATCAACTCTCTTTATCAAGTGATAAACATAGAACTTTAGAAAGATGAAATGGAGCCCAGTTGTTGTTAGGACTATTGTTTTTTATTATGTTTCTTAAGATTCAGGTTTATTACTTGATTTTTATCTACAAAAATGTATAGACGACTTTTCGAGAATGTGGATCAACTCTCTTTATCAAGTGATAAACATAGAACTTTAGAAAGATGAAATGGAGCCCAGTTGTTGTTAGGACTATTGTTTTTTATTATGTTTCTTAAGATTCAGGTTTATTACTTGATTTTTATCTACAAAAATGTATAGACGACTATTCGAGAATGTGGATCAACTCTCTTTATCAAGTGATAAACATAGAACTTTAGAAAGATGAAATGGAGCCCAGTTGTTGTTAGGACTATTGTTTTTTATTATGTTTCTTAAGATTCAGGTTTATTACTTGATTTTTATCTACAAAAATGTATAGACGACTATTCGAGAATGTGGATCAACTCTCTTTATCAAGTGATAAACATAGAACTTTAGAAAGATGAAATGGAGCCCAGTTGTTGTTAGGACTATTGTTTTTTATTATGTTTCTTAAGATTCAGGTTTATTACTTGATTTTTATCTACAAAAATGTATAGACGACTATTCGAGAATGTGGATCAACTCTCTTTATCAAGTGATAAACATAGAACTTTAGAAAGATGAAATGGAGCCCAGTTGTTGTTAGGACTATTGTTTTTTATTATGTTTCTTAAGATTCAGGTTTATTACTTGATTTTTATCTATAAAAATGTATAGACGACTATTCGAGAATGTGGATCAACTCTCTTTATCAACTGATAAACATAGAACTTTAGAAACATGAAACGCAGCCCAGTTGTTGTTAGGACTATTGTTATTTTTTATGTTTCTTAAGATTCAGGTTTATCATTTGATAATAGAAGTTAATTGATACTTGAAACGTCGTGTATTATATATACACAAATGATGGCAAATATCAGAAATAAATACTAATAATATCATATAGAGTGTTGGCAGTATATTCATACTTCTAGTTCAGATATATGTTTAAAACGTCATTTTCAAATAAAAACAGAATCGCTAGAGTCGTAGTTAAAACCAAGGAATCCTACAAATTTACGTGGTTTTCAGTCAATTTATGAGTCTGTAAGTCGTAACCAGTCTACACAGACTAGATGATAAATACTATATATTTCAAAATTTGGATTTATTATCATTATATTGTTCCAGTTAGGGGAAAATATAGTGGTAACTTAAAAAAAACAATATTGGGGTGGTTATGGGGCAAAAGCTGCCGAGTGAAAGAATTGTTTTAAATATTATGAGTGGGTTATCAAATAAAACTAGCAATATTTATGTTTATTTGACGACAAAATTAGGATGGCGTTTGTCCAAATTTAAAGAGTCAGGTATCATGCCCCCCTTTCAAACTTGAATACCGAGTGACCTACGAAACTGAAAAAAAAATTATTTAAATTTAAATTGCAGTGCTAAATCATATTATATAGTTTTTTTTAATGACGAATAAAACTTAATTTAACCACACAATGAGAAATGCCTATAAGTTTTAAAAACAGTTTTTGTGCGATGTGAAACAAATAATAGATAACATGAGATTGATTACATTTTTATTGGTTTCTCTTTATTAGGATCCAGAGGTATTAAGGATCTTAATAATTCCTCTCGTGTTTCTGTCTGTATATTTTAAACTGCCGCTTAAAAGGACTTCGACTTTATAAGAATAACTGTTATTTTATCCCCACACGCTTTTTTAGGACACGCTTAATCGTTTTATTTAACCAAATATTTTAAAGATAGTTTATTTATTATTAATAATGACAAAATATAAAATAATTTTCCTTGCGTCAAAAAATCTTTTCACAGATCATTCATTATGGCATTCTATCTTTGTAAAACTCAACGCAATTTCAGAAAAATTGCTAATAGCGGCTGAGCAAGCCTCTGTGCTGATATATTATTTTGTCAATCATTGAAGTGCTACGTGATTTTAGAAATGTTCAAAAACGCCGTCACTGATTTCTTGTTGAAAATTTCACATTCTACAAAATAATGTTAGGTTTCTCTTAAAATTAATGTAACAATTAGAGTTAATGAAATTACCTCTTTTGTTTTTTACAACTGAATGTAATTTGTTCGACAATTTTTCCCTTCACCAAGCAGAAATAATTAAAATTCTATGAAGTAACAGGTTATCAAAGTAAAATAATAATTAACATCGTATCAGATGGATCACAAAAAACTTGTCACTAAATAAATGATTCCGTGGGGTGAACTGCTCTAGTTTGGGTAAATGATTTTTAACGAAATTAATAAATTTTTTACTGTTTTGTAATGTGTTAGTAAATATAGTAATCGACTGAATACGGACGTTCTAAAGTTGATTCCTAAATCTTTTAGTCAGTAAGATATTATCTAAATGTATTCTATAAAAGATTGGTTTCGTAGAAGAGATTTTCCGTGGACGTCCGTGCACGTTAAGTTAATTCAGACGTGAAATGAACTGAAAAGAGAGACAATCACTCACGTTTGTAAATTCGAATTTCATGAGGCTTCCATCAAGGAATATTTCATATGTTGGTTGAACACAATAAAGGATTACGGCTGTTTTGTATATCATCAATCTAACTTATAACTTTGAATGGGGAAGTTGTCTTATTTATGTGAGCTTTAAAAATATATAATACACATTTTGCAAAACTTGATTCATATTTATTGTTTAGTTTTAAATATAAAAACAAGGTATATTGTTATAGAGGAAATTATTATTTTTTATTGTTCTTTAACAGTTACTTCAATTTTGGAATAATAACAGCGTTAAAGTCTAAACACTGAGCAGTAAAGTATAAACACTGAACAGTACAGTCAAAACACTGAGCAGTAAAGTCTAAACACTGAACAGTAAAGTCTAAACACTGAACAGTAAAGTCTAAACACTGAGCATTAAAGTCTAAACACTGAGCAGTAAAGTCTAAACACTGAACAGTAAAGTCTAAACACTGAACAGTAAAGTCGAAACACTGAACAGTACAGTCAAAGCACTGAGCAGTAAAGTGTAAACTCTGAACAGTAAATTCTAAACACTGAGCAGTAAAGTGTAAACACTGAACAGTAAAGTCTAAACACTGAACAGTGAAGTCTAAACACTGAACACTAAAGTCTAAACACTGAGCAGTAAAGTCTAAACAATGAGCACTAAAGTCAAAACACTGAGCAGTAAAGTCAAACACTGAGTAGTAAAGTCTAAACACTGAACAGTAAAGTCTAAACACTGAACAGTAAAGTCTAAACACTGAGCAGTAAAGTGTAAACACTGAACAGTAAAGTCTAAACACTGAGCAATCAAGTCTAAACAATTAACAGTAAAGTCTAAACACTGAACAGTAAAGTCTAAACACTGAGCAGTAAAGTCTAAACACTGAACAGTACAGTCAAAACACTGAGCAGTAAAGTCTAAACACTGAACAGTAAAGTCTAAACACTGAGCAGTAAAGTGTAAACACTGAACAGTAAAGTCTAAACACTGAGCAATCAAGTCTAAACAATAACAGTAAAGTCTAAACACTGAACAGTACAGTCAAAACACTGAGCAGTAAAGTCTAAACACTGAACAGTACAGTCAAAACACTGAGCAGTAAAGTCTAAACACTGAACAGTAAAGTCTAAACACTGAGCAGTAAAGTCTAAACACTGAACAGTAAATTCTAAACACTGAGCAGTAAAGTCTAAACACTGAGCAGTAAAGTCTAAACACTGAGCAGTAAAGTCTAAACACTGAGCAGTAAAGTCTAAACACTGAACAGTAAAGTCTAAACACTGAGCAGTAAAGTCGAAACACTGAACAGTACAGTCAAAGCACTGAGCAGTAAAGTATAAACACTGAGCAGTAAAGTCTAAACACTGAGCAGTAAAGTCTAAACACTGAACAGTAAAGTCTAAACACTGAACAGTAAAGTCTAAACACTGAACAGTAAAGTCTAAACACTGTACAGTAAAGTGTAAACACTGAACAGTAAATTCTAAACACTGAGCAGTAAAGTGTAAACACTGTACAGTAAAGTCTAAACACTGAACAGTAAAGTGTAAACACTGAACAGTATACTCTAAACACTGAACAGTAAAGTGTAAACACTGAACAGTAAATTCTAAACACTGTACAGTAAAGTGTAAACACTGTACAGTAAAGTGTAAACACTGTACAGTAAAGTGTAAACACTGTACAGTAAAGTGTAAACACTGTACAGTAAAGTGTAAACACTGTACAGTAAAGTGTAAACACTGTACAGTAAAGTGTAAACACTGTACAGTAAAGTGTAAACACTGTACAGTAAAGTGTAAACACTGTACAGTAACGTGTAAACACTGTACAGTAAAGTGTAAACACTGTACAGTAAAGTGTAAACACTGTACAGTAAAGTCTAAACACTGTACAGTAAAGTCTAAACACTGTACAGTAAAGTGTAAACACTGTACAGTAAAGTGTAAACACTGTACAGTAACGTGTAAACACTGTACAGTAAAGTGTAAACACTGTACAGTAAAGTGTAAACACTGTACAGTAAAGTCTAAACACTGTACAGTAAAGTCTAAACACTGTACAGTAAAGTGTAAACACTGTACAGTAAAGTGTAAACACTGTACAGTAAAGTCTAAACACTGTACAGTAAAGTCTAAACACTGTACAGTAAAGTCTAAACACTGAACAGTAAAGTGTAAACACTGAACAGTAAACTCTAAACACTGAACAGTAAAGTCTAAACACTGAGCAGTAAAGTCTAAACACTGAGCAGTAAAGTGTAAACACTGAGCACTAAAGTCAAAACACTGAGCAGTAAAGTCTAAACACTGAACAGTAAAGTCTAAACACTGAGCAGTAAAGTCTAAACACTGAGCAGTAAAGTGTAAACACTGAGCACTAAAGTCAAAACACTGAGCAGTAAAGTCTAAACACTGAGCAGTAAAGTGTAAACATTGAGCACTAAAGTCAAAACACTGAGCAGTAAAGTCTAAACACTGAACACTAAAGTCAAAACACTGAGCAGTAAAGTCTAAACACTGAACAGTAAAGTCTAAACACTGAGCAGTAAAGTCTAAACACTGAGCAGCAAAGTGTAAACACTGAGCACTAAAGTCAAAACACTGAGCAGTAAAGTCTAAACACTGAGCACTAAAGTCAAAACACTGAGCAGTAAAGTCTAAACACTGAGCATTAAAGTGTAAACACTGAGCAGTAAAGTCTAAACACTGAGCAGTAAAGTGTAAACACTGAGCACTAAAGTCAAAACACTGAGCAGTAAAGTCTAAACACTGAACAGTAAAGTGTAAACACTGAACAGTAAACTCTAAACACTGAACAGTAAAGTCTAAACACTGAACAGTAAAGTCTAAACACTGAGCAGTGGCTAGGTTACAATCACATTTGTTATGTGGAGATATTTTGGTCTTATTTGACAACATTTAAAAATTTTTTGTTATTAATAATTCGAAATTTGGGGATAGCTAAAATAAAAAATAAAATAAATTAAGAAGTTTCACAAAAATCGTTTATACCAAAATTTTACTCAAGTGTAGCATATCTAAGGGGAAAAAAGAAAAAAACTTATTGGTTGCCATCTTTCCAAAAATTCCAGTTTGCGAGTTATCAGTACGAAAATAAGAAAAAATTGAAAAAAAATATATATTTTTCAAAATTGACTTCATTTACATTTTAACGATATATGCACACTTATTGCCCGACCTAATTATAAGTAAAAAATTTTATAGTTCACAATAATTAGAGGAAAAAAACTAAAAATTATTATTGTAGTTTTATTCATTGTGATTAGATGTTGGTAAACACGATTTCAGTTGAGGACTCGTAAGCGAAACTCATTTAGACACCATTTAATTTTTTGTTTCAAAGATTGCGTCCATCTTTTATTTTCTCCTTTTGATTGACAACTAATATTCCGGACTAATATTTTTAGTAAAGAATAATTTTGGTTGGTTGTTATTCGGTTTTAAAGATGGGTGGGTGAAAAAGTTTAAGACGTAGTTTTATAAATATTTAAATTAAAAAGCAGAAATGTAGTTTCAGAGAAAACAGTCAAAGGCCGAGAAAGAAATAGTAATATAAAGGAATTTATTGAGCTGTACAGCTCTACTCTAGAGCACAGAACGAGTCCGACATAGACACGTTTATAGAATGACAAAAGTTACAATTCCAAGAAAAGGTTTGGAAATAAAATTATCTAGAGGATGACTACGTAAAACGTTGATGGAAGCGAGGTGAAGCATGAAAAGAAAGGAGAAATATTAAAAGATCGATAATGGACTGTAGGGCTTTGAAGTTGTACTCTGAGGTCCCGAAGCCAGTCAATAAGGGAATAATAACGAAAAAGCCTTTTTTTGTGAATCCGAAGACGAACATTCAAGCAACTTTAATATTTCACGAGATAAATGTTTCTTTTTTCTTTTTAAATAGGTTTGTTGAATTTAAATTAATTAATAAAAATTATTTTGCTATTTGCTTTATAATAAAAAATCAATTTTTATTAAAAAAATGACTAGACAGTATATTCAGACTGCAAAATCAAACATATTAACTCTATTGTAATAATTTTTTTTCATTAATAAATGTGTTGTCAAAAGTTAAATTTACAGTGATATTGAAACAGTATTTTTCCCACGTAACGATTTGTTTTGAACAAATAGAATGAAGTTCTTGCCACATCGCCGATATACAGTAATTGAAGGTGCTGCTGAGTCAGACCCAATTTACAAATATTTTCTATTTCAAGCTTTCGATATGTTTGTACAGGCTTTCGTATATTTATACTGAATTATAAATTCGAAGAAACAAATTTAAAAAGTTTGTTTAAGAAAAACAGTAAATGTTTTATTAAATTAATATAAATTATTTTGTTTTTATTAGAAGAGATTAATAATTTACCTTGATTGTAGAGACGGGAAAAATAAATGAATCATGATTAATATTTAAAAAAACGCAATTGAAATACACAATCATTATGTTCCGTCATAAGATTATGGTAATAAGGAAAAAAAGGACCATAGTTGGTCTATGACTAGCTCTTTCGTTTTGTGTGTCATAAGCTGTAGATTCAATTCCAGTGGAGCTTAAAAAAGTAGTGTGTTGAGCTAACATCGTGAGATTTTACGATAATAGCGGACTAGTTGGAAGACGGCTTTGAATTTTATTTAATGTAAATAGAAATACGTTTCAAAAATTCGGGGGTGGGGTGTTTGCAAACTTGGAAATATAGGCATCTGCTATCTTACTACTTTCTTATAAAACTGTAAATATAAATTAATATAATATGAGAGAATTTGCTTTTTAACATCCTAACTATTCTTTGTAAACAACACATTTTAAATTGTCAATATTATATAATGATTATTTATATAATATTGACAATTTAAAATATCATAGTTAAAAACAGCCTTCCTAGTAGAGATTTTTTAATTTTCACCTTTTATAATCAGATTTCTTCATAAATAGCCGTGTCTAAAATTAAAACTAAACTTGTCAAAAATAATGTAATACGTTCTGTTATTTTTATTATTATACATTTTTCGGACATTTGCCATCATTTGTGTGCTAAAAATCAAAACACGACGTTTCGGGAATAAGAATCAATTCCCGTTATCAAGTGACTAAATACTAAAGAAACATGAAACTAGAAACTAAGCCTGTGTAATAGTAAAATTAAATAAGAATACCACCAACCTTAATATCTAAGCATGCATCTCAGAGCTAAAAACTGAGAAGTCAACAAACACAATGACTCTTTAATTTTACTCTTACACACACTTAGTTTCTAGTTTCATGTTTCTTTAGTATTTAGTCACTTGATAACGGGAATTGATTCTTATTCCCGAAATAATAAAATTGAATTTCCATCATTAACAAATAACTTCAAACAGAGAACGTTCTGTTAAATGTAATATACAGTTCTTAAAAATGATTTCTAATTTTAAAATTCACGTTAATAATATCTTACTTAAATCGACTTTAAAACAGTTAATTTTTATCGCAATGTCTTTATGATATATTACATAATTTATCAAATAATAATAAAACTTATATACAAAGGGTTAAATTTAAACTGTACCTGTGTGTTTCTTTCATTTCTACAGTTTATGCACGAAAAATAAAATCAAAAATGTAAACAAATTATGTTTAAGTGTCTACAGGATGTTTCTGAAATACTTTCATAAGGTTCGGGAGCGTATTCCTTACTTAAAAATAAATAAAAATGTTTCCGTAAACATGTGTCCGAAATCGCTTCTTTTTCAGCAATCCATTTTGTATTTTTACAAAAAAATTATAGCTTTTGTAGTATTTAAGATATTTAGTTCACATTTGGCATACACGTTATGTACGTAATGCTTTACAAGTGTGCAATAATTGAAGACTGTATTTAAATTTGTATTATTTTCAAACAGTGTAAATGTTTTAATTTTGAATATCTTGAAAACCATCGATTTTACACACAAAAAATACTAGAGACAAAAAAGTTTTCTCTTTTAACAACAAATAAAATATTTTTTATAAATTTTTCTGTAAGTAAAAGGATAATAAACTGTAAACATAATTTATTAGTAGTCTCTACAACTAAAATAAAGTTAAAAGCAACTTTTATTATTAATATTATTATTATTTATTCTGATATTACTTGTTTGACTTACAGAAAAAATAAAAACTCATTTTATTTGTAGTTAAAAGAGGAAACATTTTGCCCTTGAAATTTATTTGTAAAATTAATAGTTTTCAAGATATTCAACAATAAACATTTTTAACGGTCGCAATTTTGAAAATAATACAAATACAGTCTTTATTTTTTCTACATTTTTTTTGTAAAACATCACAAAGAATTTGTATGTCAAACCTGACCTCAATATCTTATCTACTTCAGAAGCTATAATTTCGTTGTTTTAAAAATAAAAAATGGCGGATTGTTGAAAACGGATTCATATGCTTTTTGTCATAGACATATTCATATGCATTTTTTTTATATTTATTAAATGTAAGAAATACACTCCCAAAGCTTGCCAAATTATTTCAGAAACATTTTTGTTGTTGTTCCAATGATGTATACATTATTATCTAAGGTGTGCAGCTTGTATTATCTTACAAATTACAACTTAAATAAAGAACATTTTTGAAAATTTAGTAAAATGTTTCTAGAATTTTTTTATACGATTTTGAAAAAAAAAAAACCACATTAAGGGGTTTAATCTAGTGAGTAGAATTTTATATAACAAATCTAGTTTATTTAAATTAAAGGGGGAGCGATAGTAAATAAATTAAAAGTAACCAACAATCTTGTATGCATTTAATGTAAGCATGCAATTTACACATTTATGCTAAATTTGAAGTATATATCTCAAAACTCGTAAGTAAATACTCATTTACGTTGGGTTAGGTAAAAAAAAAAAAAAAAAAAAAACAAAAAAAAAACATGCAGACTGTAAACGAAGTGTGTCTCAGTAAAACTTAATTAAATGTTTTACTTCTTTTGATTAGATCTCTGAAATTAGTTCTCCACCCTTCTAAAAACATTCATTATGTAATTATTGTTTTATAAATTGACATGTTTATAACATTATACCTAATCACCAACTTTAAAATGAAACAAAAAGACACAAAATTCATGAATAACCAATACCACTTTCACTTTAACCGTCGTAAACAATCTAGCCTTCATTAATTATTTACTCCCCGGACACAGTTCCAATACACTTTAACTCCAGACACGCGCGCGCCCGTTTATTTGTGAGCATTTGGATCCTGCTACAGCATCTCGCCGACTGTTGCTTTCTTGATCCATCGTACAGTTGCCAAACTACAAAGTCTATCATAAAGATTCTACACTTATCCGATGGGCTGTAAGTTTCTCTAAAAATAGAACGTTCATTTTGTAGACGTTTTCAATTCTGATTCGTTTATTGTTGGTCAAACACGTCAAACTCGGCAAAAGTTCGGATTGATTGTTCTAAATCTGTATCTTTGTAGTGCTTCACGAATACACAAATAAGTTTGTTGTTTCTATCGAGTGCGCAATAGTTTGATTTAAAACATTGTCGACGAAAAATATAGGCTACTATTTGCAGAACAATAATTGCGTCTCGCAAACTAATTAATTAATATTTAGAACGTAAAGTTTTAAATAATATAAAAATAAGTTGATGGGTTTCACATAGTACATACCCAGCTCCATCATACAATATAATACAAAGAGATCCTCTTATATGTAATTCATAAAAGTTAGTTTAAGAGGCTTTGTAGGAAATGTTCAATGGTTATGACAGATGAAGAAGTTTTACCCAGTAGGGTAAGTTAGTTTAAAACAGTTTTCGGAACCTCGTAATTATGTATATCACTACGTTCTTGTCGTCAGATCTTCAGGAGCTCGCACATACTGAGTTTGGGTGTTGAGTACCCGAGGCCCTAGTGGATCTACACCTTTCTTCATGTAGTCTTATGCAGATTCCTATCTTTCGTCTTTCCTATTGTGCTTCATTCGACCAACTCATGTTCTATTTAGATCCTGGCACCATTAGAATATTCGAGGGGTAGGGGTCTTTATTTTATGCTGTTTTCTTCCATTTTGTAAGGCGATGATAACCGAAAGATTTTTCACTTTCAAACAACAAGGGAAAATGTTCTCTGAAGTCGCCCTAACGAGCGCATATACAGAGTGTTTCTGTAATACGCGGAGATAATTCAGGGCTTGGTTATATGAGTCATAATAAAAAAAATAGTTTCTGTAACTATATGTCTGGAAATGCTTCTTTTTTACTAAATAATTTATATCTCTAGAACAGCTTAACTAATTGTTTGGTACGGTAGTCATCATTGTAAAGACCGAGTTTGAAAAAAAAGAACTTGTTCCAACAATTTGTTTCAAAAAAGCAGTCTTTTGAAACATATAAATGAAAATAACTTTAAATTAATTTTATTCACTTAAATGGCCGCCATTTTGAAACGGATTTTTAGAACAAGTTGATAGTTTTTTTCAAACTAGACCTTTACATTGCCGATTACAGTGCAAAATTTCGCCTCAATCTGTTATGCCGTTCTAGACATATACATTATTTAGTAAAAATAAGAAAAGATTAAAAAGGAAAATAGGTAGAGAAAAATCATTTTCGAACATAGAAAACATTTATACGCTGTTTGAAGTTATTTGTTAATGATGGAAGTTCAATTATATTACTATACATTCTTCGGACATTTGCCATCATTTGTGTGTTAAAAATCAAAACACTTGATTTTTAACAGACAAATGATTTCAAATGTCCGAAGAATGTATAGTAATAAAATATATTTATAGATACTTTTTTCATTATTTAGACCCGTATAATCACCCTTGTTTTATCTCCGCACATTACACAAACACTCTGTATATCTTAAACAATTTCCACTTCCTTCTTTCGTGTTCGTATGGTGGGGTTTGGAAGGTGACTAATTTATGCATATATGACGGATAATTCACTCGCTATGCTCGTGTCGGTTCTGCAGGATCTCGTAACTATACGAATATCACATTTTCTTCGTAGTTACACATTTTCTTCAGTGCTAGAAATTAGATTTTTGAAAATAACTTTTGCTATTTGTCACCGTAGTGATGTGGAGTTGGTGCTATTAAATTCATAATGGTTAAGTTAGGAGTTGAAAACACACGAGTTATCAATAAAAACGTGTCGAAAATGATTGCCACTTTGGCATTTTAAATTTTGATAAAGTTCTATTTGTGCACACCATAGATAATTTCATGATGCTATCTTATTTTTTTTATATTTGCTACGTGCTTACGTGTAGACATCAACATTTGGGCTGTAGAACAATGTATAGACATTATGGGTTTTAGGGTTCATAAAACCTAAAATCGTAAATAAATTCTACACTTTTTTTTCGATACTTATCCTTTTTCTAGTATGGATGATGTAAATAGATATTAATAACAAATAATATAAAAAATACCCGTTTAAACTGTTCAAATTATGATTGAGAAATGTTTCGGACGATTTCTAAATAACTACGTTAGAGAGAAATTGAAATGAGAACCGAACTTTTCACTTTCTAAGTTCAATATGTCAGCTTTCTGACTCATAAAGTTCCGTCATCTGAGAGCTGACTTGGCGACCGTAAATGTATGACAATATATTCAGCTCATTGTCTCAAGTTCCACTTTCGTCTGTCAATATAAGTGTTGCAAAGTCTCGTCTTGTTCCGCGAGTTGCCAAGTTATTGTCTGAACATTACAAATCTGAGAACAATCTAGTTTAATTTTAGAGGAGGAATAATTGAATCATGTTACAAGAAAACAGAATGTGTCATACGCTATTACATGTACGCTTTAAAATAATAAAATTTAAATATAGAATAATTGATAAATATATCCAACTAGAAATAAATGAAGTAGGAGTTTCACAAATACAGAGATAGGAAGTTTAAGACGCAATAAACAGATCTCGGTTGAAGTTGCAATTTACCATTTTTTGTATCATTTTTTTTCTGCTCACGTTTGCATATAATCTTAGATGTGACACCAACCTGGCTTAGTTTTACTTATTGTTTACAACACCGTCAGTGAACACTAGAATATGTTGGTGCTTTTTCATGTTTGATTGAAAAGGTTTTTTACTTGGTTTTTTCACTCGATATCGAGAGTTGTTCCGTACTATCGAAACGTCGTGTATTAGTTGTGTATACACAAATGATGGCAAATGTCTGAATAAACAATAATAATAACAAAAAACAAGCATCTTTAAAACCAGATTATCCGTGTTTGATTATTACTGAAATAAAATTATTAGTGTTAATGTATTTCATCACTAGAATTGGTCAAATATTAATATAAAATCTCAAAAAAATTTATACACATATAAATACGATTTAAAAAATAAGCACTTGCAGACAACAATAAAGATGTTAACATATACCAAAGTTAACACACATAATGTAAGATGAGGAAGAAATATATAAAAATAATTATCTTACGGAGCTTATTTATGGTCAGCACATCGAATTCCCGAGAAAGGATGTCTAGACCTCGCAACCAGAATTCACTACCAATTATTATTCCATTTCATACTCACTTTTCTGTATGAACATCGTAACGTTTTGGACACAAGAGGGATTGAATTTGTTATCTCTTAGACTCTAAATCGTTAGCAACTGAACCAAAAAGGGAGGGGGACAAGGGCTCAATAATGTTTTTGAAATCCTACCTTATAAAATTTATTTAAGTGTAGATAGTCAATCTATGTATGGTTTACTTGTATGGTTTACAAACTAATGTAAATGAACAATATAATGGATACAAAAAAAAAAATAATAAAACGTAGTTGAAATTATAATCCAGGAGGATACACCTACATTATGTCTAAAACGTAGTTAACTCAATAAAAGAAGGATCACAACAAATGTTTAAATGAAGAATTAGCATAAAGTATGGAAAAGACAATAAATTATGTAATGTTACTTGTTTACAGATGAGAGATATTTTATAGTAGTTCTGCAAGAAATACAAAAGATTACTTCAGACTAACAATAATAAACAAGCAACAAAGACGGATTAATAAGTTATACTTTGAATTTTAGAAGGAAGAATTGAATTCTGACAATAAAATATTATATAATTTGTAATTTAATTGGTTCTGTAGGTAGAAATAACTTCACTTCGAAACGTAATTAGAAAAGTTGAGAAATAAACAACTACACGTAGACTTCTCGTTGATTGATCCATTTAATTTTACAGACGATTTACTACATCAAGTTAACAAAGTTCAATAGAATACAACAACCTCGACAAATTACAAGGATATTTAATTAACAAGAGTTCATAGTATCACCCTTAAGCGTTCTTACAGTTCATTCGACGGTAAGGCTCTGTTCCACCTCCGCAATATTGGATTCATCCCACATAAGAATAATGTTAGATTTGAGACGTTGTACTGATTTCAGTTTTTATGTCAGAATTATAGTTATCACATTACGTGAACGTGGAAGGTTCCCTTTTTTTAAAAATTGGGATGTAATCGTCTCTGAACAAATAAAGTGGACATTTAAAATTTTGCTATTTTTCTATGTCAATGAATAATATTTTCAAAAAATTAAAAAAGGGAAATATCCAGTGTTTTATTATCTATTACAATATATAATGCCCCATCGTCTAACTTAAAACGTAGGGCAGATACAATCGATTAAATTAAGTCATGTACCCATCCGTACAAGGGTGACCATGCGTGGTTCAAAAGAGAACCACTCGGATGCGGAGGAATCATAGAACATTTGTGAGAGCATCAAAATATTACTAAAACTAACAAAACATAATTCATGACGTGTTTGGTAATATTTTACATAACACCAAATATAACAATGTATATTATTGTAGCCAAACATTTGTGATTCCTTTATTTCTTTTACATTACTACAAACTATATATTTTTTTAATGTAATTTTCTCATTATATATTGATTATACTACAGAAGGTAGATATAACATACAGAAACATCCTGTAAAAAATTGAGTTTAATATCTCACAAAGTTTTAGAGTACCGAAACTTGAAAAAAAAAAACTGTTTTAGAAGAAATCAAGAAAAAGTTAAAAGCAACCCCAGGTTATTTAATAAAATTGCAATTTATTTTATTGTTTCAATGTGTTTAAAATTAATTTAAATGCTTTTAAATTATTAATTTTAATCATAACTTTGTCAAGCGCCCAATGCATCGATTTTATATTTTAAAACTTATATATTTAGTTATACAAAAATAAAACTTGTAAAATTAGCGTGGTTTGTACAGCTGGATACAAATGAACCGCATCAACTTCCACTCAAGCCAACCCCCGTTTATTTATAGTAGGCCGTCTTTCCGCAAACCACTGGGATTCTAAACCACTATTTCAAGTGCTACTCTTAATCAGAATGATACCCTTTACCACTGAGATATCAAAACACTTCGGAATAAGTACTTTTTTTGAAAAATATTTGAGTATTAAAATTCTTAATCTAATACAATCAACGAAACATTAGTAGTAAAAAGTCTAGCAAATAACAGTGAGATGTTGCAAAAACTTTTGTAGTTTCCTAAATTTGTGACTGCATCCTTACTGTTTGATTTCCGATAAAGTAGTCTACGATTTTATTATAAGGTGTTACATATCATTGTAGACAAGAGATTAAAAAAAATAATAATATGTCAAAATATTTGTATGCCTGTTTGACTATTCTTAGAGCATCATATTTCAAAATAAATTAAGAATAAAATAAATAGTCAATATAATTGAGGCATAGAAGAACAAGAATAGGAAACTCTTTCCGTGGAATTCCTTACCATATTGTGTCTGTGGAACACTTTCTGTTTATACACGGAATGGTAAGCAAATCCATCGTCAGTTTACACTAAAACTGTCTGGTAAAACTATTCAGTTAAAAAATAGACAAATAGATTGGTTGAAGTTAGTAGTATAATAAATATTACAAAACTTTCCTTTTCATAGAAGTACTATCCACTTTTTACACTTACATACGTTTTAATTTTTGATTTTTCAGATCGATTTCTCTAGTCTTGAATTTCGTTCCATCATTTTTAGTTTAACAAATTTAATTTTTAAGATAGGTTCTTGATTTACGTTTGTCCTTCAGTTTTATCTTTATTTGCAAATATATTTTGTTGATAAACTTGGGGAGTGGTTGAAATAAAAAAGTTGAGAAATTTTAAAAATTAGTTTTAGATTAACCATTTTTTAAAGATTTATTCTATTATCTGAATAATTTTAAATAAAAAATGGTTGTAGTTTACTCAAAATTGTATACGTTTTCCGAAAATAATACCAAAAGTAACAATAGGTGGCAGGGAAGTTGAGAAAATTGAACTTTTCGTCGATAATGAACAATTTTTTGGATAACAGTAAAAAATGCATAGTTACTAGGAAAATTGAGAGATTTTATTCAAAAAAGAGTTTCTACTTAGAACACGTAGCGTACTTTTACTCCCCCCCCACTAAGCTCAAATGACCTTGTATATATTTAAATAAAGACTAAAACTTGTTTTTTCGCGTCATTAACACATCCTAAACGTAACTGGTATTTCCTAAAGTCAAAGATAAATTATGTTTTTTGCAATTACTTTTTAACCATAATATTATTTACCTGCCATTGGGTTCATTAATATGATTCACTAAAATTTAAAAGGTAATTTCGAGAAAAATGGACTTATAACAGCCCAATGGCCGATTTTTTGGTTTTCATTGATAACGAATGATCATTTTAGGAGCAATACTTTTTGGGGGTCCTTAGAGGTTGAATTTGAGACAAACTTGACTAAAATCAATGCGCCGATTTAGAAAACAAAATTTTGATTTTTGTTTTATGGCAGCACGAATTTTGAGTTGTCAAATTTTTTTTTTAATTTCCCGAGACGTGGCGAAAATATGCTCCCAGACCAAATTTGGTTAAAATTAGTCCTCATTTTTAGACCGTAGGGCATTGCACTCACCACAGACGACAAACTGAATCAAACAGGAGCTCAAAACGGATATAACCCCACAAAAATTGAGATATATTTTTTGACCCATCCCATAACTTTCTCTAAACTACGTTAATTATAATAAACCGTCATAAGAGATGTATGTTTGCATAGTGATGACAAAACAGCGCATCTTCATAACTTCGAAGCTTTACTATATTAAATGCACATTTTAATAAAGAATTTCCTAAAAAAAAGTATTTAGTATACACGGTTATGTAAAGTTTTATGAAAAAAATATTATATTAATTTTGTTAAAAAAAGTTTTTATAAAAGTGAAATTAAAATATTTTTCTCGAGTTTTTCATTTTCATTACTGTTTAAAATGCCAGCGGGAGTTTTGGTCTAAACGAGAGAATGTACTCATTTACGTGTTCAAAGAGAGGATAGCATGAGAAAAACGAGATAAATGTTCTCCATGGTAATAATATACTGCGTTAACAGTCAAAAATATTATTAATAGAATAATATGAATGAAAAATTCTCAGACAGACGATTTTAGGATAGATTTTTACTAAATCAACGAATACGGAAAAAGTATCTTAAATTAATGAAAAATATTAGTTATAAACGTAATCAAGAGAGTATTTAAATAAATAAACATAAATTATATAATAAATGTTATGTGTTTACATTAAAAGTCTTAAATTTATAATGAATGTTTCGAATTAAGTTAGCCGATTCTACTTTGTGAACTCGGCTTAATTAAGTGTATTCATTACCTTAAAATTTGCAACGGATAAAAGAAAAACCATTAACATCTCGTAGGATATAGTTTTATTAAGTACATCCTTCATAAATTTTTCAGTCAACACGTTTGAAAGCCCTTTACGTTAGATCCATTCACCATCCCCAATCTTCAGTTATAACAAAGTTAAGACTACATATAACAACTGAAAATGACGTAAAGCTTAGTTGTATTTGAAATAAAGTGTTTGCTGTGGAATATGGTCTCTTATACAGGATGTTCGAAAAATGTGGGGCAATAATTTACCTAGTGATTCCTTGTGTCAAAATAAGCAAAAAAGTTTATATAGACATATGTCCTATCTCGTTTTGTTTAGCGTCTGTCTGTCTGTATGTTTTTTACAAAATAATTCATAACTCCCTAACGGTTTGAGTTACAGCGTTGAGATTCTGCACAAATGATTCTGATTAGTTGCTATCTTTGTACAAAATATTAATAAAAAATGCTTTAAAAGTTTCAAAACGGCTATTTTAAATATATGACGGCAAATTTCACGAAACCCGTTAATTTTACAAAAAATTGCAAGATACATAAAATATAGTAAGTTTTATGGAAATTCCAAAGATATGTTATTAAACTTATTTTAGACGAAGAATAACAGAGAAATTAACAAAAAAATAACAAAATATTTATGTCTGACAGGTAAATGCTTACCTTAAAACAAACATTAAAATTTCATTATATTCACAAATACACTTTGACAACAATGAAATATCTTTTTACGGTAGATTAATTGTATTAACATGGAAAAATGACACCTAAAACGGTGCCCCCAGCAAAAATTTAAAATTTAAAAATAATCTAAATATTGTGTAATTTAATTATTCTTGAATAAAAATCTTGATTAATAAATGTAACTGACTTTGCACTTAAACTGATTCTATTAAACAGATATTTAAATTCTACTAAAGATCTACATCAAAGTAAAGAAAAAGCTTCTGCGCACGAGCGAACTTCCCCCCACCTCATTAATTCCGTTAGCCCGCCGTACTTCTTCAATTTGTACTTTTATACAGATTTACTTGTAAAGTCTAGTGGAGGAAGGTTTCTTTCCCTAACTGTCATTATGTTCGGTGTTATTATAATGTTATGGGATAGAGCTAATAATAAGGTTTCAGAATCAGCTGATTTTATTAAATTCAATTATCTCAAATGAAATATAAATAAAGATACTTTTTAAAGCGTGTACAGTAAAAAATATATTACTGTACTTGAAAATAGCAAAATTTATATCTTGTATTAATGAATAAACAGCTGTGAAAATTTTAACCTAGATGCATATTGTCGTCGACTTTTACAGCTGTTAAACATGAAAGTTAAGCTGTGGAAATGGAGTCGCACTAATATTTTGCAGATTGTAGAAGTGTCGACGCGCATGTGAAATGATCACGTGATTTATTGACAAACATTCCTAGTAGGGGTTGGGGATAAAGAGGGATGGAAAGTTATACTTGTTGTTTTAAATTTGGAGTGAGATAGAAATAACATTCCTGGGATAACCAGATGTTTGTAAATTACAAATTGCAATCAAAAGATGTTTTTCCTTTCGTTTATTCTAAGTTGCAAAATGTTTTGATGAAACTTTTAGTCAGTTCAACTGTTCAACATTTCGACTTCTATTTCGTAAAATATATACTGTATACTAAACCTAACGTTTACAATTACTGTAAACTGAGGGTGTATACAATTTTATATTATTATTGTTATTATTATTTGAAAAGAGTTTAATACTAAACCAAAACCATCAAGATAAATAAAAAAAGACGATTCTGAGGAAACTTTTATAAGAATGAACACAAAAATAAAACTTGAATGATCAGTTTTGTTTTGATTATAGTAAGAGAATTTAAAACACAATTTTATTGATTTTTAACATAAAACACAAAATAGCAATAATAACTTACATATACCATAAAAATATCATAAAATATTATCGTTACAATGAGGTTTTTTCCCGGTTCTTTTCTGTAGCTATTCTGCAGCGATCTGGAAGCCACGTAGAGTTCGGCGAATAGTAGCGCTCCACACCAACTTTGGTGTTATAATAACAGCATTTATGTTCAGAACTTTATATACTGTCCGCGATAATGGATAGGTATGGGTGTTATTATATGCACAAAGTAGGTTATCTTGGAAATTCCAAATAGTGGCACGAAAAGTCGTATTTTGTAATTAGTTAGTGCAAATCAATCTGTCATTTTAAGCCTCAATAAATATTTCCCAAATTCAAAATCGAAATCGGCTTCCTCTCACCAAATAACATCATATTTAATCTCCTCCCTAAATTTAAACACTCATTTAATCAAAATCCTTAGACACGTTTTCAACATAAAACGTATAATAAAGTGGATCTGAAAGAACAGTAATTCTAAGAAGATTATTTATAAAAGTCATACTTTTACCCTGTGTATGTTAATACTTTGTTTTCATCGAGTATTAAAATATCGAAAAGAATATAAAATAAGACTAAGTACTCACAGTATAAGAAGAAACATAAGATGACAGACGAAACTTACCTATAAATGAAACAAAATCCAAGTTAGAAATTTGTTATTCAAATATAAACATGATATGCACAATAATTATTGAATATGAAAGTGAGACTTTACTTGTAAAAATGTACAAACAAGAAATAAAAAAAATAAAAAATTCTGTATTACTAAGAGAGCCATAATTGAAATTCCGCGAATCGTAGCGCGCCGAGCCAAATAAATGTGATTGTTGAATAATACAATAAAATATTCTTTAATGTACATATAGGATGTAAAAAATTAAAATACATAAAACAAATGCAAATAATGAAGTAACCCAACATAAATATAACACAATAAGTTGAAGGGCGGCATCATGGTACTAACCCAACCTCATCTTACAATATTAAACACGCAGAACCTGTAAATGTAATGTCCAAAAATCGGTTTCTTGGGCGTTTTAGGAAATATAAAATTATATTGGTATTATCCAGCAGAATAAATTATTTTCAATAAAGTTGTTACACAGGTTTTTAAACCTCGAAAT
This sequence comes from Aphrophora alni, assembly GCA_963513935.1. Taxonomy (NCBI): domain Eukaryota; kingdom Metazoa; phylum Arthropoda; class Insecta; order Hemiptera; family Aphrophoridae; genus Aphrophora; species Aphrophora alni. The sequence goes on along the minus strand of OY740767.1, from coordinate 139,643,113 downwards.
TACCTGTATAACTATTTATTAAATATTAAGTACAATTATTGTTTTTTTTTTTTTTTTTTTTTTTTTAGTTTCTGTAATTGTAAGGGGAACTATAAATTGATATTGTGAATTTCATCACAGTGACTATCAATCTCACAAAGTAGTTAGTCAATCGGAATTTAATTAAACAGAATATAATAAAGATATATAATATAAGCTTATAATATGTTGTATATCTTCTTCTAACGAACATTTTCATATGAATGTTTTTATTACAGGATATCATATTTACTTTAGTATTCTTTGTTTAGTTTTATCATATTATGTACAATATCCCAGCGTCGTGGATCCAAACCACCAGATGTCAGGATAACAAATGTCTTGTGAAACTTTAGAAATGCTTCTGCATACATTCATGTGTTATCGCGATTCATATTTTATACATTTAGAAACAACATGGCGGTTGGGAATATTTGGTTTAGAAAATTTAAACTTGGGGAATTTGAGATAAAAAAAATAGACATGTTATATTGATATTCGCATATATTGAAAGTTATGTGACAACTTAAGAAGTTGATGTACTTTTTTTTTGCCAATAGTAGGCCTACCGTTTTCAGGGCCATTGAATCCGGAAAGTCTGGTTTTGGTATGATGTAAGTGTGTGGTGTACCTGCTAGTAGTTTGTCGCATAAGCAGGGATCTACAGCCTTAAACGGGTGCACAAATATCAATTAGATTTGATATGTGGGCATTTTATTTCTCCTCATTTGAAGAAAAATCTAATTTTTAAGGTAGCTGCAAATTCAGCAGACACTTTTTAAAAACAAACAGGCTGTTGATAAAAGAATTTTTTCTCATAATCGGTTTTACCAATTCATTAAACTATGAGTCAAATGTGAATATTTGTAAGCCGGTGATCATTGATCAGTTTCAAGTTTTTTACTTACAACTATCTAACTGTTATTTTTGGTGACGAACAGATTTATTTGGTTTGTATTTGCCTATGGGGATGACTGAGTGCGATGGATTGAATAATATTTTTGAACCGTTCATTTATGTATAGCCACTAGAAGTCAACTTTTTTAAATGTGCAAAAAAAGTCTATTGCACTAACTTTTTAATAAAAAAAACTTATCTAAAAACATTCGTTGCCGTCTCCACATAAATGTCTATACAATGTCAATTATACTCCAGAAACAATAAACTGCAATTTCTTCTACTGAGTTTTCTGTCTTGCATTTCTTATTGCAAATACTTTGGTATTAAGAGGTCTCTCTTATCAACTATTTTAACTTTAAATAAAGCTTCAAGTTTCCTAAGCTTGCGAGAAAAACATTTGCTAAGTGAATATTTAAATTTAATTTAAATTAAGTTTTTATTTACGGTAAACAAGATTAGTTTTTGTTTGCATATCAGTGTTTCTCGAATCTTAATTTTCTATTTTTTTTTTTTTTTTTTTTTTTTTTTTTTTTTTTTTGCGATTCAGCACACAAGATTGTGTTATTAATTAAAAATGTTATCAAAAATATACTGAAATCGATCGAGGCGATTTTGAATAAATTTTAGATGAATAGACGGTGAAACTATTACAGTAAATATATCTGTTTATAAGATGTATAACATTAGAATACAACCTTGTCTAAATGTTTCAAAAACTTAAATTGGTTGAGTCTAGAAGTAGGTGAAGATTGGTGTAGGGAGTTGTATAGATGAGTTCCAAACATAACGTTTAGATTTTTTTTTCACATTTCAATTCTAGATATGTACATCGAAAGAGGTTCTCAGCTGGTACATGGTAAACATATCCTGTTTACTTCTCCTACGTGATAAGGGTACTAACAAGAAGGAAGTTGGTTTTTTGTGAGTAAGAATCTTACACTATTGGGAAGATCGGATGTCTCCATTTGACTTTTGAAGATATTACACATATCCTACGAAAAATTAAAAAGGACCAATCCTGTATTAAATTAGATTTCCAAGTTGGAAAAACACGTCTAACAATATAAATAATAAAGCAATGCTAAGATGGGTAGAAGATTGTACTAAAACTAATTGAATAGACAGTGTTTTATTTTTTATCGTTAAATATTTCTGAGAGAGAACCGCAAAATACATTTTGCTTTGTTTCTTAATGGCGAGATATGAGAAAAATTATCAAGATTTTAACAGTAGGTTTTGTGAAAACCAAAATTTCGATAAAAAAAACCAAAAAAATATCTTTTTGAGGTTGATTAAAATATGTACCAAATCTAGTAACAATCGCTATACTTATTACTTACGTATCAAATAAAACAATTGTAATTTTTGAACTCAGGATAGCTTAAAATAAATATTTTAAATACAGATCAACCAACATTTTCTTCACTACATTTCCTAAATATTATTTTTATATTTTGAATGGTACACAAAATACTCTTATAAGTAAATGTTTAATATACCCACCTAATATAATTAAAACGAAAATAATAGAATTAAGGTTAAGCAAGTTTGTGGTTTAATTTTATCTGTTCTAAATTAAATGTTAAGGTTAATTTATCTTCTCCGTAAAATACGAAACATTTAGTTAGGATTTTACGCAAGTTAAATTTCAAACTTTCCTAATTAGTTAATAGGGATCTTGAATTCGTTTCCTGATCGATAGACACAATTAAGTAAACTTTTGTCGTAATTTCCCGTTGACTGGTTTAGTTTCATATATTCTTCATTCAAGGAGCGACGCTTTTCATAATAGTACAGGAATAATACATATTTTAAAGGAACAAAATGCCCTAGATAGTACAAATTTGCATAGAGGTTTATACTTTAAGAAATGTATGAGGTGATAGTTAAAGAGTGTTTTTAAAGGGGTTGAAATGGGATTTATGCAGATATCTTTCAAACTATAAGCAACAAGATATTATCTCAAAAGAGAAAGAAACTTGGGTTTAATATACAGAGTGTTTAAACAAACAAAAATCAGGAATTCGGAGCTTATTCCTCACATCAAAACTAATGTAAAAGTTTATGTAAACATATTACCTAAAATGCTTGGTTTTATATCTAGCCCCCATTTTGTGTTGTTAAAAAATTAGCCATATATTTTTATCGTTAATTGGTATAGGTTAGAAATTTTCCTTTCTACCTAATGCTATAAAGACCAAACTCGAGAAAAATAATCAACTAATTTCATTGACTCATTTCAAAATGGCACCTGTTCAAACTTTTGAATATCGAATATCTCATAAAGTGTACAAATTATGAACAAGAGACAAATTATGAAAGAAAAAATATTTTTCGTTTCTAACGGGAAACGAAATTGATTATTTATTCTTTCTCTAGCTTAAAGAATGATTGAGTTAAAGAATCGCAAATCTTTAGAACATTAAGCATTTTAGGAAGTATGTTCATATAATCTTTTTCATTGGCTCCCAAATTCATGAAACGTTTTTAAACACCCAGTATATAGAACAAACACAAACACACACACACACACACACACACACACACACGCGCGCGCACACACACACGCACGCGTTTCGCGCGCACGCACGCAAGCACACACAGCAGACACACATACATACAAACACACACACACACATATATATATATATATATATATATATATATATATATATATATATAAGAAAGTAATCAGAAAAACCTTACATAAGAACTTAAGAAATACACGGCGAAAAACTCATTAGTCAAGACAATTGCAGTATTTCGTCCTTTTCTATAAGTAGCATATCTCTATTGTCTATGTCTTAAAAATTTAATTTTCTGAACCAAATATTCCCAACTTCCATAATGTTTTTTAATGTATAAAATATTTATCGTGACGACACAGGAATGTATACAGAAGCAGAAATAGACCTTAACAAAACATTTGTATACCTTGCATCTGGTGGCTTGGATAGACACGACTCTTATATATTGTACAAAGTATGATAAAAACTAAATTGTATAAACAAAGAACAATTAATGTGACATACCGCAGTACAAATATTTTAAAGAAATTGTTTGCTAGAGGAATAAATAAATAAATATATAGAATAGTACCTAAGTTATATAGTTTTATCAAATATCTACATCATTTTCGTATTTAGTTGGAAAACAAGTAACCTAAACCACAAAAACAATAAACAAAACTAAGATTGTAATAAATTTAGTTATGTTTATTATATTACCCATATGCAGATTTCGATGAGATTGTCATTATACTAGATTTATTACCGTCTTAGGTTTTTTATTTGTTTTTATGGTTCGAAAAACCCTTGTTTTTTACAATATTTTTACAGTGAAATTTAGAATAATAATTCATAATTTCCCAAACCAAAATCACAGGCACAACACCTAAAAAGATAAAATTGTATTAATTTATCTCAATGAAATTGTCCTAACGTCTGATACATCTGTAAAGTAAGATGGATGGTAAGATAGATCAAATTTAATTGTTGTTCTACTTTAGCAACAGAACCCTTTGATGACGATTTTACCTCCGTTTTTGACTGATCTTCATGTTCCATGGCTTCAGGACATCTTAAAGGTTATTCCCGACATGCCGTCCGTCCTTCATCTATGTCGTTTTCGTCTGTACATAACCACAGCAGCCACAAAAATTAAGATATTAAAACGATATTTGGCATAGAGAAACCCTGTTGAGATTCAGAAAATTCTAATTGAAAATGTCTAAATGCCAGTAATTTTAAATAATTTGTTGTTCATATATCGTGTGTTATACAACTTATATAAAATACTAAATTAAGGAA
>OY740767.1:139426121-139638186 GCA_963513935.1 Aphrophora alni | reverse complement strand
ATTGAGTTATTTTATTTTGATTATTAATGCATCACCATGTATTTGTTTTTAAAAGCACCGTCTGTTTCTTGTGTTTTTGCATTTTACATTTAGTTTTATAAATGATTTATTCGCGGGGTGGGGGAGAGAGAGAGAGAGAGAGAGAGAGAGAGAGAGAGAGAGAGAGAGAGAGAGAGAGAGAGAGAGAGAGAGAGAGAGAGAGAGAGAGAGAGAGAGAGAGAGAGAGAGAGAGAGAGAGAGAGAGAGAGAGAGAGGAGAGAGAGAGAGAGAGAGAGAGAGAGAGAGAGAGAGAGAGAGAGAGAGAGAGAGAGAGAGAGAGAGAGAGAGAGAGAGAGAGGGAGGGAGGGAGAGAGAGGCAGATAAATGTTTACTCAATAATTGAACTTTAATATTCAAACCTACAATGTAAGTGGGTGTTTTATTTGCCTCACTGGCCTTGTGTAAATTACCTTAAAATAACTTTGCTTTAGATACTTTTTACAGACTCATGAATACGATTGTTCCACTTCTTCCATTCAGCAATTCTAAAACGCTGCTGTAAATTGTTGAACATCGTGTGTATGAACATCGTTATTCTACACTCTTTAAGAATAACTGTAAAATATAGCCTGGACGATAGTTACTTATTTCTTAGAATTAAGGGTAAAAATCGAGTTATTATAAACTATAGATAAGGTTAAAATAATATACTATAGTTATTATTATTATATATTCACATTATCTAACAATCATTGAGCCAATATAAATTAGAATCATTTAATATTGGTAGCATTACATTCGCGGAAGATGGTGTTAAAGATAAGTACTGGCTTTGTTTCCAAACTGACATGAACGAGTGAGCTTTCATTACGTTAAGCAATGGTTTTACGTAACTCCACTACGGCAGTTCAAATTGATATGGTCAATTCAGTGATTCAATAAAATCACTCTATTTCCAGCATTGTGGACACATCTAAATGAAAACCGTTAACGTAATGGAATAAAACCCAGAGTGTAATCAAGAAACTATTATATCTTTTGAAATGTAAAAGATACCTAATTGTTTGAAACCTGTAGATGTCTCTCACTGTAGTGATTAAGTGAGTGAAAATTTACAATGAAATTTTACGTTTTAAATTTTTATCATTACGTCTTATATCATATATACTAGTTTTTACAATATTACAACTGTATTCATTTTATTGTAACATGTAAGCAACTACAATTAACCGCCATCTTGTATAGACTTATCTCCTTGCTGTGTAGCCACTCGGTTAAATATCAATAATAAGAAAAATCAGAAATGAATTACCCTTAATAAACTAACTTTTTGTATACTGCCCAATTTCGCAAATCCAAACAGAGGCTACAAGTCTTCAGTTGTAAACGTACATTTTTACAGTAACTATATACAATTACAGACGATTTTACTGTTGGTGCATTTTAAAAATAGACGTCTTTTTAGGAGATAGTGGCCTCCCAGGGGATTTTAGGTTTTTATTTTTCCCACCATGTGAAAATATTTTGTACGTCGCTAGTGTGGGACTCCCCGCTATTTGTATGCGCCCGCATGGTGTAAGGGTAGTAATATTTCCAAAGGGCTATCCATTTATGGTGTAACGACTGGATAACTTGGTGGGTAGACTACCATAACTATAGTTAGGCAATAGCGTGAGTCTTAACCTATATGTTATAATTCCCTTATACGCCCTGATTATTCACCAATCGTAGATGCCACTTATCGATGAACTTACATTATTAATTTTCCAAAATAGGAAGGAACTATATTAACTTTCACTAATCACTAGACTTATATCACAATAAACTGGGATGCATTCAATATGCCTACAGTCTATTACGACAGACATGCCAGTTATAATACAATTTTCAGCGCGTTTGGGTTATTTGGTTATTTTAAATACTCGCCCAGGCCATACCCTCAAAAAATTACCTGTCATTGACATTTAGAATTAAATTAGTAAAACACAAAGTTTAAGGGAAGCCGGTGAAGAAACATTCAGTGATTCAGTGGATACATCAACGCACACTGTATTCAGGGCAGGAAAAGAGAGAGAGAGAGAGAGAGAGAGAGAGAGAGAGAGAGAGAGAGAGAGAGAGAGAGAGAGAGAGAGAGAGAGAGAGAGAGAGAGAGAGAGAGAGAGAGAGAGAGAGAGAGAGAGAGAGAGAGAGAGAGAGAGAGAGAGAGAGAGAGATGTTTATAAGATTCTACCTTGATCTTATATCTCCTACTCATTCCAGAGGTGTGACACCGTCACAATGGCATAAGTCTGCCAAAGGTATAAATATTTAAAACACCTCCAATCTTCCAGGTACATCCTCCTAGGAACTGCGTTGCCGCATTACGTAGCTCACTACAGTGAGTACGGGCGTGCTAACAGCTATAGACTCTAGCTGTATCTACATCTTTTTTAGGAATTGTTGGATTAGATCCCTCTCTTTCGTATTTCATATCAGGTCTCTTGAACAACTATTGTTGTTTTCCAACTCTGGCATTATTAAAGTATTCAGGGGGTTTTCATTTTATCTTCTTTTCTTAGAAGGTGATGATAACGGAGGGTTTTTTTTTTGGTTTTAAACACAAGAAAAACATTGAAGATAGAGATTTTTTTTATGGAAATATTAAAGTTTCTGTACCATTGCCAAAACTAAAGTCTAATAAATATTATTCATTTGATGAGATGAATTCTTCCAATTTGATTATACATTTTTAAGGCAATTTTTTTTATACGTGAAATCTGATGGAATAGAATAATTTTGAAATTGAAACGGGAATAGTTGACTGTATCTAATAGTTTACGACTATTTATTCTTTCAAATGTTTTACTATCACATTAGTTTTGGTTATAAGAAAGGATATTGTATCGGTCATTATCATCTTATAAAAAGAAATAAAAAAAAAGAAAAAAAACAACATAAAATAAACACTGCTAGAGTTGAATACTATAATAGCGTCAAAGTCGGAAGAGAACAAAAACTGGTCATGAACGATCTGATAGGAAAGATGAAAGAAATGGATTTAACCCAAGACTTCTTGAAAAAAGGTGTGTATTCAGCTTGGATTCCTCTGAATTGACAAATCCGTACTAAAGTAAACTCCTTTGAGTTCTTTTTGATAGCGCTGCAGCAATTACCATCAGAGCTAAACTATTCATAATTTATTCCCTCAATAACTTGAGTCGGGTCTGATTGAATTTGATCAGCTAGGGTATGTATTACTCTTTGAAACATCTTGTTAAAATAAATGGGTTTGTATCAATCTTTTATACTATAAATAACTCTCTTACACGATCCAATTTATTTATGTTAGTTTAAAATTCAAATTTTGTTTTACTTGTAAAATTAATAAGTTTGAGAAACTACGTAATCAAGTGAAAATGATATAGGGTAAACCTGGATGGTATCCCTGGTCAAAATTAACTTTCATCCATGATAATTGGCTAAGGTTGGACCTCATAAAATTAAAATAAATGCGTATATTCACTGATAACTTTGTCTGTAGAATTATTCCACATAACTAATTGTAAAATCTAAAAGTTTCAAACATCAAACTTTGTGTAAACGTAATTTATGAAATAGTCTCACATTGCCATTATAAAAATCTTTAAAACTGTTGAACGTAAAAGTTAGTTTTGTTAGTATATGTTTATAAGACAACATTTACTTCCAGTTTTGATAGTTTTAAATTTTTGTAGCCATCTAGGATCCGCCATCTTTATATTAAGTTTAAAAGTTTTTGAATAGGTCATGTGACACATGTTTTTACATTATTATTTTATTCAGAGTTCAGTAGTGGAATCACTTTTTTTATATCTCATTTCTTCAAAAAGTTATCAACTAATAGAACTAAGAACGATTAAAACCATAATTTACAGGTAGACAAATGAGTTTGGTACCTTTAAATACGTACATGGTGTAGTTTTTAACTTGTAAATTTTAAAAATGCTGACATTGTTGCTGTAGAGCTATTTGGTATACCTAAATGAACTACAAATTGGGTACGAAGATAAATTAACGGTAGTACTACTGATCAGAAAATTTCTTAAGTAGTTAGTTAATTTTATAACAATTTAGTACTGTCACTAATAGCTCTAAAGCAACATTTTGAGCATCATTTAAAATTATAAATTGAAAACTACAGCATTATGTTTAAAACTTCCAATTCATTTGTCTACCTGTAAATTATGGTTTTACACGTTTTGTATTCTAATAACTTTTTAAGGTAATGAGATATTAAACGGATTCCACCATTAATCTCAGATAAAAAAAACAAGGTAAAAACACGTGTCATATGAACATATTCTTATTTAAAAAAATAAACTTAATTTCCAGATGGCAGATACGAGATGGCTGCTAAGATTTAAAATTATCAAACTTGATGCAAATGTTATCCAATAAACACATACTAATAAAGAACTTTTTTCATTTTCAGCAGTTTTAAAGATTTGTTATTTATTCCTTACTTTATGAACATTCTGTACATATTTCCATTTTCTAATATTTCTTTTAATACTTGTAATCTCAGAATCCTTTTATGAAATTCTTGAAGAGTTTTTATTAAGAGAGTGAATGTTTCCACCTCTAGTAACACTCTCGTCCAAAGATAGTCACTTTATTAAATTCCTACTCCGGTATTTTATTGTAGAAATATTATAAGCAAGTATTCTATTGCCTCATTTTCTTTTGTAGCGATGGACCCTTTTATTTGATTACAGTGACTAAACTGTTTAGGAAATTTATTACAAATATTTCCATCTACAAATTGTAATACAAGATTTAATTGACGAAGGAGCTCTATTGTAATAATTTAAAAAATATATATATTAAAGTTTTTTAATGATTTGACTAAATCACATATCTCAATAAAATCTACAAATAAACAATTATTGAAATAATAATAATAAAACAATAAATGACATGTGATACGAACAAAATTATACAAATATTAAACCTAAAATATATATTAAATACACTAATTATACTAACAATAATAAAAAATAAATATAAAATATAAAGCTTCAAAAAAACTTTGATTTCCTGACCTTTAGAGAATCCTACTTTAGTAGAATTAACTAAATACCCCAAAGGAAAGACTGTTTTGGTGTTACCGTCAAGGGATATCAGAATAATGGCAGGTGCAAGTAAATAATTAAATTGACTCACGCATTCATAAGATTATACAGAGTGTTTCAGGAACCTTGTCGGATATTTTAGGGGATTGTTTGTGGAATTGAATTAAACACAGTCGAGCATTCATTTGTATGAAACAAGCTTAGTTGTCTGTCTGTCCAAAAAAACATTATATTTTAGAAATAAATTGGATACAAGTCAAAATTTGGTATACATATTTTGTATGTGAACGTTTATCAATATATCAAAAAGCACGACCTTCATTTCCATTTTTCAAAATTTCGGCCTAAATAAAACTTTGTAAATAAAATATTTCTAAAACATTAACTTTATTAAAAATATATATAAGAGATAAAAAGCTTCCCTTTTGAATGACAAACAAATTGGTTTTTGCATTTTTACTGTAGCTCAAAAAAAACTGAAAACATAATTACTTGGGAATTGTCTACAATAATCAAAATTAGCGCAAAACCAAATTATTTTTGAATCATAATGTTTAAGAAAAGTAATAATAGCATCCAAAGTTGACCGCAATTATATTCATAAGGTAATGTTTTCCATGAGACAAACTTTATCAGGGACGGAATATTCAATTCCCGAAATAGCAACGTATGGGATCTGAATAATATCCATAAAATAAGAGATGGAAATTATATCGTGACTAGAACAAACCATGTAAGGGAGAGTGATGTTAAATTGGACAGATATAGAGTGAAATGGGTGTAAAGAATGTAAATAACTCGTTCTAAAATAATAACTTCTAAAATGTGGTAGGCTCTCACATAATTGAAACGTTTAAGGCGGCAAAGAAGCGTTAAGCAACTCTATATCCAATGAGAAAAGGAATGTTGGAAGGAAAATATAGTTAACAGTGTTTAAGGTAACTAGTGGTGATGAATGGAAGTGAGATAAAGGGGAAATAGGAAGGTATTAGAATTATGAGGGAGAGGAAAGTAAAAAGAAGAATATGAAAAGGAATTTGAAATGTAAAAAAATAATATATGATAATAAAGAAAGGGAATAATTAGCAGACTACAAAGAAGATGAACGAGAGTACCGTGTAAGAGAAGATGTTGTTATAATATTGTAAGTAAGGAGTTGGAGAGAAATATGCTTTATAGATTAGTCTTGTATTTATCGATTGTAAGAATGCTTTTGATCATTGGAAGCGCTCTTTTCTATTTACATGGTAGAAGCCCCAAAAGCCAATTTAAATATAATTGCAGACGTATATAATAACAATATTCCAAGATTACTGCTAGAGAAACCAGGAAAAAATTTAAGTTTCAAAAAGGAGCCAAATAAGGCGGCCCGCTTTCAAATTTATATTTCAACGCAGCCCTCCAAAAAAAATGTGCAAACATCTGCAATAGGAAAATCTCGGTCTCCATATCTGGAGTAATTACATACACCAATTATTATGTTTCGTTTATAACATCGTACTTGTCTTGAAATCACGAACAGAACCTAAATTTATGGTAAATAGTCCTGCAGAAATATGATCAACAGGAAGATATTAATTTAAAATGGACCAAAGAACGTATCTACGACAACTTAAGTACTTTAAAGACAGGGCAGAGAAGGAAGTCAAAGGCGCGATTGCACGCCAAAAGTATTGGCTCATGTAGGTTAACCTAAAAAAAAGACGTTACTATTGCAAAGAAGATAAATATGATAAAACCTTGTGTATTTAAATTACTTATATACGGTTCACAAACTTAGTCATTTTAAACAAAACACAATAAATAAATTAGCAACACTCAAATATCAGTGGAAAGTAGTGCGTTAAATTTTAATAGATTGCAAAAAAGTTAAAAAAATACCACCAAGGAAAAATAAAATTAGGAGATATAAAAAAAAAACCATCAAGAAATTACAGTGAACAAGTGGATGGTAGACGGATTAAATTTGTAATTGAAAGGGAATAAATTGAAAATTTTCAAATTGTGTTAGATAAAGAGCGAGAGGATAAGACAGCAGGAACATTGTAGTTGAAGACAGTAAAATACCGTAAAATTGGCGGGACCTGGAAGAGACTTCTGCCCATAGTAACTCTAGTAACCAAAAGTGTAAAATATATATTTTTAAACATAAGTGAAAAAAACAAAAACAATACGTGTCTCTATAAAGATAAACAATAAATTTTAATAACAGTTAGTTCAATTTAAGATGTAGTAAACTGTGAACGAACTGTTTATGATTTATTTTCTGTTAAAACTGATAAATTATTATTTGTGTGTGTGTGTAACACTAAGAGTACAATAAAGGTTATATTTATTTCCTTATTTATGCTTGATTTTCTTATTTATATATCTCAAGTCTGCGCTCCCGGAGGACTGTCGCGTAATAGTGGTGGTAGTACAAAAATAAGAAGATACATGGTGGCCTCTGATAAACAAGGATGTAATGAACTTCTTGAAGGATTTAGTAATAAATAAAAATGGAAAAATTAGATGTACTGGACATTTATAGTAAATGGAAATAGGTAGAAGCCGAAGGAAGGGTTTGAACCGAAAAGCAAGATGAAGGAGAATGAATCGAAGGCCGAGAAAGGTGGACGACTTGAAGTAGTCGTAGGGCAATGAGAGCGAGAAATGTAATAAACGGAATAAAGAAGAAAGCGGAATGATTTGTTGCCAAATATTGTGGACCAAAATAACACGAGGGCTGTAAAGCCATGGAGACGAACGTAACGTAAGAACTTAGGTGTAATATTTTTCAATGAAACAGAAAGGCAACATTTATTAGTATGATATAATCAACATGAAAACTGAGATAAAAGGGATTTATTATTTAAAATTGTCTAATACTTGAAATCTTCACAACTGCCTTCTTGGGTTTTGTAATAAATGTTAAATTGTATTGGTAGATCCAGGAGTCTCACCCAGTAGGGCAAATTTATTTAAAACCGTTGTTTAAACAGGTTCTCCGAACTTCGTAGTAGTGTAAATCTCTACTTTATTAACTTAGGAAAGGGCCTCTTAGATATAAAAAGCCTATACTTGATTTTCTCGTGTGAATGTTTCGGCCCTTGTGGGGCTCGAAACTTCATATATAGAGGCGCCTCCACTCGCTACCCTCGTGCCTGTTACTCGGCCCTGCCCAATCTCGTAATGATACGATTATCACATTTTCTTAGGAAATCATTGTCGTTCTAGTAACTAGTTCTATTTGAAACTCAACTCGAACCTGTCCTAAATTACATTTTTACAATAACTTCAACATTTGTCATTGTAGAGGCCAGGTCAGTTTAGAATAAGTTCATGTTAGTTAGGTCAGGTCAGTTAGGTTAATTCATGCAGAATTGAAATCTGTGAATTTGTGTTTTATTTAATGTGTTATTAGTTGAATATCACACGATACATAAACAAAAACCGTTTTAAAATAGCCACCATTTTGAAGTTTTCAAAATAATTGTATTGAATTTCAATAGACTTCTATATGAGCATGTTGTAACAAATTTCATTTTTATTTTTGTGATCACAATCGTAGAGACGTTAAAGACAACGAAACGATGGCGGAAGCCATGGATCGTGGGAAACAGTTAAAAAACAGGGATCAAAATTTTAAGCAATTACTAAACTTGCCCTATTCTTCCTATAGTGGATAACCTATAAATTATACCGTGTAAAACCAAATCCAAATAACAAATTAATGCGCAAATTAAAATCCTTACACATTTCGATGTGAAGATAATACTTAAAAGTAGGAAGATATTTCCATGAATTGTTGGAAAATAATATTAACTACGAAAACGAAAAACATATCAAAATAGTCTCTACATGAACAATAGATCGAAGATAATACATATACGTTAAAAGCTATTGTATTAACTTTGAGATAAAATTGAGCCCGTCCTTTCGGTATAACGCAGCTGTAGGCAAGCAAATTTCTAACGATATTATCATCGTTTTCTAGCCCGTTGTTTTAATTAATATCGCTCGTAATGTTGGCAACTCTGAAATTGAAATCAATTTAGACTGTTATATTTACATTTTCTGTTTTACAAAATGGTGTGTATGTTCATCATAACGACAATTTAAATAAAAGTATCTACCATCAGGAAGAACTTTCGTATTAACGAATAATAACTGTAAATTTACAATATAAGGCAGATTTATAAGTAACTGTATACACAAATTTTAATTTTAATTGATGATTGTATACATGGTTCACTGTGTCTTAATTTGTTTGTATTTTATAAAATTCTATCTTGTGTATTTGTTGTATTGTATATTTGTAATTTGTTGTGAGTAATTTTTCTATAGTATGACAAGTCAAATGTATACTGCAGCACTGCTGCACTATGTACAGTATGCCATAAATGATGCAAATAAATAATAATAATAATAATAATACTCGTTAGTGAAACATTTTGGTATTCTATAAAAGAAAAGAAGTTGCACATACAAATTATTTTTATGAATTGGGAAAATTTTGGATTATTTGCGACAGATAGACTAAGTAACATAATTTTATAAACAAGAGGGCAATCTTGATTTTTAACACTTTTTATAGCTCAAAAACTACTGAGAAGATAACAGTAAAATTGTAAAATAATTTTTTGAAACATACAACATTTAGTTTGTATTTAGAGAAAGGAATTAAAAAATTCTGATTTGTAAATATAACCAAATATACTTCGTACCTTAAATTACCTTTTTCATTGTAGCTTATTTTCTTTAATAAGTTAAAACGCGTTTCAGGATCTTAATACCATCTTCAGTTATTCCTTCATTCGCTAAAGGTCGTTCAAGATTTAAAAATTATACAGATTTAAAACTTTCTACAGCGAATGAAAGAATAACTAAAAATGGAATTACGGTTCCGAAACGCGTTTTACCATATAAAACAAGAGATAGCCTTAAGGATGGAAATAATTTAAAGTAATTTACTTTGTCACATCTATTTAAACAGTATGTGATTTTATTATGTGACTGGGTAGCAAAAACAATTTAAACAATTTTGGGGTTATTTAATAAATAACACCAAAAAAAAAAAATACTATTAATTTAGTTTATTCAGAAATTTGACAACATTTGAGTGTATACAGAGTGATTCGAAAAAAAATATGCAGAGACTTTGTGACGTTATTTTCATACAAGAATGAAGACTAAAATCATTTAACATTGTTACGACAACGCTTATTTTATTATCTATCCGTAATTTTGTGTTTTTTATAACTACGGTATTATTAAAAAACTATAACTATGGAAACAGATGAGATAGGCAATATTTACTTAATTTTTATAAGTGCAAAACCAAGACTTTTTTGTATTATTTTCACAATGGCGGCCGTTTAAAATGTTTAACGTCAAATATCAATTTTAAGATTGCAAACTGAGCCAAATAGTACGATTCAAAAAACTTAATTGTTGGACAGCTGTTATTATTGTATTCAAGTCACAAATTTCTACAAATAAATTAATCATATTTAATTCAATTTAAAGAGGAAAAAAAATATTTTAACAGAATATACACTGCTCGGACAAAAATGTAGGCCTACTGTCGTGTAATTTATTTCAGAACTTCTATAATTTATTATTAATGGGATTTTTTTTACTCCGCTTTTATTCTGGTATAATAAATCGGTTTTTTGAATGGTAGGCCCATCATAAAGTTGTGTGTGCTGTACAATGGCGACAATTACTACGAAATTATGTTTTTAGTTGATAACTCAGTTATCTTTTGAGCTACAGAAAAAAAATTGTTCGTTATTAAAAACAAAAATATTTTGACTCTTGTACAAATTTTATAAAGTTAACAGTTGTCGAGATATTAGACTTTAAACATATTAAATTTCTGTTATTTTAAAAATAATACAATATAAAGTTATTGTTATTGTATAATTGTAAAACTTAAAATCAATAAACCGTGTACTCAATATGAACCAAAGATCTAACATATTCAATTGTTTTTGTAAAAAATAAAATGACGGATAGACGCGAAATTAAACGTTTTTGGATCATCATATGGTCCCAAAGTATCTACATACATTTGAGAATAATGTAATATACATACTAGAAAGCTCACTCTCAGTTTTTTAGCCCTGGGTTACTTTCTCATATTATTACATTTATTTTTCCAAAGTATCCCTAAGACAGGTGCTGTATTGGTAATTTTTATCAATGATAAGTTTTTTTTTCACTTGATAAAGATTGTTGATCGACACTACTGAACCGTTTTGAATTAGTTTATAATACAATAAGGACACATGTACGAAAAAACTTTATGAATAATATGAGCAATGCATAATTATCCAATAATTTAAAACCAAATTAAATATCATCGATGTATTTTTATACATTTAAAACAGGTAAATGTTTTACCACTGTAAAAAAAAAAAAATAATAAAATAAAAAAATAAATAAAAAAATTAAATAATTTTTTTTTTTAATTTTAAAATTCGGAATAATATGATTCCTTGATAATTGAAAGTAATTATATAAATAATAAAAACACATTATTAAATCGATAATAATAGAATTCTGTTTGACAATTTTTTTAAAACATTATTTCAAGTTTATATATTCACTTCACAAAAAATATCGTATACTGGAGTAAAAAATCAATAAAAATTATGTAAAAAAAAAAAACTTCTTGAAAATAAACTTTTTTCAGCAATTTAACAATAATGTTTTAAGAAAATCGAACATTAATTTGAAATCAGTTTTAAAAGTCGTCTATGCAGATTTCAATTTTATGATTCAAGATTTTACCACAGGATTTCTTCAATAACTAACTTCAAAAGGAAATGATCTAATACTTTTTTGTCGCTACCAAAGTTACCTATATAAATGTTAAAATCAGATTTTATTGCCCAAAAAAATTTAGATAATACTAATCATTTAAAACAAATTAACGAAATATAGTTGTAAAAATATATATTTAACTTACATAATTAATCTTGGGTGTTATTTGTGCCGGATATAAAGGCGCATCCACAATAGTATCAGATGTCTTAACACACGGCTCCGACATGGCACCTCCCAACCGACACACAACAACTGCAGCTTCGTCCAACGATTTGGAGGGGAATTATTTTTTACAACCTAATAATGACTAAACACTACTTAGGGGGGCTTGGGATAGCGCGCACATGATTAAGCAAGACTGCGGGAATTATTGTAAACAGCTTTTATTTCAGGTACTACGTATTGACGTCATCAAAACTATAAACCTGGATGAGATAACAGATAGATTTGTATATATATTGTTTACATATATATGACGCCCAAAGCGATTAAAAGTTATTTGTGTTTTTAATATATCGTTAAATCATTAGAATGGGCAATTCTAGTTTAAACAGTTGAACTATTCACTCGTCTGTATTGGAACATAAGCTATTAATAAACACTTTGAAAAAGAAATTGGCAAGAACCACTGTATTGATTTATTGATGAGTGTTGATTTTATAGCATTTAATTCAAACAGTATTTGGGTTTTATTAAATTTAATATATATAAAATCTGTCTCATATTTTAAATAGGCGATATTGTTTCTTTCGATTTGATTATTTAAAATTCAACAAATTTAAAAGTAATAAATAAAGTAAAATAATCTTCATACATATTTGTTTTCGCCATTCCGACTACTGATTAATAATTAGATATATTATAAGACTTACCGTCAGAATAGTCTATGTTTGTCTGTAGTTATATCACTACGGCCGTTTCGGCTATTCAGCCATTTTCAAGTGTTATACGGGTATTACCGTTGTCTTAGTTTAAAATCACAAATTACGAACACACGACACATAAAAAACACATAAGTTCTTAAAACATTTAAAACATGATGTAGTAGGCCCACTGTCACAACGCGTACTGTGACAGAGTGACAGTACGCGTTGTGACAGTGGGCCTACTACATCATGTTTTAAATGTTTTAAGAACTTATGTGTTTGTTATGTGTCGTGTGTTCGTAATTTGTGATTTTAAACTAAGACAACGGTAATACCCTTATAACACTTGAAAATGGCTGAATAGCCGAAACGGCCGTAGTGATATAACTACAGACAAACATAGACTATTGTGACGGTAAGTCTTATAATATATCTAAAATAATCTTTCATGCACTTCAGAATTTCTAACAATATTTGGTAAAATATCTAAATAAAAACCAATAATTATTTTAAAACAGGGTTATTTGTCATATTCAGTCGCATGCGGATAAAACATAAAGTTATTTCATTTCTGATTCTAAAAAATATATAGAAATCATAGATTAATTCAATATATGTTTATAACAACAATCGGTGTTTTAGGCCTGTTCAAGAAGAAATTGCCATTTGAAAACAAATTTCTATTGATATAAAAAGAACCAACAGAACCTGACCTGACAGAATATCTGAAACGTTGTTGGCGGTATTAAGGACAGTATTTTAACAGGAATAGAAAGAATTCGAAACCAGTAGAGATTTGTTATATTCCTATTTATGTGAATTCATGTGACGCCTTAGGAACAGTTGGGTACGGAAAATCAGGTAACCTGGAGTGTATCGTCAAGTCCCAGGCGGAACAATAAGGGACACCGAAACCGTAGTGGTCGTAAATAGTGGTCTGTTTACCATCACGGGCCCGTGACCATTCTGGGCATCGGGGCGAAGCTGAGAAATCAGTTATAGCTAAAAATGGTACCACGGGGCATGGGAGCCCTGACGGAGTGAAGCACCGTCACCCGTGCAGTTGAGGTTGGATTCGTGGGGGTAGTGGTGCTGCTGATAGTGGATATTCTGCTTCCTCCTTCTTTTCTTGGGGTGGGTGTCGGTGTCGTGCCGAAAGGCTCTACATACATCGGCACTCCTAGTTGTAGTAACTAGTTCTATCGAAACTCTTAAAGTACATGACACCTTAGGAACAAGTATGAAAATTTGTTTGACACCATCTGGAAGGACATCAATTTATATTGGGCTCCAGAAACATAAAGTGTGTAATAATATATTATATATAAATTTGGTTAGTTGAGGTGAAGTTATTAAGCTAGGAGACCTTCTGAGTGTAACTTTTTGAGTAGGGGTCCTATTTTTAAACAGAACTAATATATATTTTTTTTCAAATTAATTATATTAAGGCTATCACTGGTGTTTGTTTCCCTTAACCGGATAAATCTCGTACTATTTGTGAAAATGCATCTCTTTGTTTCCTTTATGTATTCATACCATGATATAATTTAGGTTTAATTTTTTATTAATTTTTCTTATCTATATTTCTAAGAGTACATTCTACGTTCCGTGTTTTATATAATTTATTTATTTAATTAATTTTGTTTATTTTATTTATTGAGTTTATTGTATATTCTGATATGATTTTCTAGTTGTGGAGGTACTCAATGAGGTAGTAGAGAGCATTGACCCTTCCACATTCTCGGGTCAGTTACCTGTGGCAAAAAGTGTCGCCTTATGATTAGTTTGTTAAGAGATGGATGGGGGCACTACTTAGCACTTTAATTTTAGTTTTAATCTGTATCAGCTTAGCTGTAAACGTCCACATGTAATCAGTGTGTTATTAAAAATATAAATCAGAGTAGTCCAATAAGCATAACTCGATTTCTTCATTTTTGGTTCCCGTTTTTTTACAGTTTGGAGATTCTGGGTTTTCTTTAATAACAATGGTCCTTGGATAAGAACCATGGAAAATGCCACACAAGATACGAATGAAAAACTCAACATTTTATCTCGTAGTCTGAGTTCTTTCTACAGATAACAGGTAGGTTATATCTCTAATAACGATGATACATAACAACTTACGGTTAACTGTATCAAAAGTTACGCCAACATAAACTGTCTACGAACATGTGTTTTATGAGAGTTGGGTTCTTTTGTCTGGCAGTACTGAAGATACTGAGAAATAAACTACTTTAATTATAAAAGTAAAAGCTAAAAATTAAAAAAGTTTCTTATCAATAACACGCTGCTAGAAGTTTTTTAAAATTAAGAAACTTTTAAGTTCAATTACGTTGCAATATATTTCTTTATTTTTATGATTACCACTAAAATAAAGTGCAAAAAAAAATAGAAAATTAAGTAAAAATAAGTGTGCTTGACAGATTTCACAAGTTAATATTATGTAAGACTTGGTTGAACATCATAATTGTTTAATTACGCATCCCCTAATCATGTTCAAACAATAAGGTTTTTTTAAACTTCATATAGCAACTGTTTAAAATCGCTGAGAGGTAATCTTGTAATTTATATATAAAAAAGTATCAAGGCCCCCACTTATAACACAATAAATTAAATTATAAGAATATAGATTTCAATTTATACTTTTAATGATACGAAAATCCACCTCTCTACTAAGATAATTTCGGATCCTGACCTCTCAAGATAACGTAATTAATACTTACATAGTTAAGAGGCCGGAAGGGCCGAGTAACCGACAAGAGCGTTGCAAGTGGGGACTCCTTCACGTCGAGACACTCACACGAGCGGAGCTAATGGATACTTGTTAATACACATCTACGACGTCAAGTAATCAGTGTAATACAGAATTTAAAACTTGTGTCAGTGTAGCAATTGTTTCAAAGATATCCAACTCTGTAAGACTTCTTGATCTAACAATATAATTTAACATTCCCTACAACGTTTGAGCCAACTTATGGATATTATAATTAGAGGATACTTTTGTAATAGATTTAGTACGAAGATGTTATTTTTGAAACAATGTTTTTTTGTTTTTTTTAACTTATGAGTACTGTCATAATATTATAATATCTGTATGCAAAATATAGATGTCTAAGACAATATTTTTATATAACAAAAATTATGTAGTAAAGAAAGTAGAGGAATCCGATTGTTCCTGTAGTTTAGAAGCCCTTGGGACATTTAGTAAGTTTCCGTCTGATTGTCTGTCTACAATATTTGTTATCGCTTTTCTAATAGAAGAATAGAGTAATCCACCAAGGAAATAGTATATGTTGTTTCAAATAGCTTAAAGGGTTTTGGTACTTAAAATAAGAGTTAAATACGATTTAAACAAAAATCGTACATTTATTAGTCATCTGAATCCACAAACAATTTAAAATAAACCAAACAATTTTAAATATTTTTACTGAGCTATTACTTTTTAAATGTATACATTTATGATTTTTAAATCTTAGATT
This sequence comes from Aphrophora alni, assembly GCA_963513935.1. NCBI lineage: Eukaryota > Metazoa > Arthropoda > Insecta > Hemiptera > Aphrophoridae > Aphrophora > Aphrophora alni. The sequence continues at coordinate 139,621,959 of OY740767.1, read as the reverse complement.
TCGTTTTAATATTAATTTCATTTTAATAATTTAGAAACACATATTTTGTCATTTAAAAAAAATGTATTTTAAATATCGTTGTTATAAGAACAAAAATAGTTATTTCTCAAGTCGACCATTAAACCAAATATAAAAGAAGTTATGTAGTTGGTAAGAATTGAAGTTATTTGTTTTAAAGTCCATTGAGATCATAAAAGTGGTTTATAGAATGTGGTCTTGTTTAGAATCTGTCAACTGTGCAGTGCCTTCACTACAACCTAAAATAGTGTATAGCATTTAATTAGTTCTGGCTTGTGAGTATATTTCAGCTATATCTCTATACTTAACTTTTTTTCTCCCCCGATTACTCAAAATTTGGGGGTAGCTGCTATACGAAAAAAAAACATTACGATTTTTTCGAAATCTACTCCAACGGCTTTTATCAAATTTTGTTGAAATGTGGTTTCTAAATACCCAAATATTCTATCAATCTTTTCAAAAATTCCGGTTCATGAGGTATCGGTAAAAACCCCAAAAATATTCCTGTTACGAAAGAAGTAATTTCTCTCGGACCCACTAATATTGATCACATTTTAGTGAAATGTAAAAATTAATTACCCAAACGTGTACGCAATTAATAATGTATAACAGTTTGATTGGCAAAAAACGAAAATCGATCTTTTTAGCCGTTATTAAAAGATAGAAATTAATCACATACACCGAAAACGTGTTTATGGTACAAGCAAAAAAGTTTAGTCATCCATTTAATATATAAATATTTTTTAAAAACGGCCTACATGGTTCATTTACACTAATAGATTAACAATTAATAAACTCACATTTTTCGTGACAATTAGTTTTGATTTGCTCCTTTTCCAAGTAGTCTGAAGGTGCATATCTTAAAGTTTTTATCGCCTTATATAAAAAAAAAAACCCTTTAATAATCCAATAGCGTCTGGTTCAGAAGAGAATATGAGTTGATCAAGAAAGGCCTGACAGAAGAGATAAAAGAAAAGGGTTCTAAAACGAGATTACATGTTCCCTATAAGTGAGGGAGTTTGAAAATAATAACGCTGCATTTTTGTGAGATATCGACTAATAACGTTATTTTTATTTGTATAGGGGTGAGGGAGAAAGTTAGTGCACAGTTTATTTCATTTATTCCAAATCATGTACCTCAACAATAAATTTTACTCAGTTACAGAAAGTCATAATGAGAACAATAATTTAAGAAATTCCTGTACATACAAAAAGAAAACTAGACTTGAAAACCAATCTCACTTTATCATTATCTAATTTCAGCTACACGCTGTTAAGGAGTGAAGCTGACAGCTGACAGTTCATAACAGATGTGAAGTTGTGTAGCAAGACATTAATAGCATAGCTTTTAGAGGTTTAATATCCACAGTTCTAAGAAAACTCTTACAGCAAATCATAATAACACATGTCTCATAAAAAGTGAAGTTAATCACCCATTTGTCGTATCAACATTCAATAGTGCATGTTATTGTGTGATTTATCGACAATAGGGAGTTATAATCATGCATACTACTTAACAGTGCGATATAAATTGGTTTAGATCAAATGTAGAAACATAGTTATTTCATGCAAAGAGTAAATTATTTAAAATGTATTTATTATTAATGTAGTGTTGGTATGTAAGATCAAAGTGCAAGTTCTCTTATTGCTCTACTAAACTGAACTTGTGTTAACTCCGTTTTAGCAATAATATAATAGAAACATGGCGAAGCGAAGGCAATAATATTCAGGTTTTTAATTAACACAAATATTTTGGAATATTTTACTTCTGGTTATATCTATGCAATTCCCAAACAGACTAACTAAGAGGGAATGTGTGGAATTGTGTTGAGTTGAGGTTATAAAAATGACGAACGTAAGATATCACGAATTTACGTCAGAGTAAGCGTGGAGCAGCGGAAGTACCGAAAAGAAAGTCGATAGTGAGTTGGACATCTGCAATCAAAGGAAAGAAACTTTATGCTGTTCAACAGGAACCAGGAGAGCCTGTTATATACTGTGGAATCTCTTGTTGCACGACAACGTTTGTTGTACAAGCAAGAACTAGACATTTAACAACTCAGGAGTATTTATTCCGGTTTCATCTAAGTAAATTTTCTTCCTACTTGGCTTAGGATGCATCGGAAGTTGAATAACTGGAGCATTTCATTCTGGAGTACACAACACCAAATAATACAAGAGATATTCTAAGAGGAAAGCAAAAGGAGGAATAAGCCTGATTGTAACAGAGATTTGTGGACACTGGAGGCAGAAGTATGTCATGAACATCGAACCATCGACGTCACCTGACGCTGGAAGCTTGAAATAAGAAGTAAGTCTAAGTAATTAGTTTGAGAATACTTTTCTGACAATTCAAGAATTTCCTTATTATTTATATTTGGCGAGGTGTTTCGAGGGCCCTCCATCTTCGAGACTTACTATGCACTAAATTCGTCCTTTAAAGATTCGTCTACGTACACAGCTTTGCCACGCCCTCTACAACCACGCTCCCGCCTCCCGTGTTATTTACTTTGGTAGTTGGTAGATTTACTATTTTAAAAAAAATTTGTTTGGCATTTTCAATTTTTGAACATTAATTCTGATTATTTATAACTTGCTGTTAATCTTAGTTTATAAATGTCCATATTTTCCATTATATTTAGACGTCTTCCATCGTTTCAATGAAGTTATAACCTCAAAGAATTTACTTTTATATAGAAAATGGCCATCTTTTAGTAAATGAGTATCGTAATGTGAATCTCGCTTTTGGTATTTAAACAACCATATATATATATATATATATATATATATATATATATATATATATATATATATGCAAAATAGGATTGAAGTTAAAAACAAGATTTAGGGAATATATCAGGCCGAACAAATACGAAAAGAGAGATTGAAATTACGCTACTCATTTACGAAAAGAGGGCAAATGACGTAATGATATTAAAGATTCTATGAATTTACTACATCAGTGCAACAAAGGTAGACGTCTAAATATAATGGAAAAACTTAAACTAAAGATGAAGAAAGAAAATATTATTAACAGCTAATTTATAACCAATTATAAGTTAAAAAATTCTTTTTTTTTAAAATTTCTGACTACGTTTTTCCTTAAATTAAAAATCAATGAAGATTAAGTAATACAGCATAATATAAGATTTTTTATTAGTTTAAAATGTTTGTTTAATATTAAAAAAGAACAACATGAAATTGTTAACTATCATTTAATTAATTGTAAAAAGTAAATTTATGTTTCACAAATTTGTTAATATTATTATGCTTCTGTTAGAAGTTAAGTTCCATACGATAGTTAATATTATCTCACTAATTTAATCCAACAGAAATGTAAATTCAAATCAATTTCTCCCAACTTAACCTACACCCAATTTCTCCCAATTCACTTAATGATTTACTGCCTACACAAGGCCTACCATTTCTCAAACAAGAGAATGTGGCGCCATGATTTACTGTAACCAAGCATTCAGTTCTTGTTAATTAGTTCTAGAACCTAATAAATAAATAACCTCTAATCGAAGCAAACAACGGAAAGAAGTTACATATTATCTTCCCCAGATTTTGTTTAGATTGATAACCAATAATAAATTGAAATAGGAGTATAATTTATTAAAGTGTGCTTTGTTAGTAGTTATATTTTATATATCCTAATAAAAAAAAGGAAGAATAGAATAAAATAAAGATCATCGAATACTATAATAGCGTCAGGGTCGGAAGAGAACAAGATTTGATCAACAGATACCATACAGGAAAGAAAAAAGAGAGGAATCTAACCCAATACTAGATGTGAACGAAGGATCCAACTGGTAGCCCTCGAGACTGTTAATAAAGTGAGCTTCTGAGAGTAGATCTTAATATTTTTTTATCTATTTTTTACTTCTTTGGAATAATTTTTGTATAAAACAGTATGGAGGTGACAAATTATTATTATTTTTAAACATATAAAGCAACCTATTGTAATAAATTTATGGGCATACTTTAATACTTAAAACTGTTAAAAATAGTAACGTAAATTTAAATGTTATTTGATAAATGTAAAAGATAAACGAAAAGTAACGAGATGGGTTAAAAAAATCCTTTCAAGATTATCACAGATATATCCGTTTAGTCCTTAGAGGCCAAAATTGTATAATTAAAAAAATAATAAAACCTCTTAGTTGTCTGTAACTGTTCAAAAACCAAAACGACTGAACTTATTTTAATCACATTTGTTGTATTTATTTAAGAGTTGATAAGTTTTTATTAATATCTTGATAAGTTTTGTTTAACTAAATTGTTTCTATAAATCAACATTTGGTGTAGCTGGTACAAGACTACAGAAATTGAATTTTTCTCAAAATCGGCTTTAATTATTTTTATTAAATTTTGCTGAAATGTATCCTCCAATGATTGAAATACACACAAAATAACGGTTGGGGCGTTATCTGTGAAAAAAAAAATCGTTGATGGCGCTGTTATAAAACCCCTTATTTACTGTAAAAAGTAAAAAATTACTAAGTAGCCAGGAATTAGTTGAAGTTCTTTGCCAGGAAAGTTTGTTCATTTGAAAACTATGAATAGTGTCATGACCATTGAAAAGTCGTCTTGTATTGTACTATACAAGGGAAACGTGTTCTGTTTTCTTAAATTTGAAGCTTATGTAACTTAAATCTTTTACTGTATAAATTAAACGTATACTTTAATACAAAACTGAAAAGAACAAGAAAAACCCTAATATTAAAATGCTTCAAAAATTTGATCCTGTCCCACATTTGAATAACAACAATAGATGAAATCCTGGTTTTGGATTATTATGTCAACTTGGACATAAATACATAAATCATTTCCCGAAGGTAGGATATAAATTTTTAACACTCTGTAAAAGGCAATTAAAAACCTTTTCTGTATTGATTCTCAAAAGCACCCGATTAATTAACTTTCAAATCATATAGGGTACATTTAAGTTAAAAATAGAACTACTGCCTATCGGTAACGGTTGAACACCTTAGAAGCCTTGATAAAACATAAGACGCTTTAAAAGCTCTAAGTATCTCCATGAACTTGCATTTTAAGTCATCCATTGACCTGATTCTGAATTTTGTATCGCCAAAATTTACATAAGATATTTTCAAGGATAAACAGATGCCTTAATGACAAGACATTTACCTTTTTTAAATATGAAAAGATCTTTCTGTTTTGTGTGTATCTATAAACTTTTTTTTCTGACTAAGAAATGTTATTTTATTCTACTTAGATGATGTGCCACCACACAATCTAAATCTGCAGTTAACTAGATCCTAATCAATACTTTCAGAAATATCCACCTTACTTTAAAATTTACAAACACATATTTAATTAACACGAAATTAACACGGTTTATAAATAGACAGTTCGCTTTGTTTGTTAAAGATTTCGGATTCAATTCTTGTAAAAACTCAAAAAGATACCCTGTTGATCCATTGTTAGTGAGAAAAGTGAGGATTTGGGATAGGTAGCGAATTCTGGCTTTGATAGTCAAAAGTAAGACATTCTGATCATGAAATGTTGACCACTGCTCTTAAACCAACAGAAAGCCGTCTAACAAGCCTAAGTCCTTCACAATCCCTTGTGTCACAGGATTGCTGTCTAACAAGACTAAGTCCTTTACGAACCCTTGTGTCACAGGATTGCCGTCTAACAAGCCTAAGTCCTTTACAAGCTCTTGTGTCACAGGATTGCAGTCTAACAAGCCTAAGTCCTTTACAAACCCTTGTGTCGCAGGATTGCCGTCTAAAAAGCCTAAGTCCTTTACAAACCCTTGTGTCACAGGATTGCTGTCTAACAATACTAAGTCCTTTACAAGCCCTTGTGTCACAGGATTGCAGTCTAACAAGCCTAAGTTCTTTACAAACCCTTGTGTCGCAGGATTGCCATCTAACAAGCCTAAGTCCTTTACAAACCCTTGTGTCGCAGGATTGCCGTCTAACAAGCCTAAGTCCTTCACAATCCCTTGTGTCACTGGATTGCTGTCTAACAAGACTAAGTCCTTTACAAACCCTTGTGTCGCAGGATTGCCGTCTATCAAGCCTATGTCCTTTACAAGCCCTTGTGTCACAGGATTGCTGTCTAACAAGCCTAAGTCCTTTACAAGCTCTTGTGTCACAGGATTGCCGTCTAACAAGCCTAAGTCCTTTACAAACCCATGGTCTAAATTTTCAAAGAATACGGTCTGTGCACATTGGATGGGTTCTCACTCTGATACTTCAGGAACTTCGTTCTCTTAACTGAATTTCAGTAAATTAAGTTCTTCGTAGGAAGATTCATTTTGAGATAACAATCATATTATAAGTAATGTTAGACTTTAAGTGCAAGAAAAGTAAATACTTATAAAACAGAAATCTAATTCTACTTGAAGACAAAATAACAATGATACAAACAGTTTCATTTGCTACCTAAAGAAATGATTTTACACTTATGAACAAATACGTCGCAACTGAAATCTAGTATTGATTCACAAGCTGGAACAATAAATACTAGAATAACCTTAGGGAAGACGAAGCCTAGGGGCTTAATGGGATTGAGGAAATAGCTATTCCTATCTCCCCGGAGATGACTTGGCGATTGATGAGCAGTAAATTCTGTATTTTGAGATCACGAACCTTGTGGTCAAATGGATTTATAACTCAGCACTGGAGAATTAAAATAAGTCAGTTTTCTTTACAGCCAGAATAATTACTTTTTCAAGTTTAATGCATTAATTTAAAACTGGTCATAATAAAGTATACTTTCACTCATAAAATAACACATTAAACAAAATTAATACAATCTTAATGTAGTGTTCACGAAGAGGTATTTAGAGCAATAACTTTCCAGGAAAGTAATTTTATTTTTATTGCAGCTTTTAGATAATGAAATTAGATTTTGATTTAATTAATGATATTAAAAAAAAATGTTAAATTACATCGCTTAAGATTCATTAGCAATGATTCATTAATATGAATCACATTGCACTAACTTTGTCACACACTTTTATAATCAACATATTAAATAAACGAAATAATTAGTCGCCAGAAATGTCAATTCGGTAATTCTCAGTAAAAAAGTGAATATCATTATGGATGTTCTGGATGTATTGCCTTTCGTGTTGTGTTTTATATATAAAAAAAAAAAAAAAACTTAAATTTTAATAAACTAAGCAATAAACTTTTGTTTTCAGTATAAATTATATAAGATAAAATATTAAATTTAAATGACGGTGTGTCAAAGTTCATTTCCATTTTTTTGGAAATTATATTGTAAAGTTAATTTTATATTATTTACAATTCGTTAGATTGGTTTGAGTCATTACCAAAATTTGAAAGAATTCGGTAGATCGGTGTATAAAATCGACTGAAAAATTAGGCAACAATTCATTAATACAATCACTTTTCTACCTGTAGCAAATAACAAATTCTTGAAACAAACCCATTGTGATTTACATGATCTTCATTGAAACAAAAGTATATCATAGCAGCAGGAAGGGGTAGGTTCATAGTCCAATATTAAACAAATAATGTTTATTACAACAATATCTTAAAACAACGATAAAATTGGTATTTTGTTTTGAAACTACAATTGTTTTCACAAAACTGTAAATTAAGAAAATGTTCTCTTTTCAATCAATGTACAACCCTACTTTATAATTTGAAAAGTTTATAGTTTAATTAATTCTGATGCTTAATTTATTTAATTTGAATTTTATTGAAATAAATAAATAGAAAAATGAAACAATAAATGGTGGATAAAACACTTGCAATCAGAATTTAACAATTACAACGTGTTGTTTTAAAGGAAAATAATATCCATAAAATTAGATGATTTAGATTAAAAAACCTACGATCGTAAATGTTGTCTATTTATACGTTACCTAGTTTATTACGTAAACAAAAATGTCAGTGTACTTGTTTCAATAAAGTTGTTCTATTTATGATAATTTTGTTATTATCTACACACTTTGAAGCGACAACTTAAAGTTGCTATGTTCACACCCAAAATTTAGTAAAATGTATCATTTACATAAAATGTTTTATGTAAAAATATTAGCCGTTGTTTTGCCAATTGAGAAAATACATGGCACTTTTATTAGGATTTATAACACTTGTAGGTTCATTTAGGTACTTTGTTTTTTACCTTCATTAGTCTTAAAAATACTATTAGTTGAACTTTATACAATTTAGTCTTATTATATGAAAATGGAATTAAAAAAAATAAATAAATAAAATTACTCCAAGAGCGCTTCCTTTAAATGTTATGTTATAATACTAATAATCTTGTAAAATAGATTCCGTGAATGTGGAAGTCCTGAAGATAACATTTCAATCAAGTAATGTGAGCTCAACAAATCTTGTTCCCGTCGCCATAATTCTAACCTTCACAACCAAAATTTGTTTCCAATCGTACCTCTACATTCCCTGACGATGCCCCTGTAACTTTTTGAGACCTTACTAGGATTAAACCCGGGTCCTCTCATACAACGAGCTGTAACTACTAGATCAACCGAAGAATTAAAAAATACATTGTAAAAAGAGTAATTTAATTGTTTGATATGACAGACGTTTGACAAACTAAAAATAATTATTGTGAGCTTCATAGTCGTGTTCTGTTTTAGTAGAGGTAATTTCAAATATTTTATGAACAGAAGATACTGAAAAAAGATAACTCGATAAACAACTCGGTTTCTATAGTTCAATAAACATTGTTTTATGATAATTAGAGTTGTGAAAATAATAAATGTACTTTGTATACAATGAAAATAACTAAATCTCTTTAAATACGTGTTTCCAGTTTAAAAGTGAGTATAATATAAAATGAAATGAAAAATGTAAATGTTTAATAAACAAAATGACACGTTGTCTGAATAATAAAGTCCCTGTTACAGGAAACCATACGTAATGGTAATACTGTGTAGTAAAATAATTTTAAGTGTTATACATCCTGTGTACCTGAACTTTTTAGCAAAATTTTAATTTTTAACATCGATTCATGTAACTGGAAATAGTAATCTCGAAACACTTTATTTTAAATTTATCTAAACTTGTTTCGTTCTTGTAGAACCTCTGGGGATTCAATTTGGTCATATTTAATTATTTCCTCAATTCACTCACTCGGCAATTCGAGACGATTGATGTACTTTGCGACTGTCTAATTTCTACATTTTCTACACAACAACAACATAACTTTTAATAATATGTAAAGAAACGAAAGTCTTGATCATATGTTTAACAGAAAATTATGTATGTTTAGTTTGCATGATTCTATTATCAGTAATTATAATAATTATCTTCATGGAATTCTTAGTAGCAGGCATGAGTGAATGGAGATTAGTTTTTAAAGATTATTTTTCCATTGAATTACTTAAGTTTTCTTTACTCTAATATTCCCCAATGTCAATTTTTAAAAGAGTTTTTAATTTAAATTAAATAAATGTGTAGCTGTTTATTTTATTAATTGAAAAAAAAAGTTCAAATAAAATTTCATAAAAAAATCCACACTGTGGTATTTATGGGTAATATAAACACATTATTAAATTGCATACCAGGTTGGTATTTGTTGGTATGCAATTTCATATGCACTTTTATGCTGTGTAGTGAATGTGTTTTTATATTATGTGTGCCACACCTAAGAATGTTACGGCGAAATAGCTGTATAAATAAATAATAAATGGAACTACTTTTGACAACGTATGTAAAACAAATCAACATGTATCCTTCGGGACGTTAAAGGCTATATTTAACACTAATTTTATCAAAATCATTGAAGCTTATCTAGAAAAATTTTTATTTTGGTTTGGTCACGTGACAATTATCCACAAATTATGGTTTAATCTCACATTACTATTATTGTCAACATTTGTGTGTACACAAAGTAATACACGAAGTTTCGGGAACATCTACTTCCTTTATCATGTGCTAAACCTAGAGTATAGAAATGAAAAATACCACCACAGTGCTGGAAAAATAAACTAAACTATAACATAATGAAAGAACCCAGGTGTAATGCAGTAAAAACGAAAACTATCAAACATGATTAGAAAAAAAGCATATTATATTTTCGTATATTGTTTTGTGTACACAAATGATAAAAAATTTCCGATTAAGCCATATTTAATAATATGAACAATTCATCATTATCAGCTAACTTAAATATCGTCTAATATTGAGTTTTGGAAACAAGAAAGAGAAAAAAAAAGAAGCATTTTTGATATGGTTTTAATAACCCCCAAATTATTGTTTAGGCTAGACAAATATATAGAGAGACATCAGTCCAAAAACTACTCTTTTGGACTTAAGTTAACTGATGATCCTTCTAGTTTCACTCATTACACAAATTTCTCTATAATACGTACATGACAAAAAAAACAACATATAATTGTCTACATTTTTTAAATTGGTGTTCCTGGAGCGATTTTATAAACTGATTTCTTAGCGATGTCCCTTTTTTTTTTTTTATAAACTGAATAAACAATTAAAATCGTCAACATATAAAGATAGTTTTAATTTAAAATTCTATTTTTCCTTAGTAACAATAAATCATGAATAATCGATTTACAGTTTACTAAAATAAACTATAAAATAATAACAACAAAAATGTATAAACAAAATAACATTAATCTAACTGTAAAATTTAAAACATTTATCTGTCTAAACGTTGCGAGACATTGCTTGGGCCAAGTTGTCTGGATTCCGGGAATTTCAGCACGAATAATTGGGGTCCTCCAATCGATTTCCTCACAACCTCCCCCAACAACGCCCGTTCTCGCCAAGCTGTCTGCTATCCACGCCTCAAAATATGTTTACACAGTGTTAACCACAAATGATGACAGAACCTCTAAACGTGGTAAGCGTTTGTTAACATCACTAATGTAATTCTGTAATGTAATAAATTGTGGAAGAAATTATGAGGACACAAAAAAATTACTCTTTAAAGCTTTGAAATTGTTAGACGAGAAGAGAATATTTAAGTTGCTTGCATTTCCTTTTATTAATTTACATGGTGTTTCACAAACCTTTTATTTTTTTTCTTAACCGAAACTGGAACTATTTGACAAACATGTTTAAACTACTTACACGGAGAATGAAAAAGAAATGAAATTTTCTTGATTACAGTGCAGATGTATACATATGGAAGATAAATGTCTATGGAAAAGTCTACAGGTTATTAACATTTTGCAAAAAAAAATTCAAAACAAATTATACATTTACGTTGAAATAAAGATTGCTTTGAAATGTTACGTTAAAATTGATCCTAAGCACAAACCGTATTACATCGAAAAAGAATTTTTAATGACAGCCGTGTGTTTCATCTCGAGTTATATGAGTTCCCTTCATATTCAAAGATATATTTTTGTCAATTATTCATGTTCGATTTTTTTTTTTTACTTGTGATTTAGACACGTTGATTTGGAAAATTAATCTTTATATTTCTCCAAAATTTAAATAGCCGATTTTTAATTTAGCCAATAAAAACTCTTTTTTAGTAACTACATGTTTTTTTATTACTTGCAATACTAATTTTTGGGGAATATGACGATAAAAAAGTTTTGTTTGAGATTTAAATGTATACACTTCAGAAAAAAATCAAAATCATTGGAGCCAATTTTGAGAATATGTGGCAGGTTCTTTTACTACACTCAAATTTTGAGTTATCGAAAAACAAAGAAAAAAACCCTCAAGATATTGCTAAATTTGCTAAACTGAGACAAACAATATTAAAATTGATACAAATAATACAATAATAAATTGTGTACTCTTTCAGAGTTATCTATATAATTTTCATAGATCAAAGTGTTTGCTATTTGAATAAATACACCATCTTTAACATAAGCAGTTCGTGACGATATTATTGCCATTTCAATTAATTAAATCCACCATGGGATCATTGCCTCCTGCAGTGTTAAAAAAGTCGACAGAGTTTGTATTTTTACTAACGACCCTACCATGTGTCATCTCCTCTAGCCTGTAAATTACAAATGTGTCATTTGTTAAATGAGTATAATATACAAACCCAGAATATGCAACACTTTTCAAACGTTAATGTATGTATATGTATTCATATTCGCTCATCTCGTAAAAAATCTGGATGGATTATGTCCCCGTACGGCTTAAAAGTTGCAGTACTGACTAAGAATTGTGATGAAAAGTTGAGAGCTAAGAATAGTAGCGAATTCTGTCTGCAAAAACTAAAATTACAGTCATGAGAACTAGATGTGCAGATCACTCTTATAAACAGTTTCGAGTTTTCACGAACTGTTGTGTCACTTGATTGGATATTTCGTAATAAACTACATGTTCATTATTATGATTACTTTGCTTGAAATTGAAAAACCTCATTGTAATCATCGCTTAAAAAACCGAAAATTAAAGCTAACAATATTCTAATAGCACTATGGTCAGTAGAAACAAGAATTGGTCATGAGAGATCTGATTTAAAAGATCCAGCTAGGTTTGCCATAGATTTACTGACTAAGTGAACACGTAAAGGAAGATATATTGTATAAACTTCAGTATTATTACCTCCCTTAGCCGAGAGGTCTAAGATGAATTTCCTTCACCTATTATGATTTGATTTTTATTATAATAAAAAAACTGGTTTTCTGTTCATTCTTATTTTACTTTTTACACCGCAATTATAACCTCTATACGTTGGGAATAAATACTCTTTTCAATGAAGAAAGGATTTTTCAATCAGTATGAATAATTTTAAAGGATTGTAACAAATTATATATTCACAAATTTTTCTCTTTATAATATTAGCGTAGATATATAAAAACAAAAAAAACATGTATTATCTTTATGTTTTCAAAACTTAATAATACAGAGTGAACATACGGGAAATTATAATGACGATAAAAATATCAAAATATATAGTATAGTTTTCGAAATTACCCATAACAAATATAAAACTACCAACAAATCTCTTTACTTTATAATTGTAGATTGAAATTGTTGTTTAGAAATTTATTGTCATTTGATTATCTTTAAGTTTGACTGAGGCTTATGGAATCAATAGTTATTGGAAAACTTTAATATATACAACCTTAGTCAGTCCTCATCCTAAGCTACTATCACCACAACAACTCTTCGAAAAAACATAACTGTACTAACTTAAACTTGAAGAGAATCTCGTAAATAAATTGAAAAATGGAAATGGCAACAATGAGATATATTTATTTCTTACAGTCAAGCACTATTTTTTATAAGTATTACCGGTTGGTTTACCGGTTTCGGCGGATCAAGCCACCATCATCAGATCAAACCTCAAAAAGACATTGTTCAATCCACTGCTAAGGAACAATGTCGTTAAAAATTAGATAAAACACTGATATGAACACAAACACTTGAAAACATGTACACTAAACATCAATGAAAAAACACTTTAACGATTAAAAAACGACATATTTTTCAAAGTATCGGTTAATACACTTGTTATTTTGTGCAGAGCATGTTCATAAGTGTGATCTCTCTTGATTTCGATCATACCCTCCGCAAAAAAGTGTATTAACTGATAATTTGCATAATATGCCGTTTTTCAACCGTTAAAGTATTTTATCATTGATGTATAGTGTACATGTTTTCAAGTGTTTGTGTTCATATCAGTGTTTTTGTCATAGTTTTTAACGACAGTGGAAAGAAGAAACACATTTTTGATGTTTTATCTGATGATGGTGGTTTGATCCGCCGAAACCGGTAATCCAACAGGATACATTTAAGAGTGATTGACAGTGAGAAGGTAATTAATTACCCATTTATTTGATACATATATAATTTGTAACATTAACAATACATATTTATATAATTGTAAGGGTTAAAAATATATGTTTATAGTATTATTATTAATGTAATATTTAATCATTGCAAATTCTAATTTCAAAATACTCTCAATTTTAAGTGAAAGTAGATAACTACAATTTGTGTTTAAATTAGAAAATACAAAGTAGGTCTAAGACATGTAACACCCGGGCAGAGTATGCTTATTAAACAACCATTACGGCGTAAAGTGTAATGTTAAATTAGAAACATCTGGATACAAAACCGAAGGGGATGGGTACTGTAAAATGCTTCGAGGGAGACAAAAGTCTGTTTTTAGAGCTTAGCAAAAAGTAAATAGGGCGGAGGCGCTCATGGCACGTGAGGCGCATTTTACAATTGTAGTAGAAATTTAAGTCTCATTCAAGTCTCTTCACTAAGGATCAAATTTGAATAAACAAAAATTGTTCTAATATTATTGAAGTAATTTCGACATACATACACACAAAATAAGTTATAAATATCAAGGAACGATACAATTCTAGAAGGATATGTCTGGTGAATAATACCAGTAACATTTTCACAGAGTATAAAACCAACTTTTATTTATATTCCCAACTACGGTGCATGCATGTTTGCTATCAATCATATGTATCTAACTTTGACAAGTACGGAAACGGTTTATGTCATTTCAGGTATTGGAACTGGCTTGCATGCACGTTACGATCTATGTAACACGATAAGACTATGTACGAGATTAGTCTGTCATTTCAGAAATTGATTTCGCATGGATTTATCAATGTGTATTTAAAATATTAGCGCAAAAATGAGAGATATTAACTAATCCTAATTTTGTATAGATTGTAGGTAAAAACGATTACATTTCATTTAGTGATTCAGTTAGTAATGTAGAATTTGTTGTGATAAAGTTTTCTGAATTGATCTTTAATCTATGTTTATTTCCGATTGAATAACTTTGAATGGCCTGTTATACACTTATGAAAAACAAAAGAACAATATGCAGTTTAGGGTAAACAGAGCTTTCTTCTCCACTAAACTCGACAAGCAAAATTGTACGAATAGACAGGTGGGAGAATTAAGGCGTGAATAAATGGGTAATTATGTGGTGGGGGAGCTCGGTCATGCGCAGAGATTTGTTCTTTTGTTTGTTGCAGAACTATAGACGGTTTTTAAGTCGTGCAATAGATGTTTAGTACGTCATTGTCCAACCTTATCCACAATTTTCTACTAATCTGAACTTTTATCATGGTTTGAATATACCCCTAACCACAATCACTAGGTACATTGTGAAATAAAAGTGAGTTTTATTTCACAAGTAGAAGTGTAAGTTTAGATGTAGTATAGTTTAGAATCAAGACCCTCTGATGATGATAATCATGTTATCGAAATATACATTATGGTATTTAGAGGAATAAACAAAATAAAGTACAATAATTGTTTTATTTATTGTTACTAGTGATTGTGGTTAGGGGTATATTCAAACCATTATTGTGAATTCAACACAGTGCTCAAAAGATTGAATTTCTTATAATTCCTCACCATTGAAATACTCTAACTCTTTAATTCACAACCCAAAGGATTAATCCCAAACTTGCCATACGTGAGTGTTAGTCCTTAGACTAACCAGAGATGTTTGTGTTGTACGAAATAAAAATAAAATGACAAAGTTCATATCTAATTTCCCAATTCATATGCGTTATATTATTTTATTGGCTTTTTAAAATATCAGAACAGATTTTCATATAACATAACCATCTTACAAAATTGATTGACCATTTACAACTTATAGTTTTACACAAAAAAATCTTAAATTTGAAGATAATGTTGAGTTAAATTTGTATTACCGTGAAAGTAATTCTATTGACAGTAGTTGTACAATGAATGAGATCACTCTATGAAAACAATTTACATATATATTTAGACATTAAGCGTTCTTAATCGAATAGTTATAACCTAAACTGATGAAATTTCGCACTGTTTTCAATTACCTAATCAGTGAGAAAGCTTTTGAAGATTGTACAAATATATGTCAGCATTAAAACAGGATGCAAGAGATTAGTTAATGGAAAATTTAGCTTATTTACTCTGTTTACATGTTTTCTTTGATTAATTTTATACAACTATCTCTTATGAATTACTACTTTAAACTTTAAAAAAGTAGTTTACTAATTAAATATAATAACTTTGAAAGTTATTTTTACGTTCCCGTTTATATGTAAGATTGCTAGCTATTGAAAAACCATTTTAAAATCATTTAAACCATTTTTCAGGTTGTACATCGAGGTTTATAGTATTAAGATTGTTCATATTAGTAAAAATAGGTTATTAAAATTTATAGGTAATTAGGGAGATTTTAGAAAAGAAATCTTTAGTTTTACGAGTTGTTTGAAGTACATTGTGAGCAGTACGTTAGTAAGTAACATGTTTAAATTCATGATAAAATATGAATATATACCATACTTCTAACCAGCCTGCCACCAAACACTTTGTACAAATGTATAAATCGTTTACCCACTTAGTAACAAAAGAAGACAGGACATAAACAACTTTCTAGTCCGCGTCGCCCACAGCCACTCATAATACGAATCACAGAATCTCCCTGTCAAAATTTAAGGAGAGCATAATATTAATTGGTTGCTATTGAAACTTTAGAAAAGAAAAAATTAGTTTTAGGAGTTGATTGAAGTTCGTTACGAGCAGTTTTTAAACCTTCATTAATACTACTCGTTTCCGGTTAAGTAGTTTAGCAGTTTGATGCCAGAACAAAGTGACGTGCTTTGAAGGTGTTTATTTTATGTTATGACTGTATTCTAAAACAGTAAAGGTCCACACACCAGGAGACCTTTCATCGTCGACTCTAAATAATGAAGCGAAGGTTAGTGCAATGTTACAAGTCCTGACGTTTTCCATATATTTACTTGAACGTGGTGTATCACTAGTAATTAGATTTTGTAAGTCTGGATGGGATGTCACTCTGAAAAAATATCTATCCTTACACCTCTCTTTGTGACGACGGAGTGACGTTCTTCCAATTTCACAATAAAACATCAAAGCACTGCAATATTTACGTTAGTGAAAATGATTACCTACAAAAAACTATGGATTGTTATTATGAAATGAACGTGCAAGTTTTGAAATAATCTCTAACTCTGATATTGATGTTGACATCAGAAAGTTCAATCCGTTGGTTTACTTCAAGATTCAGTGCCCATCGATTTCTATCATTGGCAGTCTTCGTCGGGCAATAAGTATTCGACTTTTTCCATACGGTCTTCCTGCGACCGGCATTTTGTTTTAATCTTCATAAAACTTAGAATATCTAAGCTCCCACATTATTGTCACACATTAACAAAGAGCCATATAAACCGTTAATATTTGCGAGATGTAAACATTAAATCACAATTATTGTAAACCTTATAGAGAATGTACAGTTAGGTCGTTAACTTATGCAAGGTACTAAATTTAGACCTAATTGTCACACATTTATAAGCCATATAAACTGTTTAGCTTTGCGAAATGTAAGCAATCAACATAACGTGAATTCCACAAAATAAAGTAAACACTATATAAGTTAACCTAAAAATAATTTTAAACAGCTATGATAAATTCACAAACAAAACGTATTCCAGAATTATTCAGCACTAAAGTAAGAAATAGGCGACTGGCGCAGAAATTATATCCCTTAATAATCGTGACAAATTGTTGTAGTTGAGTATGTCTGTTTGAAAAATTTGTTAGTTCTAATTATATATCATCAACTTTTATGAATATGTTTAATTAATTTAAAAACCAGATTGCAATAAAATATAAATGAATTTTTGTCGTAAGAACTGGTCAATAATAGTTAACTATTTTTGATAAAATTATACAATATGGTAATATGATGAGATGGAAAATCTTATTTTTTTAAAATTCCGCTCGTTAATCTTAACTTTAGCATATATCCTAAATATAAAAATTACCTAACACCCTTTTTTGTAACAGTTACGATGTTTTAAATTCTACGTTTACATGCTACATTTAACTAAATTTCTCACAACTAATTTATTTACTGATTTGTTTCTAATTATAGTTTTAACAAATTTTGTTATAAATTGTGTTTCGGCAATATTAGACACAGATTTTATAACTGCGCAAAATGAGCTATTGTTAGATGCTGTAAGATCTATAGGTTACCTACATACATAATTTGAGAACGATTGTCGGACCACAATTTAATTGTAACCACTAGAAAGTTTTTTTCTCTTTTTTTCTTCAATCGGGATTTTCTAACCATTTACACGTCAGTGACAAGGTGTTATTGTGGTCCGAAAAAAATAATAAATAAAAAATGGATGCTCTAGGATGATTGGTGAGTTTTGATTATATTTTAATTGAAAAAGAAGACTTTGTGGTTTTAACTTCACCTTTAAAAAAGTAAATAAATAAATAAGCACCATGAACTTCAAAGTCGTCCTGACAAAATTGTCTTAAATGTTTGTTTTACCCTTTGTGGTAGACTCAAGGATGTCATTATGATGCCCTCATTCACATTCGAATATCATCAGGTGCTCTGTAGTCCTTTTCCACGCCACATTAACATGGATGTGCTGTAGAATGGCTTACGTTCTATGAGTTTGGCTGATGCTTTGCTAACCAGCACGTCTGTTAACCCCATCAGCGGAAATGTGATTCTGAGTGAATCACACGGTAACTATAACAAGAATTCTTAAAAACTGTGGTGTTTAAACTGTCTGAATATATCTTTCTCCAAGTAAGTTTTCGGTTTATTAGACACATTTCCCCAAGGCTGTAATTTCTGATTGAAGCATCGCTGAGTATATTCCCATGGGGAGAACTTTCATGTTCAGGTTTCCACACTTCGATCTCGGTTCTGTTTCACCTTTTGTTGTTAAGTCACCTGTGAACTACTCCACCTCATACCCGGCTAAAATGCTACCTTCCTTCAAGCCATTCCCTGCGATTGGATATAACACTGTAAATGCCTTCGAGGTAGAATATTGGACTGTCAACTGGTAAGAGATCATTTTGCGTGGAGTAACGTTTAATGCACTATTTTGGAGTATTCTGGACGTTTCTGTCTTGTTAATAAAGCTTCACCGTAGGCGATACGCACTTTTCTTTGCCACTGTTTTATTAAGAGATCTAGGAGAAGGATATGAAGACAGGAGCCTTAATAAATGCTCCCGTAAATCATGTAGTCGTTTAATTCCCGACAGTTTTACCGCTGATAGGCGGTTGTCTATTTTAGGTCAGTACACAATGGCATGAGAATATCTCTAGAACGTTCAATAAGATGTTTATATTTACAGCGATCCATGGTGTCAATATTAAATCCAATGAGTTTCCACAAAGCAAAGTTTTCACAATTAGTAGAGTCAATATCATAAATTACGTAATAAATGCAATTTTCAAATATCACTGCACGAATAATCACGTTGTTGAAATAAACACACACGTTTCCCAATTACCTCAAATTAATTGGTTAGTTATAAAACAGTATAATTTCCCAGGACGTACTGAATTGTGTGTAGAACATCGTACGTTACACAAACAGTCGTTTGTACGCAAATAAATAATATCGTGCTGGGGTGCGTTTGGGCGTAACGTTGCGTCGTTAGAAATAAACGTGTAATAAAATAGAAACGACATAAAATGGTTGTTTATTGCAGAAGTTGGTGTACAGTCATATTTAACGACTGATCCTATTAAAAGTTACATTTCACAAAAGTCTCTTCTCTAACAACCTTAACGTACAATCGTAAACAGTCTAATGAGAACAAAACTGCAGTAGGGTAAAATAAATGATATAATTGGTCCCACACACTCATTGACAATCTAGATACTAACCAAACTAATCTATTTGTCAGCAGGTATTTCAGTTTGGTAGTTGTCAGTAAAAAGTGAAAATCAATTATGACGAAGTTTTAAGTTATGTAGATTAATTTAAACAATATTTATTTTATCCAAACATCTTAATTTGCTTCACCTCTGTTGTAAAGTCTCCTTAAGGATTAATATTATAAGATAAATCAAGTTAAAATGTCTGCGTTCAAGGTTAGTTTTCGTTTTATGAAAACTATTCCATTACGGAATTTAAATTAATTATAAATTTACACAATTTTGTGATGTTTTTAAAGCATCACGTTTCATCAAAATCAGTAGAGCCAATTTGGAGAAATTACGTCTTCTATTAAAGCGCGGTGACGTTTTTCTACCGTTAACTCACGAAGCAAAATTTATGAAGAGACGGCAAACATTACTTTTGATTACGCCCTAAGAGACTACATTTCAAGGAAAGGTGATCACATTGATTAGAGCTGACTTTCATAAAATGTTTTGTGTTTTATAGGAGCTAGTCCCAATTTTGTGTTATAAAAAGAAAAGAAAAAAAGTCCTGAGATATGACCAAAATATGCTGACATAACAAATAGGATTAACACGTTAGGGCTTTATAATACACAGCCGACAGACGGACATCGTTATAAACCACTTTCTTGAAGTCAAAGGACGTCTTTACTTTTTTGAATCGTTACATAACTACTCTACACTACCTGAACCTTGTGTTTGAGCTCTTAGAGGCCTAAATGAGGTTACGTTCTAAATTTAGTAAAATTCACTTGTTTGGGCTGGAAAGAACTGCAAAGATGACAAACAGACCTTATTCCAAAAAAAAACAAAAAAACACTTTTCTTCATACTGCTTCAAAAACAGCTGTTTTCAATACATGCATTGAGATGCTAAAGTTGTTATTTTTAGTCCTAGGACCTAAAAACATCAGCTGATGTCGAGGTCATCAGCTGTTCCTTCCCTTATATGAATTCATTAACGATTTTAAAGACTCTACAAAAACAACCCATACTCTCGATAGTAAACAACAGCTAAAACAGTTCTTACCATCGATTATATATATATATATATATATATATAAGTAGAATAAGTATAACTAACACAAACTAAACAGATGTAAAACCTCTAAACTTGTGTAGCTTGTTCAAACTTTTAAAGGTAAATAGGTTATAACATTTTAGTTTTTGTGAAATTGTTTTCTATAATGTTTGCAGTATAACGAAAAATATAGTTCATCACTAGGACCACAAGTTTTTTTTTATCCTCGCTCATTTTCCGAACTTAAGCATGTATCGAAAACCTTCATTTTTGGTTCTAGTGATGAAATGTACTATTGTGTACACGATGCGGTTCATTTGATATATTTCTGCGAAAAAGTTGACATAGTATCTTTAAAAAATATTACGTAATTGTCTCTCCAATATGTACATACGAAAGTATAACGACAACTTAAAATTCAGTTCATTTCAGAAGACGGTGTACAGTCAGTGGCGGCGATAAGAACCCGCGGGCCCCCCCGCAAATTTGTTCATCGGGCCCCCCCTCTCCCAATAATCTTTTCCCGGATGTTTATCTTTTCGCCGGCCGGCGCCGGTGAGTCACCGCGATGCGCGACGTAGCGATAGCTGCATTACTTATCGGCCAATGGTAAACAATACACATACTTCGTATCATGACATTAATTAAATAATAAATACTGCTCTCTAAAAAATAATAGTTATTGCCGTTTTGGATGCACGATGCACATTCTTGTCTGAAGACATTTTACCTTATTTTAGTAATTTCTTGACAATACTCATAAAAATATTGTTATGATAGGGGGGCCCGTTGCGGGTCCGGGTCCCGGTAAAATATCCCGGAAAATCCCGGTCAAGACTCACGGGCCCTCCCAGCTCGCGGGCCCCCCCGCACCGCGGGCCCTGCGGGCCCGCTATCGCCGCCACTGTGTACAGTCATATTTTATAACGAAATCAATTGATATTTAATAATCTTCACAAAACTTACTTCTCTAACAACCGTAGCATACATAGTTGGTGTAATAAAACTCCAGATTGATGAAAAGTAGAATATTTCAACTAAAACAGCGACACCAGTTTGTTGACTTAATACTTAACTTTCTCTACACTACATGCACCTTTAGTTTAAGCCCTTAAATATTATTTTATAAACAAAAATAAACCGCAAGAAATTAATTTATTTGCCCACATTCAAATTTAATCGCGTTCACTGGTTTAAGCTGAAAAGAACTGCAAAGACGACAGATAGACAGTATTCAAATCACTTTTTAGGTTCGAGACACTCAAAACCAATATTTTTTCTAAAAAAATGATTTAGTTCCTTTACAATATCACGCAACTGTTTCTCCAACACGTTCATCGGAAATCATAACGAAACAAATCAAAATTCTGTTATTTCAGAAGGTGGTGTACAGTTATATGTTATGACAAAACTGCTGATATTAATAAATAAACTTCACAAAACTCACTTCTGGACCGTAGTATTGTATCGATGATGGTACAACGAAAATAAATTTGAAATTGACGAAAAACATATACAATTAGACCAAATGAAAGTAATCAAGTATTACTAATTTAAATTGTAATTTTTTAAACGTAATAACAGACTGTAAAAACGTTTTAACTGTACAATAAATATTACAATACAAAAATCAATTCACAATAATGAACAATTGGAAGATGAATTTGAATATTAAAACCATGTTCCATGTGCGCATGTTTAATAGATAACGAGCTAAATTGAAGTTTAAGATTTGTTTAATAATTGGGAATCGTGTTTTGCATTTCAGAGCAGTGATTATATTACAAATTGGGATTAAGTTACGTCAAAGGTGAGTTCAGCAAACTTTTGATAAGTAATATCTTCCAAAGAAGGCCTTGGAAATAAGATGTAAGAGATTAGTATATCAGACGAACTAAGTAATCATCAAAGTTAGATTAGCTTCTATTTAAGTGATTGAGTGTCATGATCACAAGAAGGGGTAGTCTTGTTTAATAAACTCCCGGAAAGCCTAAAATATATTCAAAATTATAATGAGTTAAAGAAAATCCAAGACAACTTCTGTTATCTGGATCATTTTAATCTGTGGAAGAGTTTCTCTGCCATGGAAAGTACATACTGTGATATCCGTCCTTCTCTCAACTCACACTGATCTCAGTTCAGTTTAGAGTGGCAAGTTGCTGGTTATACACTATTGGTTTATTATTTCTTCTTCCAGTCATAACATTTACAAGTCGTTTACCTTTAGCTAATTGTCTCGTAATTAAATTGATTTATTATTATTTTATTGTTAATCTCTCTTCTAAGGTCTTCTGTATTTGATGTTCTGTGGAATCTTGTTTTTATTATTGTATTTCGATAAATGCTTTAAACCTTGTTATACTTTTTTTTTTCTTTTTTTTTTTTTTGTGGCTCACTTAATTTATTATCGTTTTATGTTGGCTAAGCCATTCAAAATTATTTTTGTTTACGGCGGAAAAATGTAATGAAATTTTTTTTTTTTTTAATTAACGAAATTAATAATATTCATTATCCTTTTACACAGCAGTCTGTGAAGAACCTTTCGTCTTGCTTTCAGTCAGGGTAAATGAAATCATCACAGTTCCCGCGGAAGTAACTATACTGTTCGCTACCAGAATTCGCTGCCATTAGTAATGTTCGAAATTTAGAGAGTTAGATTCTTACAAAAAAGGATTAGAGGCCTTTATTTCATCTTATGTTTTTGTATGGCAATGATTACCAAGAGGTTTTACGCTTTAAAAAAATAGATACTGGGAAAATCTATCATTGAAATAGATAATTATCTATAATTGATTCAATGAGAAGAGTGACTAATTTGTAATGGTGGACTAATATAAATTATGTACTAGGAGATATCATAGTTTTGAACAAAAGTTCGTTTTTGGTTCAATATATTATATATATATTTCCTACACCCACATGTTAAACCGCCCTATTAAAAGCGCTACGTAATGAGCTCCATTACATCACTACTGATGTAATGACCCATAACGCTGCCATTATGTAACGCTTTTGAAAATTCCAGCCTCGGCCATTGACAATATTTAAATGATGTTCAATAAATATCAGATGTTTTTATAGATTATAATTTTGTTTTTAACTTAGAGTTAGAGTACAGGTTTTAGGCATTCAATATCATATTTAAACTTAAAAATTGTTTTGTTATACTTGGGTTAATAAAATATTGTACGTCACATTTGTAGTAACGCATAGGTAACGCACTTGTTGCTCAAACAATGATACTCTCTCTGAAATGATGTTCTTACTGCACTAGTTGCGTAAATATCAATTAAATACAATAATTATATATTATTTGTCTAACCATAACCATATTAAAATTATTATTTAAAACTACGTAAAAATTTAGGGGCATCCAGGAACCTTCATGCTTCGAGTGTGAAAGGTTTATGTTTTAATCTCTCAAGAGCTCAAGAAGTGTTAACCCAGCTTCTTGTGAGTTCAAGTAAATAGTTACAATTTCAAATGAACTATGGTTGCGGAAGTTGAAATTACCGAAAAGGGAATTACATATTACACAACTGAAAAATAGTGTAGCATTTCTAGGTTAAATGAAGTACTAACTCAATGTGGTGACCTTACAATAAATGAATGAATATTTATTTGTCTAATAAGCTTAGAGTTTTAGTAGGCTGTAGTATGGTATACCACATTCTAATCGAAACAGATTTTACTGCAAATGTTTTAAAAATTACTATAAATTTATAATAAACCCTTATTATTATTTTTTTAAATATACAAACATTATAATTATTATCCCTTATAAAACTAGTAGTAAAACTATTTTACAATCATTACATTGTATAAAAATAAACATTCATTTTATAAACTCAACTTTAATATAAGATATATATTTTTAATTTATAAAATGTCTTTGAATCTTCACTATCAATCTGATATGACCACAGGTAGTTTGCGTTCTAAAAGATTCAATTTTCAATAGCAAAATATAAATCTTTTGTAAAATGTATCAAAACGGATTTTTATCTTGGTTTTAGCATCTTTTCAATTATTTCTTGAGATGGGAAAAATACATTAAGATTTTTAAAATATCGATAACTACATACAATGAAGTTGTAATCTTTATGTACAGATTGTTCTAAAGTAAGCAGTCAAAGTTTAGGAAATGATTCTGTGGATCAGGATAAAGATTAAATTACGTATACATATTTCCAGAAAATATTTAGTTTTCAAAATATCCACCATATTTTTTTACAAAAAAGTTAAAACATGAAAATAGAAAAGGTATACAGTTCGGACTTGGATACAAATTTCATATGTTAAGTTTCATAAGTGTATCGACAAAGCAGATTTTTTTTTGTATATTTTCAAAATTGGGAACCATTTAAAACATTTTGATTATGTCTTAAATCATTAACTTTACACAATAATTACACGAGATTTCCTTTTTTTAGTGACAAACAAGTAGTTAAAAAAAAAAAAAAAAAAAAAAAAACTGTTATTTTTCTACTTTTTTCTTTAGGTCAAAAATTAAGACTTATTGACAGAGAACAGGAAACATAACTAATTTGTAGTTGTCTACACCACCCAGGACTGACCTTAAAACCAAAATATTTTTGAATTGTAATCATTTTAATAAAAACATTAAAATCCATTGGCTTGAGGTACAGGTACATAACAAATCTAAATATGACACATAATTATTTAAAAATGGCGCAGTCAAAATTTTGTGAGCTGAATACCTTAAAGAAGTACAAAATTTTAAAAAAATGTTTGTTGTATTTATTAAACAAATTAATGACACTTCCAACTTTATTGTGTTTGGAATAGGTAACTGAATTATGAACAAAAAACTATGATAGAGTCCACCATGGCATTGAATAATTAAACTAAAATAATAATTTCTTACTATGATTACAAAAACACAATTTAGTAAGGAGCCTAAATAATCGTTATGAGTAAATCAATGAACAATATTGAAAAAAATAATAAACTAAAAGTAAAAAAAATAATAATAATAAAAAATAGGTACTATGCAAATTCGCATGCCTATCTATCATTGAAACAAATTTTTCAACAATCCCTTCATTCGTTCAAATAATGCAGGCTTCTATTTAATTGCTTTTAGACCTTCAAAATTAGTTCTCTGAGAACTTCAATATTTTTTACTGGAGTGTGTTATACTAATGTCCTTAAATATTCATACAATAATGTCTAGGGGGGGGGGGTTAGATCAGGGGACCTGGCAGACCAAGGTAATATGATATTTTATTAATCTTGTAAATCTTTCGTATTTATTTTAAAGGGTGGCAGCTTAAATCGTTTAACGTTGAATATTTCGAAAAACGGTAACTTTATAAACAATATTATAAAACGCCAAAAAGTTTTCCATTTGAATGACAAAGAAAATGGTTATGTATTTTTACTACAGATCAATAGATAATCGAGTTATTTCTAAAAATCTGAAAACGTATTTTTTGTTGAAAATTGTTTACAAGACCCAAAATTATGGGAAACAAAAATGCTTTTGAATTATGATGTTTTTTAATAGTAACAATAAAATCTATTGCTAAATTTACCATGTTTTATTGTCAAAATTGCCTTGTAGCTTCCATTGTAATTTACAATAAGCTATTTAGATATATTTAAACTCAAACACAAAATCTCACATAATTACGTTTACTTAATCAAATACGTTTCAACGACAAAGTCGCCATCCTCAGTGATACATGAGCTACAATAACTAAACTATGACTGTATTAAAGAACCTGTTGTAACTGGAATGTGAATATAAATGGTACACAAAATTTTCTCCATACATTATTACGATATATGTTTACCTTTTGATTTGGGCCCTGAGTCATAATATATATATATATATATATATATATATATATATATATATATATATACAAACATAAATTTATTTAATACATTTTAGGGTTAATTTATTTTCGACAACACGCTTCGTTTTGACTGCTTCTATTGAGATCCTGAATCACTTAATTGGTGTACAACATTAAAACTCCTTTAATTTTTCATTTTCTCATACTAAATATTAAAATTTCAGATCGGTTTTGTCTAAATATTGACTTTCCATTAGTCTTTAAAGGGATGTTTTGATGAAGAAAGTTGGTTTCTGCCAAGAGATAAGTGTAAGCAACTAAATATTTCCTTTTGATTTACAAATGTAACACAAATCATAATGTTTAATCTAAAATCCATTCAATGGTCCTTCAGCAATTCTGGGACATTTTGAAAAGCTGTATATTTTTTATATAAATTGTAAATTAAGTATTATATGTTAATTATGTGTTAGTGAAAGAGATGTTAAGAGAAGTATCCTTGATTAAAATTAAAATTAAAATTAATGATAATATTTTTCGAATAATAATTCAATATTCAGGTCCTCAGGGCCTCATTTAAAGTGAGTATATGTGTCGTAATCCCGAGGAAACCTAACTGGATCTACACCTTTCTTCATATAGCCTTGAGTTAGATCCCTATCTTTCAAATTCATATTAGTTTTCTCTTGAGCAATCTTGTTCTTTTGTGAGACCAACGCTATTCGTGGTCTAGGGATGTTTATTTAATGGTGTTTTGTTCCTTTTTATGTCGCTAAAGAAGGAGAGGATTTTCGTCTTTAAATGATAAGAAAAATCAATATTTTGAGAAAAAAATATGAGTAATCAACATTTAATAACAACAGAAAGTTAAAAAATCTCAACAAGGCGACGTTTCAAAGACTTCGTGGTTATCCTCAGTTTTAAGTAGAACACACACCAGAGACAATTGGACAATGTTTAGAAAACAACACCTTAAATAGGTTAGAGAAAGACCTCATAGAAAACTGTGGAAATTTAAATGATAATAAGAGGGTAACAAATTTGTCAACGTTCTTTATATGGTATTTTTCTTCAAAAACATTAAATAATATTGTTCAATTAAGATGCGTATTTAACCTTACGTAAATAATGTATTAGTAACTATGATTCCATAAACTGAAGCTATAATATATAGATTTCTGCTTTCAAATTCATCGCTTGATCAGTTATTTTATGAACCAAATTGATGGCGGAATAAAAGTTATAAAAAGGAACTGTAATTTACAGCAATAAACCTATTGGTCTATGTTATAGAAATATCATTGGGACGTTCTAGATGTATTTGATTACTACCCTTATTATAGTAATAATTAGTTATGATCATTTCAAGTGTATACTGGACTTTTTTATAATATTTATCGTGAGTTCTGTTACTGGAGCAACGATTAAAAGAAGGGAACATATTTTTAATATTAATGTCTGAAATTCATATATCTCACAAATAAGAATTTTTTTTCTGTATTTTGTACTCTCTCTCTCTTCTGTTTATTATAAAGGCAATGATCGAGAGGTGTTATGCCTTTAAATTTCAACAAAAAATCAATATTTGTTGTTTGTTTATTTTTTGCAAATACTTGAGTAATCAACATTAATTAATATTAAAAAAAGTAAAAAAATAAGTAAACATATCAACAAGAAGACGTTTCAAAGACTACCAAGTGATCCTCAGTTTCAACTAGCACACATACTTCTGATCAGAACAGAAAAAATAGGCAAGGTTTAGAAAACATAAAACCTAAGACATGAGGTTCTATGATAGCCAGGAACCTTATTGAAAACAGTGGAAAATTGAAGTGGTAAAATAGGATAATATGATAAATAATAATAAGTGGTAATGTGATTAAAATTATTAAAAATAATAAATAGGTTTCTTTTTATGTTTATTTACACTATTCATACTGTTAATAATTTTTAGACGAAATCATGTCGTTAAAATTAAGACAAGTCACGTTAGTGACTGAAAAATGGTAAGCTATGAAGCAAAACTTTTTACATTATTTGACATCCAAATAAACAGGTATTATTGATTCTTTTTCTGGCTTAAGTTTCAAGGTCAACTCATTGTTTTAAATAGAAACCTCTGTTTTTGTTTTTATTTTTTCTGTACATTCAAGTCGAATCATAGAAATGAGATACTTCTATCTGTAAACTTTTTATTCCGACCTTATTTTTTCAAATTAATTAACAAATTTTTACGTTAAAAATTTTGTTTCTCAGAAAATATCAGTTTTAATGTCAAATTTACAGAAGGCAAAAATTGTTAATTTTAATTTGGTAATGCTCGAGATTAACAGTTTTAAGTAAAAATGAATTGTTTAAGTAAAAATATATTATTAAGCTTTATTAGGTTAAACAAAACCATTCATGACTCATATAATTTTGCTCGTAATCACTTTAACTTGTGGTTTTCTCGATACCCAGTCTGAGTTGTTTTGACATCAGAGGCGTAGCCTAAGCCATTAATTTCTTAAGTTATTAATTTTATCAAATGTCCAAGATATTTAAAATAGGAAAAGAAAGGATTCCCTGAAGCACAAATACATTTCCTGTAATATTACTAAGGTTGTAACAAGACCATATGTACGTTTTGATGACATAATCTCATCCTCGTAAGGTTAATACTAGACTGATGATAAACTGTTAAACAGCTAAACTGAAAATTTAATCGAAATGTATATAAGGGTAAAATAATAAACACAACTAAATTTATTGCAAGACTAAGTTGGTCCTTTTAATATTTTTAATATAATAGATTTATCACTTGATAAAGAAGGTTGGTAATCGTTCTCTAAACGTCGTGATTTAATTCAATATTTACAAATGATGTTAGAATAAACTATAATCCGAACAATCCATCGTTATGGAATAACTTTCAATACTGTATCTCAAGTAATTAATATTGAATAACAATTATAATTATTTATTAATATTTTCATAAATGTTACATTGTAAGTGATGACCTATTCAGTTTATAATAAGCTCTCATTTTACTCTGAAACATAATTTGACTTTCTTCAATTTATATTTCGGTACCAATTTACTTTCCAATTACGTACAAACAAAAGTGAATTGATGACGTGAACATTTCGCTATACCGGTTTTGTCGTTTTTTTAACGACCCTTGGGCCATTTTACCAATTTGTGAAATATCAAACCAAAGTGTTTGCAACAAATTGTAAATATCTGGTAGACGTAAAATGTTTGAAGGGAAGAATTGTTTGACTTTTGTATCAAAGGGAATAATTTGATTCTGCCGAATATATTTAAAGAATTGAATGTAGTAGATGAAAGCGTTAAAAGTGTTGTTATATTTCCAAATCTCGTTGGAGGAATTGTTAACTTTCACAAAAGACAAGGTTTTCAAAGAATTGTTGGAATTACTTCAAAGTAAACTTTGATTTTCGATGAAAAAATTTCGGTTTGAATCTGATTTAAACACAATTTTATTTCTTTGTTGTTTTTTTAACAACTTTTTAACTTATCTTAATGTGTCTTAATCGTGTAAAAATTGTTTTTAATTTGATTTTTTAAATGGTGATTGGTTAAAAAAAAATGATTTTGATAAGACAGGGTGAAATAAAATTTTATTTTATGGGTACATTACAGGTTTATATTGAAATTTATTTAAAGAAAGAGTTAAGTTATTCGTATTATAAAACTCAATTCGCCAAGCGTGGAAGACATAAATATTTTTACAAAATCCATTTTTCAATTTATAGGTAACGAAAGCACTCTAAAGTTTATACAAATTCGATATTTCATTATCTATATTTATTGTCGTTTTCCGTCCATCTGTGTTAATATTTTCGATATTTATATCAAGAGCGAGGGGGTTTCAATTTTGATGTGACGAGGGTGTATAGTGTGAATAAGTTGTTTTGTGTTTCCACACATGTGAGACAATTTGTGAACCTTCCTTACTTGGATTATGAATCTTCCATTTTCAGTATTGCTTTCTACTACTATTTTATTATTGTTAATTTATTATTATTTTAATAAAGACTTTGTTTACATACTTCTTTTCATACAAAAAATTAACTTATCGAAATAATGTAGTCAATTATTTCTACTCTAATTAATTATAGAACACGTTTTTATGTCCTTGGAATGACTAGATGTTTATCGAAATCACTTGGCGGTGGTAAAAACTAATATTGTGTTGATTTTAGATTTTAGAATTATTGGGTATATAATATTTATTTTTATTGGTTATAAAAGAAAAAAAAACATCAAGATAAAAAATAGTTCTCCTAGAATGCTTGTATTAGGAAATATAAAACGATGATTTTGTTAACAGTAGAGTAAGCTTGATAGTTTTGTAGGAAATGTTGTTATCTTTATAATATAGCTTAGTATTGGAAAGTAAATTACATTTAACGAAGAATGATGAGGTATAGGAAGGGTGTTACTGAGGGGAGTTCCAAGAAGGACAGGTTCAGAAGTGAAAAGTTAGAAGGCAAGTAGTAAGAAGTAAAAGAAGTGTGAAAATAAAGTTAATTTACTAACAGCATCTTTGATTAAAATTGGAAGTTGAGTGTTTCTGTTTATAAAAGTACAGTAAATTTCGCAAAGCGTATTAACTGGTTTAATAAATAAATATAAAAAAATAATTTAAAAAATTGGCAGAATAACTGCAATGCATAATTGTTAAGAGACGTTTTGGATTAGCTTAATTCAAAATATAATTTTCTAAATTCTTCTAAAGGTCTCCAGAACTGTGTATGTCTAGTAACACATTTTTGGGAAATGAATATTTGTAAGGACAGTATTTATGGGTTTTTATATACAATTACGATTTGAATTATTGAGTTCAGTGTATAATTTATTATTGTTTTTAATATTTATTTTGACAAATGTTTGAGGAAACTTTGTTGCACAAGCTGTGATTAAAATTTGATAGTAAAGCAAAATAATTGGCCAAGCAATTGTTTCACAATGTATTTCTGGTAAAGAAAAACTGACAACAGGATCAAAATGAAAATAATGAAGCGTTTCAATTAATGAACATTTTATTCAAAGACCCAATTTCGTTCATACTTCAAACAAATTGTAATATTTTACACAGCTGACATCAAATATTCAATCGTTTGTTTTACAGAACAATTCGGGTAAAATATTTGAATTGTTACAAGCAATTAGTTCCTTTTTATACTACGCATAATCATGTGTTCTCTTATAGTGAGTATGGATATAGCAATCCCAGTATAACTTACCTGGATCTACACTGTGCTTTATCTAGTCTTAGGTCCATTACTTTCATCTTTCCTATCATATGTATCTTGAATAGTTATTGTTCTCTTCCGCACTTAAAGGATTTATGTGGTCTCTTTAGATCACAAGGTTTCAAAAAAAAGAAGAAAAAATAGAGGAATACCATCTTCTGATACGTCATAAATTAGTTTTTTTTAACACATTAGGTTTTATTTTTGTTGAAGTTTACCTGACAGGACATTTTAAATATAAATATTCATAATAAGTACATCTAACTGAGTAACAATTACGGATTCCAAATATCAGTCACTGTGTAAAAGACACTGAGTTACTAAACTAACATAATATTGATGACGTATTTTTTCGTTTAAAGCAAAAATAAATTGGTCATCATAAGTTATTGTGTAAATCACAAAACATAAAATGTCAACTGAATCATAGATTTAGTTTGCTGCTTGAGAACTGTCGGGAAATAGTGAAGGGCCAATTAAACAAATGAAACACACAATAAGGCATAAAATGGTAAACTTCAATAGTTTCGATTCATTAAGGTAATTAAACCGTGAGGTACACGTTGAAGTGTTCCAATTTCAAAAGCTAGCTTGAAATTCAGGGAATGTAATTCTTTTTTATTAGAGACACAGATTTTTCATTAGCTATTTACTATTATAATTAATAAAATCTTGGATGAACCTAACAGTATGTCATTTATTATACATAATAATCCTCTTGAATGGATTGAACAGCCTTTGAAGATCTTAGGAATACAATATTATTTTTTATTAGATAACGTGTAACTCTCTTTACAGTAATTCCAACGAGAGTTCAGTACCAATCATGTCTCATCACCATATTTACGTTGTTAGGTCAACACCGTAACTTATTAGCTCCACGAGGTTTCCATTCTAGACTTACGCTATCTACACAAAACTTAGCGTATTCGATAATGGTTAATGAAACGAAACAATAAATCTGTGAACTCTATAAAGCTGAACTACTGAATAATGTAAATATAGTAAGCCAATTGGAATATTTCATCAGACACACACACACATTTTTAGTACAGGTGCTTGGGAAATACAGGTTGTCAGAAAATGGACAAACCTTCATAAAGATAGATTATACACCCTTTTTGAACTAATCCTTTGACTCGGTTTTACGTTTTACGCTGGAATATATTAACTCTACGTATTGTTCAATAGCAAATTTTATCGTCAAAATTTTAGTTAAAACAAACAAACATAAATAAAATCCTAGGACTTACATTTCCAGTTGTGTAAAGAAAAAAAATTAGCATGAAAAATGTATATTGTCATTTTTGAACAATTTACTATAATAATCTAAATTTAAAAACAAAATTACGCATGGTAATGTAATGCTTGTTTTTTGTTCGTTTTATACTTTTCATGTATTTTTGTAGAATTCTAGTTAATAATTTAAAAAGTCGCCATTTTTATTGGATTGGTTTTCAAATGTAATTAATTGTTTTGTGCTGATTTATACTAACTACTACTAGGAATAACTAAATGTATTAAGGTAGAAAGAAATTGACAATTAATTTTCGAATAAACAAGTGGATAAACCCCAGCATTTTTAATAGGTTTTTATTAATTTCTGATTGGCACGAAATAAAATAAATCATAAACAAAATGAATCTTATAAATAGGAAAACATATAATAATTCGAAAAAAAATTGTTGGCTTATGCTATAAACTCGACCAAAACGCGGGGCTGTTCACTTTTTCCCCAAAAATATTCCTGAACAGTAACTTTTTTGCTTGAGATTGTCACTCTGTTTTGGTTTTTAATTTTCATATTTTATCAGCCTTTTAATAAAATCGGCACACCCAGTTTTGTTGAATTAAAAACTTTTGTTTGTGCATTCAAAATTAATATTTTAGTAAAATTTTAACAAAATCGATTCAATAAATTTTGAAAAAAAAGAGAAAAAAAAGTAATTTTTTTCTTAATTATGTAAGTCAACTCCAAACTTTTAAGTTAGTGAAAAAAAGTCGAGATGTACCCATAAACAAAATTTGGTATTGTTTTAATTGTGTTAGTAATTGATGGACTAACAATAGGCGGGCGTTATTTACAAACACATTTTTCTGAGCTTAGAAGAGCACTAAACTCAAATTGACATTTTAATCCACTACGTATTTATGTATGGAAAGTCATAATTCCATTCATGCAAATGATCAATCTATCTATAGCCTACTGATTTAATAGACTAGGGTTTTTTTTGGTGGGAATATAACTCTTACAGTTTTGAACTGATTTTGACTTTTGAAATGTCGTTGGATAATGCTCAACCTGAAGGTCCTTCCGCCAAAATTTTATTAAGATTGAACATAAAGAAGGAAAGTAGAAGGGATAAAACATTTTAAAATTAACCACATGCTCATTTTTATTGAGGAATTTAAAAACATCTGGCTATAATTTATAATGATGTTTAATTTAAAAAATCAGGCTTTATATTATTTATTATATATATATATATATATATATATATATATATATATATATATATATATATATATATATATATATATATATATATACCCTATAGAAAAACCCTTACTTTTTAAACTACACCAATCAAATAATATCAGCTTTTATTGGTAAACAAAAATACTTTAAAACCAATGAAACAAAGTTGTGGTTATTTATTAAAAAAATATTGTTATTTGTGTTTTGATTATTTATTTTTGAGAAAATATGGTATATATCAGTTAGTTTTTACTAGTTTATACAATATTATTTTACCAATTTGTTTTTTAAGTTTGTTAATATAATTATTAATGTCTTTTCCCGTGAAATTTTATAGTTTATAGAGAAAATATAAAAATATCATTAGTATTATACGTACGTTAGTATTCGTATAAACTAGTACCAAGGATGACAGACGAAGTTAAAACGATTACATTCAGACCAATGAGTGAAAACCTCAAATCAATTTACAACAGTGTTTAAATTAAAAATATTTATATATAAAGTAATACTGATTTTGAGCACGGTATCCTAGCAAGTTATTATTATTATCTTGGTATGTCCTTATAATAATATTCTCATATGGAATATTATTTAAAAGGTATTCTTTATTACAACAAAGCGGTTATTTTATTTGCGCTTATAGTTGATTTTAATCTCAAAGCATCACGCTACAGGGAAATAATAACATGCCCCAGAGACATATATAAACAATGGAGAAAAGAGGGCAACGACAAGGACCCGGGCTTTTGTTATAAGTTATAATTACTTAGAGATACTGGCACTGTAAACTGGGTAACATTCAAGAAAATAAAGTAGGAAATATTCAGGTAGGATGATAGTGTAATCAAGTCGTATACTTCATTAGTTTGTAAGTTCAGTTCAGATCATTTATTGACACGATTAAGTAAGATTGTGTGTTAAACTTTGAAAATATCAGCAAGTCTGTAGGTTTTAACCCCAAAAATGATTGTATTAAGATGTAGCCTAATTAATTAGTACTTTATATACAAAACTTCGTCATTTGATTGCTTTCGGCGAAAAAATGTCATTGTCATAATCAATGCTGGAATAGAATTATATAAAGATACTTATATTTATTAGTTAAAAAAGTATATATCATCAATTTGTTTTACTGTTATTATTATCTCATACTAATTCTTTGGAACCACCTTTAAGGAAACTGAAATCAAATTTAAAGAAATCCTAACTACTTAGTTTGATCGTTCAAACACGCTTATATTTTTCAAATGTGTTATTTAAAATTTCATAAAAAAACAGGATTTTTGTAAACACAAATTTAAAATAATAATAAACTGAAGGTACAATTATCCAAGCAGAGCCTAGCTCTCATATACGGTTTTTCAGAAGGGTAAAGTGTGGTCAGCACATGGAGTTTCCTTCGCCTTAAGTTTCGCAACCAGAATTCAGTACCAATCGTATCTCAGAATTTCGATACATGATAGTTAACTTTGCGATCCTTTAAGATTAAGCCTAGGAAGATTACACACATACCAAGCGGAATCACTACCAACATAAAAATGGTGGTTTTCTTTTAAGTTTGATTTTTAAAATTCCTATTAC
This sequence comes from Aphrophora alni, assembly GCA_963513935.1. Lineage (NCBI taxonomy): Eukaryota > Metazoa > Arthropoda > Insecta > Hemiptera > Aphrophoridae > Aphrophora > Aphrophora alni. The sequence continues at coordinate 139,586,135 of OY740767.1, read as the reverse complement.
ACTAATGAAGCCAAGAGAGTGTAGTAAACATATAACTTTCTAACGTCAGCAAACGAGCTGAAACCAGAACGTCCAAAATAGTTCTGATTTTAAATGCAACGAGTTAAATGCGCGCCTTAACCAAGTGAGCCAATTCAACTAACACAAATTATTATTTAAAAAATAAACATTGCGTGTCGCTGTTACATTGAACTCTAATTAGGGTTAAAAACTAAATAATTAGTGTCTTAAATATTTTCCTTTGAGAACATTTACATTTAATGTCAAAGTGAAAATATGTTTTACGCATATAATCCTTCAAATTTTATTTTAATAGTTTCATTAATTCGTTCCTATGTACGTGTGGTAACGTGCATTAATAGAAAAGAGGGGGGGGGGATTATGTGTTTCAAAGATGGAAACCGTTTCTCGTGAACCAAATTTAACGTTATTAATATTATTTAATCATTGTCTAGATTTATCACAGGATAACGGGGGGTTGATTATATACTCTCGAAACGTCGCGTATTGTTTTTATGTAAAAAAAAAAAGATTGAAAATAACTGATTAAACCATAATAATAATAATCTATCATTACCAAACAACTTTTAAACTAATTATTTTATAACTTAGGAAAACCTATATAAAACTGTTTATCCAATTTGTTAGTTATTTGTGACACTTGTGATCATATACATAGTTGTATTTTTATTTCACAACATAATAAACTCATAAATTAATTTATTATATACAACATAATATGTTTGAATATTAAAATGTCATACTGTCACATAATTATTAGGATTAACATTGGCATAATTGTTGAATGCATACAACAGGGATCAAGTTAACCACGAGGTTGAGTAGACGGAACTGCATTTAAATGCAGAGTAAAATCAATGTTAGATTATTCAGGCAGGTCTATTACGAATTGGAGTTGCCTGAAGACAAAGAGTTTAATCTACCGGAGTTTTTTATTTGCAAGTGAAGTTCATTTTAATCTTCTATAGTATCCAGTTTTAAGATTAAACTACAGATTCTATGTTTCATATGCAATTCATCATATGAACAAATCTTTTAGTTTGAAAGCTCGTGGTTTTTAAACAACTGTTATAGTAAAAAATATTTAAAACAATTAAATATGAAATTGTAAAAATCAAAATCAGAGAAGTTGCTTTAAAATACTTCTATTTTAACAACTTTTAAGTACTTTTTAAGAAGGGATGTGAAATATCGGTTTTTATGATTATTTCTTAGATTATGCCTTACAATTTGATGTTTCTACTTGTTTCAATGCAATTAAAAGTAATCAAGTTTATTTCTTTTTAAAGAAGGTATTGAAATTACCCCATGTCGCACACGATTTTTACTCGTTTTAAGATATGTACCGTGTCGCTTAAGTGTGCAGCCGGACCAAAGCCGCGTGAGATTTTCGTAATACATATTGTCAAATCTCAGGAAAGTTGCTAAGTTTTCCTCTTTTAGAGGAGAAAACTCGTATAAAAACAATTTCCTATATATGCACAATAAAAAAATAAAGTATGGTACAGGACAGTGAGTTTATACCAATGAAGGTTTCAATGTAATACTAAAAACGTGTTAAGCTTCAATCTATATCCTTTAAATGAGACCTATTTGTATTGCCATAATTTTTTAATAAACAATTCAACGACATTTTGATATGTTGGATCAACATTGATTATCAAGTGATAGAAAATAAATCACAGAAATAATATGTATTTTTGATTGTTATTTATCAATTTGCATGACCTTTATACGTCATTCTTAATAAGTTGGAAAACAAATTTAGAAGCTGCACAAATCTTTTTCGCTTACTAACTTTTATTATACTTTTTCGAAATACTTTGAGATTAACTTGTATAAAGTCCTGTTTATATTTGGTCGTGAAAGGTATGGATTCTAAGGAGCGTGTCATCGCACTAGCGTATAGTGAGCGGTGCCCATACAGTGGTTCTTTCCCGTCTCTCACATGATATGTATTTTGATTTATTTATTATTTTGTTGTTGTACCGATAGATTTTGTCACTTGTGCAGTTTTAGTTTTATCTCTGGTGCTTGTTATTGTAATTCAATTAAATTTGTTTGTTGATTTGTAGTTGTTATTATCCTTTGTTTGTTATACATATAATTTAATTTCAATTTACGTTACATTACTGTACGCGATAGGCTATATCCATATGTCCTCTAATTTCAAAGTATGAGAGAATATTATTCTAATTATTTATTTTTATTTATTTTTTTATATGTATTTTTCTGCAAACAAAATCGAATTAAAATGCTAATACGTATTTAACTTGTAATTTTGTTGACATTGACTTTATTTAAACAAATTACTTTTTATTTGTTTTATTGAAGACCCTTTCGGTCATCATTACTTGATTAAAAAAGAAACAAAAAACAATAAATTAAAACACCTCTAATCTTCGAATACTGTAATAGCGCCAGGTTAGGAAGGGAACAAAAGTTGATAAAGGGAGACATGTTAGAAAGGTATCTAACAAAACATTCTAGGGAAAATTGTAGATCCAGTTAGGATACTTCGAGGTTGCCACTATAGTGACCTTCTGACAGATTGTGTTCGTAACATAGTATATATTGTTGTTTATTTGTATGTTTAAATGTTGATGAAAAACCTATTAGTAATATAATGTAGGTACTGAATTATGTCATTCAGCGGTATAAAGTAGCCATGATGCAAATATTACAATAAAGATTCTCATATACTCGAATATAAAAGGAAGAAAAATAATGTTCTTTAAGAATATTGCAATACCGCTTGTTGGAAGGTCATAGCTGAAAATATGAAAATCCGTCTTGGAAAGTCAAATATCTAAAAAATATACAAAGAGCGATTGATCAGGTTCGGTTAAATGTGAAGGTTTATGATCTAATCCCATATGCCAAGTCGTCTCCAAAAGAAAATTACTTTTTGAAAATAAAATGATCAAACCTAAATGAAATCAACAGGGGTTGGTGTTCAAATAGTCTTCCTTATTTTATTTAGCAAACGTTTATACTCCGTTCTAAAACAGATATATCCATGAAAAACTAACCAGTTTTTGATCCATGACATAGGTGTCTAAACTGTAAATGTGAATAATTACAAACAAGGTGATGAGGCAATTATAGTACTTACCCAGTCCCATTATAAAAGTAATACAAGCGGATCCTCTCCATGCAATGTTTAAAAGTGGATCTCTTAGGTCTTGTATTAAATGTTTAATTGTATTGGTGGAATAAGGGGTCTTACCCAGTAGGGGTAATTCTGTATATATCACTTCTTTCTTGATAAGCCTTAATAGAGCTCTTAGATTTGTATATAGTATAAGACACCACTCCCTTAACTCGTGTTTGTATCTTGTCCTTGGCGGAACTCTTAACCTCACATTAGCATATTTTAATCTCCCCTTACACCAAACATCATGTGTCTATGTTAATTACTGTATTGTGGTCGTTACTGTGATAACGTACTGAAGACAATGACAACAATGAAAATGTCGACGGACAGAGCTTTTTTAGTTTTCTGAGGTCATGAAGTTCGGGCAACATTTTTCGGGAATTCCAAACCTACCCCTATACTTCGTATAATAGATAACCAAAATATATTTATTCTTTTTAAGATATTAAATTTCACCTTATTTTATATTATTAAGTTCGTATTTATTTGAGAAAGTTTGTGCAATTATTGAACATCACATATTGATCCGTTTCTTCTAAATATTTTGAAGTTTTTTATAAATTATGTCAAAGATTTTGTTACAGATAACAGCAAAGAATAAAAAAAAAATTATTTATATTTTAAATAAAGGTTCAAGGACTATAGTTAATTTTGTCAAAGAGATCGTCCACATTGAAGTGGAATTAATGAAAGGAATTTGAAATTTCTTAATACGTAACATATATTACATTCAATGAAAAATTTGCTCCTTCAGAAGTTTTAACAGTATGAGGACAATGATGGCTTCTATTTAATATTTTAAAATACAGTAGTTTTTACTAATATTGAATCATATTCAATTGAATAAATACGTGATATGTATTATAAGAATGGACGAAAACCAATAGAATTTTCTAGCCTTACTAGAAGAACAGTAATAACGCCGTCATAGCTTTAATGAATAAAAACTGAATAAAAATAACAATTCCTTCACATAAAGTAAAGCTGAGATTTTTTCCATTAATTCGCTACAAGGGGTCAACTTTTAAAAGAGTAAGGTATCTACTAAATTGACACCGAACTACTTTTTGTTTAATTCAACAATATATGATATAGTTTCAACATCGTGTTTGCAATTTCTTGAGTCAGTGTGTAGTTTTATTAACTTTTATTTTTCGTGAAGTATTCGTAGATATTTTGATCACTTAAACTCAGTTTTAGCTTTGGATTCCATCATTAGTTTACAGTTTTAATTTATAATATAGTCCTAAAATACTAGACTATGGTGGCCCTTTCTTGTTTATCACGTTCTAGATTATTTATTATTTTCAGAATATTAATCCATTCTCTAAAAACCTAGTGTATTATTTAGTAATTGTGCACATTTAAATGATTTCAAAAATTCGATTAAACTGAATTAATACAAATTAGGTATTACTAGTGTGAACATTTTTGTCGTTCAAAAAAGTAATGTGCTATACATACACAATACAAAAATGTTTTTATAGCCTACCTTAGAGAAGACGTTTCACATTCCATAGTGAGGGTTCATATGTGAGTTGAACTGTTGTAGTTTTGTCGGTTCAGTTAAGAATGCGCTTAAGTGGTAGGTAATGATGGATATATTATTCCATACTGTATATATGTTATTAGATAATAGATCTATTTTGAATATAAAATCAAAGGTTTCAAAAAGATATAAATAAACACAATGTTAATGAAATAAATCTTTATTTATTTATTTCTTGTTTTCTTACTTTATTTTTTACTAGTAACTAGAGTACTGTATATATCATAATAAGGAATTGACCGTTAAATAATTAATTTTCAATTATGCCGAAGAAAAATATGCTTGCATGGGATCGATTAAGTCATGAGGAAATAGCTGAGCGTTTTGTTTAACTCTGTTTAGAGTAAAATTGGATATAAGATCTTGGGTGAATATGTTTGATGTTAAATGACTACAAGAAATAAAACCTCCTACTCCGATAAAGTCTATCAAAAGAACAAATAAGATTGGTAGAGGGAAAGGTGTTTTTTTCCAGATCAGGAGGTGGAGCGAATAGACACAAGAACTTACTACTCTCTACGCTAGAATAAAATTTCCAGCATAATATAATTATTATTCATAAATCATTGGTATGCATATATTTCTAAATCATAAACTCAATAATGGCAATTGTGAAAACTTATATATTTAAAAAATAACTGGAATTAATAAAACAGGATTTTTAACACCCAAGGTGCCTTTAAAAAAACAATTTAAACATATTTTATCATCTCTAACTAAAGTATATCAATATGCAAAGGTATATAAGTGGAATTGTCAAATCAGTATTGGAATTGATTAATTGTTTGACCATGTACTGTAAAATATTCAACCCTAGATTTCTAATATATCAAAGAAAACAAGATCCTAGATAAAATATTACTCAAATAAATAAAATTAACTTTATGAAAGACATGTTGTTTAAAAGTTAGAAACACATAATTACTTGCTTTTAGAATGAGGTGTCAAAACACTAAAAATGTTAATTGCCTCACAAAACAAAAAAGTAAACACGATATTTGGCAGTTACATGACAGCAAACATACCATTCAGAAACACTTTGCCAAAAATACAAACACACAATTAAACAATAGTCCATTAAGTGAGTAGCAAATTCCTTGTTTCGTAAACGCTCCCACCTGGCGTCGCTTTTCTCAGACACATTTGTCTTCATTGTTTAGTAGAACTGCCGACAAAGCAGATTTTAATGGTGCATATTGTGAACAATAAAGTGATGTGATGCAAAGCTGTAAGTTGGTGGATAATTTAAGTAATTTTTCTGTCTGAATCACGTAGCGAGTTGCGGTTTTAGTTATTTTGAAAACGAGTTTTAATTAAACTAAATTTTCTGATTGGTAAGGAGTCTAAATAGAGGGTTTTTTTCATGTCGGTAACAAATATAGTCTACTAGATGGGGCCAGAATTATCGTGCTCGTCTCGTTGTCTCGGATCAGACCAGGTAAACTAGAGCAATCGCTATAGGTTATTTACTAAACAAAGTGAAGTTTTGTTTATCTTTACCATTAGATTTTCGTTTGTTTCTGAGGCAGTTAGATTCAATCGCGTTTCTAATCGTTATGAAAATTAAGATCAAGATTGCTTAAAACTAGGGCGAATGACGTATGGCCAAGAGTTTTGAAATTTATTTTCTGTTTCAAAATTACACCCACTTAATACAATTATTACACGGTTCTAAAGCATGGAGACGGTTGCTTCAACTAAGAATGAAGTAATACGGTTATGGTGTATTAAATATATGGAGTTAGTGAAATATAACGAGCAATAGTATTAAAACAAAAACGTAATCAATCAATTTATTCCCTGGTAAAAAAAGGAAAAAAAGAGTTATATATTTACATACATATAATAAATCAGCCCAAAATATTCAACTTGAAACAGAGACTTAAGGTTGCATTCCTGGGAATAAGGAGAGAGAGAGAGAGAGAGAGAGAGAGAGAGAGAGAGAGAGAGAGAGAGAGAGAGAGAGAGAGAGAGAGAGAGAGAGAGAGAGAGAGAGAAAACCAGGCAGTAAATCCCACTTTACCAGCGCAGAACCTGCGTGTAAAGTATCTCATACTTTGAAACGTAGCTGTATCTTCTATTCGTTCTCGAAGGAATAGGCTTGGGAGAAAATTAATATACAGTCAAGAGAATCCTCAAGGATCTTCAAGACTCAATACAGAGGAAGTCCATTTAATTTAGTTAGTTAGATTTAGTTCAAGATTTAGTTAGTCCAAATTAATCTAATGATTTAACTCGTTAAATTATTTTTCGAAATTCGAGACCTAGATAAATCACTTCCTCGCATCAGAAAATGCTACTACTGAATTTAATCAAATTATGTATGCCAGTTTTCATTATAAAAACTATAAGAAAGAGTGTACATCGAATAAATAATTTATATAGCTAATGTGCTTCATAAAATTATTTGAGTACATTTTTCCAGTATAGAGCAATTTGGTAAAATACTGTTAACTCTTATGTCTTAACATTTGACATTTTATAGTTTAATTCTTATTTAAATTATGGGGCAAATCAAATAAAAAACATTGAAAAATATATTTGCCTAACTAAAATAAGCAATAAGAATAAATTTTAAAATTAAAGAACAGAGAGTTTTTTTAGGGAGGTTTTAAGAATTTGAAAAGCTTAACACTCCCAAGTAAAAAAGGTGACGTATATTCTTAGGAATAGGAAAAGTTGATTTTAGATTTGATCATCATAGACTGATCTGTGAAAAAATCCATACCCAAGACGCGATTTTAGATATGATCATCATAGATTGAACAACCACAAATACTCCCTGACCAAATTACTATTTTTATTTTATCATCATTGATTGTACATCTACAAAAGACTCCCTCCCTAAGTCGGGAATTTAGATATAATATCATACGTTGAACATCTATAATCGAGTGTCTGTCCAAGTAACGATTTAGGTGCAATATAAAAGATTCCCAGCCCCAGCCGTGATTTTAGATGTCGTCATCATCATAGATTGGAGGTCTTATAAAATACCCCTTACTAAAATGTAATTTTATTTATGATCATCATAGATTGAACATCTACAAAAAATTCACCGCCTAAGCCGGGATTTTATATATGGTCATATTATATTGAACATCTATAATAGACTTCCTGCCCAAGCCGGGATTTGAGATGTGATAATCATAAATTGAACTTCTCTAAAAGATTCCCCGCCAAAATCGGCATTTTAGATGTGACCATCATAGGATTGAACATCTATAAAAGATCCCCTGTTATAAAGCGTAATTTTAGATTAATCATTATACATCGAACATCTATAATCGAGTGCCAGCTTAAGCCGGGATTTTAGACGTGACCATCATAGATTGGGCATCTATATAAGATCCCCTGTATAAACAGTAATCTTAGATTCATCATTATACATTGAACATCTATAATTGAGTGCCAGCTTAAGCCGAGATTTTAGACGTGACCATCATAGATTGGGCATCTATATAAGATCCCCTGTATAAACAGTAATCTTAGATTCATCATTGTACATTGAACATCTATAATAATTGAGTGCCAGCTTAAGCCGGGATTTTAGACGCGACCATCATAGATTGGACATCTATAAAAGACTCCCTGACTAAGCCGTTGTTTTTGATTGTTGCTGAAGAGTGTTTTCTATGTGGATTTTTCTTTATAGCCAATGAGGATTGCCGTTCTGTCCTCACTTTGTCCAATCTATAATCTGTTTGTTGTAACTGTGTAAATAACTGTATAATTGAAATATTCATGATGTAGTGTATTATTTGTTTAAGTGTTGGAAAAATTAACCTTTAAAATATTTTATACAAATTTTTGTTAACCTTATACATTTATAAGCAAAAGAAAATAAATAAATATACATGAACGTTTAAAAGTATTTGATTAAGCATATCCCATAAAATACAAATTTATGAGGATTATTGAAATAAAAATCACTAGTTTTATACTGTATATGTTAATACTTATATTAGTTCTGATATTGGAGAGAATATTTAATAACACTAAGTACTTACAGTATTAGAAGAAACAAAAGTTGAAAGTTCAAACTTACCTATAAAAAACAAAATACTAAGTTAGGAACTTGTTAATCAAACATGAATACAAGGAACATGATATCTATAATATAATATTTCTTGAATATTAAATTTATTATATTTAACTTCAAAGAAGTTTATAACTATAACTATGTTAGGCAGGATGCACTCTAAAGTGATATGATTTTTATCAAACGATCATTCCGATATGCAAATTTTATCTTAAGATAATTTTGCCGCATAAAACGATACGATATCTGTAACAGGAGACAATTTTGGAGTCAGTTTATCAGTAGTAATAATTACCTGTTTGAGTGAAGACGTGGTGTTCGTTAAGTATTGGTGTTTAAAAAATATGGAAACGAAAAGACGTAATGATTGAATGAATTACTATATTTTATTGAATGTGTTATACGGTTTCGCAGTAAACTATCTCAACACGAAGAGAAATTTTATTTTGATTGCACATCATGACATATTCTCTTTGTAATTCCAAATCAAGGGTATTTTTTAACACTACTAATGGAAGATATTAATAAACACCATCGTTACTCCTACCACTAGCCATCATGGCACTTTGAATTATCGTAAAATACTGGTCTAGAAGTATAGAGAAGTGTTAGGCCTAGGGAGTCGTTTAATACATTTATCATTCAATAGATGTCGTTATCGTACGTCAGGCTGGCCACTACGACACGATGTGAACCTGCACTAGCAATAATTGTCGTATACGATAATTATCGGATATCGCGTACGACCTTATAATAAGTACCGCGTCTCTCTAAAGTGCAGCAGGTCTAAAATAAACAACCTAATGCTCATTAAATTCAAAACTAATTTAGTGGAGGAATCTGAATTGAATCAACGTGATTGCTAAATCTAGTTAGTGTGTATTATCTGTTTTTGTGTGGAGTTAAGTGGGAATAATGTCGAATTTACCTAATTTTGAGACTTGAAATATAGGAATGACGTCCTTCAGTTTCGATTATGGAAAGATAACACACGATAGCATGTCTTGGATGTGGGGACCAATATATTTTGTTTGGGTATTTAGAAACCCTATTTTATAAATCGGTTAGAACAGTTTTTAGAAAATCAAATTCTAAGCTTTGGTTTGACTTTTAATCTTCAGCTATATTTTATTTTTTTATAGTGCAAGTTATTTAAAGTACAAACATTAATGCCGCAGTTAGGGGGGAATTATTTGTGTTTAGCCTCTCTGTGCGCCATAAAAGAGATTTGGGGGAAATGAAATGAAATTATTTTCATTCTATTATAATAATAAAATGTATAATTTCGTCTATTAAATGCTTTATAGCCCAAACGATCGGACCGATTTTTATAAAATTTTATACGTGGACATATTTTGAATCAAGTTGGAAGATTTTTGTTTTTTTTTTTTTTTTTTTTTTTTTTTTTTTTTTTTTTTTTTAATAATTAAATAGTAAAAGAGTACTACAATTAATGGGCCCACTATTGTGTAATTTCTAACTATATATGAAACAACAATTTTTAAAGATGAATTTAATTATAATTTGATCAACCAATCAAACGAGGAGGACATATATATCAATGAACTGTACTGAATAAACTAAAATTAGACTAAATTTTATGACAGGCATTTCAATGTTTCTAAGTGAGACAGACATAAAATTTAAAACAAACATATAGTTATCATGAAATTTAACATAAAGACTTAAGTGCTTGCGACGCAAAATGAATTGAAATTCAAAAAATTCCTGGAAATTATACTGAAATTGCATCGCCTTAGTATCCCCTCCGTTTTTAAATTTAAAAATAAACGTTAACCAGTTAATGTTGTAAGCAGGTTTGCCAACTGGCCCGAATCAATAGCGACCATTTCGATATTAAATTATTGCCCCACATTTTGCAACAATTGATGTCAAGATGTTGTTTGATCAAATTTTATATTAACTGCATTTCGCAACGATTGGCACCTGGAGATGTTCTGATTTTACGAGAGGACATAAATATGTAGTAAATTACAGACTTTCGTCCTGTAAAGTGTTAGGATGTTCATTGTCCTGATATTTAAATTATTGACTTGCGTCCTTCACAACTTAATGTCAGGACATTGATTGTACCGATATTTAATTTATTGTCCTGAGTCCTTCAGAACTTACTCTCAGGACATTGAATACCAATATTAAATTTATTGTCCTTAGTCCTTCAGAACTTACTCTCAGGACATTGATTATATACCGATATTTAATTTATTGTCCTGAGACCTTCAGAACTTACTCTCAGGACATTGATTATACCGATATTTAATTTATTGTCCTGAGTCCTTCAGAACTTACTCTCAGGACATTGATTATACCGATATTTAATTTATTGTCCTGAGTCCTTCAGAACTTACTCTCAGGACGTTTATTATACCGATATTTAATATTGTCCTGCGTCCCTCACAACTTACTGTCGGGACATTGATTATCCCGATATTTAAATTATTGTTCTTTATCCCTCAGTGGTATACGTATATTCACAAGAACCGATTCAGCGACACCAGCAGAGTCTGTGGGAGGCTCCTTCACGTATGTGTAACTTCTAGGTCCGTCAGAGCTGTAATACTGACATAAGAGAGATTATTAAAGAATTTGTATTATGTTCACATCTACGAGACTAATCAGTGTTTAGTGGAGAAAGTAATGATATACAAAGTTATGAGTATCAGAGATGACAGTCATTAATTAATTAATTAAACAGTCCCATAAAAACTTGTCGCCACAAATACAATAACAAAATGAGAACATTGTTTTATGTAAATATTACTGAAAAAACGGACTTGAAACGTGTCTGATAGTCAACCAACGTAATTAAATTTTGGTATACATTCATATTTTGGCTATATCGTGATTTTCGTTTTGTTTTAACTGATTTTTTCAATAAGTTAAAATCAGCTACATATTTAACTATAAGGATCAGCTACTAAAATTAAAAAAAAACTAAACTAAAATTAATATTTATTCAAAACCGGCCCTAACAATTTTGATAATATTTTGCTTGAATTTAAAAGGAAAAAAGGGTGTTAGTTGCTTCAGAAATTCCAGCCTGAGATTTATTTATATTTTAAAAAAACGCAAAATTAAGATCTCTTTCAAAATAATGATTTTCGCAAAATCGGGATTTTTTTTTTCAAAATTAGGATTCTCTCAAACTCCATTCTAATAATTTCAATTATCTTTCACTTGATTGTAACCTTTAAGGACCATAAAAGAAGAATATATTGTTTGTTCCAAAAGTCCCGTCCAGTCATTTATCTGGAAAAACCATAATTCATTCATTTGAAGATAAAGCTGGTATGTTTAAACTTTGAGGAAATGTCTCGGACAAGTTTACCAAACTGGAAAAAAATTCGCGATCATGAACAATGGTAAAAATATAGAAGAAAACCAAGAACACCCCCCTATTTAATTTAAATACGATCTACAGTTAAGAATAGTTTATGAAACAAGCAAATCAATATGGGTTTGTTTAAATATTGAAAATTCTTCAAAAATACTTCTTTAAACTTATCTCCCTCAAGGAATAAATGGGCAAAACATTCAACAGTCTGAAAAAATATGAATTTTTTTATCTCGTGTAAGAAGAAAAGAGCAATTTTTGGGATTGCGATTATTTATTTTGTGGATGGGGAAGTTTTTATTGTAAGAAACATATCTATACATCTTTAAATACCGATATAAAAATAAAAGTGTGTGTTATATAGTGGTAGCTATAAATGAATTGTGTGCGGTATAAAAGAAAAGCACAATAAAATGTCAGGAATATAATTTACTGTATAAATGTCAAGGCTTCACAGACACTCAATCGTCTCTCACTTTTATAAACTCCACTCAGTCGCAAAAAAATATAACAATATTTTTTTCATCGGAACTCCATCTAACCTGATGTAATAAAATCCATTTATAGATTGATGAGATAATAAAACATGAGTGGTTTACTTTCTCGCTCTTAATATAGAAAGTATTGTGATGGGAATTTAAATTTAGGCTTTCCTTTTAAAAAGTTTAAGTCAAAAGGAAAGATATCAAATGGAGAAAGGAATTTGAGAATTAAGATATAATATTATATCGCTAATATATTTGTTGATATACTATCTGATAAATAACCTTAGGTATTTAATATAAAACTAATATTGTGAAAAGAAATTAGCTTGAGAATCACTTGAAAGTGTGTTCTCAAAAAAGTTAATTTTTAAAAAGAATAAGAATGTTGCAAATTTGATTTAATTACATTTAATTAATCAAAACAATGCAGAAGTTTTAAATTTTATCGCACTGAACGGAAGACACACACATATCATACGGTATTTAATTTTTACTTGGAGAATATTTTCATATAAAACCATTTATTTGGGCATCTCAACAATGTCTCCACTCTCTATATTATTGTTATAAATAAATATTGAGCTTGACTTGCGAGATAATATTAGATAGAATAAAACTCGGAAAACAAGATCTCACAAAAATTATGTTTCCTACTTAATCAAACACGTTAAATATATCATGTATCACTGAGGATATTCTGGCGACTTTGTCGTTGGAACACGTTTGACTAAGTAAACGTATTTTTTGTGAGATCTTGTGTTCGAGTTTTAATCTATCTATCTGATTGTTAAAACTCTTAACAAGCAAATATGATCATGTAAATAAGCCAAGAGACTTGGTCGAAATAGAATATATATGTAGATTTTTCGAATATGTGAAAACGATTTATTTTATTCTCGACTTTAGGCTTATATTTAAACAGTTAAATAATCATCAAATAATTGACTATTATTGATTGTTTTGATTATTTTATTTTCTCGACTATTAATAGGATCTACTTACAATAAAAACGAATGATTCTTGAAAAATTTTACATTATATTTTGATATAAAGACTGAGGTTTTGTTTGTAGAAACGGAGTGAATCTACAGTTTTCACTTGCGATAATAAGGGGACAATTTCTATTTCTACAAACTAATTATACAATCTAAAGGGTATATTTACAACTTGGCCTTTAATCCTTTACGAACGGGAATACGATTCCCGAAGTAGTAATATATAAACTAATCTATTTTCAACCCTGCAACTGGTCAGTAGAAATTTCTAAAGTGCCAAGCTATTTTGGTCCTTTTTTAATACTTTTTTATATAATTCACAAATAAAAGTAATATTATCCAAAACCCAAACTATAATATATCATTGTTTTAGAGACAGGTAGAGGTACATAGAATTCATGTATGTAATAAAGAAAATGGACATACAAACTTTGAAGTCAGTATTTGTCAGGAATCTAAATTAAGCAGGAACCAAGTCAAACTCCACAAAAAGCATATATGTATATGCCTAAACCAAATAAACTAAAAATGTTTCTATTTTTCTTCAAGATAAAAATAGTTTTGTAATATAAAAGTTCATAAAATATAAATCAATTTAGAAAATTTTCATTAGGAAAAATAAATTATTATGAACAAAGTAATAAAAACCAAAGATGGTAGGGAAAAATAAATTATTATGAACAACGTAATAAATACCAAAGATGGTAGGCTATTTTCACAAAATTTACGAAACACAGTTATTTTATCCAAAACGCAACTTGTAATAAATAATTTATTTAGAAGTCATGTATGTAATAAAAAAATTGGACATACAAATTTTGAGGTTAGTGAGTGAAGAATCAAAAAAATAGTGCAGTAACCGAAGCCAAAACGCTACAAAAAAGCACATATAAATAATACACAAAAAAAATATTATTTTTCAAAATATAGAAATGTTTTCTAATGTAGTTGTAAACAAAACGTGTGGCCTAAAAGAATATATCAATTTAGAAAACTTTTATGAGAAAAAGTAGGCCTGTTTTGAAAAATTCACCAAAAATATTTGTTTATGCAAAATCCAATTTGGTATATATCATTATTTAGAGAAATGTACGTAGAACTGAACTGTGAATTTATAAATTTTCTAGAGTCATATTACTCTAGTAATCAAGAATAAGAAAAAGTGTCATTACGTCACGGATATTTGAACAAAAAATCACCAACAAAGTTGTATAAAATAGTAAACAAATTTACATTAGTTGTAAAGATAATCTGTATAAACAAAACATAATAAATTAGTTACACAATAATAAACTCACAAAACAATAACATCAAACGCCCTACACACGCACAGTAGTATTATGCAAAATAGCTATAAGTTATATGAATGAATTAGAAAGAGAAACATGATTCTATTATGATTGAAGACTTTGCTTGTACAGTGAAACAAAATATGTGCAACACAGGGAAGTGCAATACTGAACGGAAGCTGAGAACGGATCGTCAACAAAATAGAAATATTACTAATCGATATTTGACATAGCGTGGTGTAGACGGTACCGACATGGGTCATCCCGGTCTTGATCTGGTAGAATGTTTGAATCTCACTAACTAAGCGGGTTAACTTAATTTAGAAGGCATAGATAGAAAGAGGAAGAAAAATAATATCTCGTTGGAGTAGTTTCACAGAAAAGTGGAGTTGTGAAAACTAGACAAAAGTTACGAAAATTTTTCTTTTGTTTCGACGAATGTTGCCGTGCTATTCACTTAAAACACTAATTTTAGCTTTTTTTTTTACTTTTTAAAGGATTTTCTTTAAAATGTAACAAAATATTTCTATAGGACGATTTTTAGTGGGGGATATGTTGAATCGACTAAAAAAGTAGGTCGATGAGTGATTTAGGAATGCATTTTTTTGGGTTTTAAACATAGTGTTTTAAACCATCGACTCCGAATCCCTGGGAAAAGATTTTGAGTTTCTCATGCCATCCATCGCGTAATTAAAAGAAACTCTATCTCTACATGATATCATAGACAATAATATGTAAAGGTTGATAGATATGAATCGATAACAGCAATACGCGTGGTGTTTGGCTTCATATAGCGGCCTTAACTATAGATAGGTTATAATATATGATTAATTCGCGTTTTGGTCGTTTTTACGTTAAAAAAAAAATCTCAACTGTGATACACTATTAATGAAATCACAATATTACTAACATTATTACTGTATATCTGTAGAAGTATTGTACATTCCGTGTTTTTTTTTTTTTTTTTTTTTTTTTTTTTTTTTTTTTTTTTTTTCTTTGAGAAAAGTATAAAATTTGTTAATTTTGTTACTCTAATGAAAAGAAAAGAGAAAAAAATTCTTCTAAGTATATATTTTGATTCATAATTACTTTGTCTTTGATTCATCTTACAATATTTGTCAATTTAACTTGTTATTGCATTTTTTTGGAAATAATTTCAAATTTAAAAAAAATGTATTTTTAGTATAGTTTACGAAATAGTTTTCTATTATGTAGGCCCTACGTGTACAAATAATGCATAAAATTTTTGAAGAAACATCTCTCTATTTTTGTATGTAATAAAATTAATAACGTAATATAATGAAAGGCTTAGACGACGAAATACGAGCTGTCAAAATGAAGTAAACTCTTACAAATATTATCAGAAAACCACAGACCAGCAAAACACAAACACAAATATTGACAAATGAAAACAGGTCGGTTGTTTGTAATTGCTTTTTATGGTAATTATGTTGTTTTATAATTACATGTGAGTTTTAGTTATTTTTCAATCTTATAACTAGTTCATTAGAATTATTTTTGGTGTGGCTTTTATTTTCGAGCTTAGGTTTAGGTTTCTAACCCTTATCTCTATACTTTTTAATATTCCAAGTCTTAACTCTTTATAACTGAAGTTGATCGATTTTCTCTAAACGACTTCTGTTATTTTTATACCCTACATATTTAATGGCAAATATTCGTTAAATTATACTCTATGATCAATTCAACATTAAATCTCTTTTAAAATATAAAATGAAATTGTTCTAAAGTAGGACGCAATTGTTTACTTTCTGACATTACCGTATAGTAGTATGAGATGGGCGGGAAAAATCGATGACGCATTTTTTTGGGAGTTTGTGATTTTTTGAATGATGTCTTGTATGGCCTGTACCTCTAGGCCTACAGTTTAAACCTTTTGGCGGTTTTGTAAAAAAATGGATATATTTTGCCATCCATCGGAAAGTTTTTAATATTACTGTATTTTTTATAACTAAAAATTTAAGGGTAGCTGTCGTACAAAAACAAATAATTCAGATTTTATCTATATTTGCTGTAAACAAATTTTTGTTTGAAATATAACAAAAAGTAATTGACGCCATCTACAAAAAAAACTTGCTTCGAGTTATCATTAAAAAAACAAACAAAATAAGCCAAGAGGTAATTTCTCAAAATTGACTCTACCAAATTTTAGTAAAACATGAATGAGCCAAACCAGTAAAATGTGCAAAATCTAAGTAGAAAATATTATGGTTCAGAAATAATTTATAAAAACGAAAACAAGCCTTGGCATCGACATTAAAGTTTTTTTACAATTAAAAACGAATTTAGCTGAGGACCCATTTATAGCACAAGGGAAACCAGTATTATTAATTTTTTTTTTCATGAACGGCGTCCATGTTTATATTCAATCAAAATATTTTTTTTAGATGAATAATTTTATTTTGTTAGTATTTGTTTTACTTAAGATTTTTAAACAGTGTTTCTATATTTTACACTGTTTATTAAAAATATAGAAATAACTTTCGTCTTATCAATTTTAAACTTATTTCAATAGTAATAATGGTTATAATCAAAGCTAAATTTTTTAAAAATTACATTAATTAATACATGATTTGTACATTAAATTAAGTACCTCTGACCCTTGACATACTAGGTACAAAGACGTATGGAATGCAATAATTAATTTAACAATGTCCAGATAGTAGACTGTGAGATAACAAACAATGATTGTACTACAAAGGGAACAACTACAGTGTAGTTAATACTAACCTAACCTTCTCTACGGGGTTGTAATCAACGGATATTAAATATAACAGTTCACAGCAGGTTCTCTAGATGTCGTTTAACTAAAATAAGACGATTGTTAAACCTGGGCTGAATGATCATATTCAATTAAAATGTGGTTGACCTCATTTCAATTGTGATAGGAAATCTGTAATACAGCAGCGGTTTTGTAAATGGTAGACATTGCTCTTTCGATATTTAGTGAAATATCCTTCTTGGAAACCCAGTGCGGCTGTTGTCGAGTGCACCACGAAACAAACAATGTAAGTTGAAATAAGAGTAAATAATACTACATAATTGAACAGAACACCACTTACAAGGGAAATAAGAAAAGTTAAATACTTTATCGTCACCTTGTTCTTTGAAATGTGATGGACTCCGGCTGGTAGAAATGTTGGGAGAAAACAATACTTGCATGTCAGTTTAAACGATTTGACAAACTTTTAATAATAAACACGATTGGCATTTATTATTAAAATCATTCCAAAGGTTTGAACTTGGTAAAATATTATACACCGGTGAAATTCTCACTCGCATCATGTTTTAAAATTGTGTGTGTTAAAAGCTAGTTTAAAATATAAAATTCCACTCACACACATAGTTAGTAGTGGTAGTTCTGCTCTCAATATGAAACGAAAACGTTGAACAAGTAGTTTTTTCCACATAGATTATATAATTCCTCATTCCGTTTTTGCTCTTTTCACTTTTCTATGTGTGTACTCCCGTATTTTAATCTGTACGTTTACATTTATATTCATATTACAAAATTGTAAGTATGGTAGAGTACATAGGTTTTTTGTTTTCCTAATAACTTGTTAGCTTATGGTTTTTTATGTGTATAGTAATAAATCAGCAATCCATACTAACCTCTATTCCAATTAGTTCAAATAATTGACACTCTACTGTACTAATACAAATCATTATGAAGGACTAACCTCTGTCCCAATTAGTTTGAGTAATTGACGTTTTAAAGTACTAATACAAATCATTATCAATAACTAACCCCTGCACAATTAGTTCAAATAATTGACGCTCTACTGTACTAATACAAATCATTATGAAGGACTAACCTCTTTCCTAATTAGTTTGAGTAATTGACGTTTTAAAGTACTAATACAAATCATTATCAATAACTAACCCCTGCACAATTAGTTCAAATAATTGACGCTCTACTGTACTAATACAAATCATTATGAAGGACTAACCTCTATCCTAATTAGTTTGAGTAATTGACGTTTTAAAGTACTAATACAAATCATTATCAATAACTAACCCCTGCACAATTAGTTCAAATAATTGACGCTCTACTGTACTAATACAAATCGTTATGAAGGACTAACCTCTATCCTAATTAGTTTGAGTAATTGACGTTTTAAAGTACTAATACAAATCATTATCAATAACTAACCCCTGCACAATTAGTTCAAATAATTGACGCTCTACTGTACTAATACAAATCGTTATGAAGGACTAACCTCTATCCTAATTAGTTTGAGTAATTAACGTTTTAAAGTACTAATACAAATCATTATCAATAACTAACCCCTGCACAATTAGTTTAAATAATTGACGCTCTACTGTACTAATACAAATCATTATGAAGGACTAACCTCTTTCCTAATTAGTTTGAGTAATTGACGTTTTAAAGTACTAATACAAATCATTATCAATAACTAACCCCTGCACAATTACTTCAAATAATTGACGCTCTACTGTACTAATACAAATCATTATGAAGGACTAACCTCTATCCTAATTAGTTTGAGTAATTGACGTTTTAAAGTACTAATACAAATCATTATCAATAACTAACCCCTGCACAATTAGTTCAAATAATTGACGCTCTACTGTACTAATACAAATCGTTATGAAGGACTAACCTCTATCCTAATTAGTTTGAGTAATTGACGTTTTAAAGTACTAATACAAATCATTATCAATAACTAACCCCTGCACAATTAGTTTAAATAATTGACGCTCTACTGTACTAATACAAATCGTTATGAAGGACTAACCTCTATCCTAATTAGTTTGAGTAATTGACGTTTTAAAGTACTAATACAAATCATTATCAATAACTAACCCCTGCACAATTAGTTTAAATAATTGACGCTCTACTGTACTAATACAAATCATTATGAAGGACTAACCTCTATCCTAATTAGTTTGAGTAATTGACGTTTTAAAGTACTAATACAAATCATTATCAATAACTAACCCCTGCACAATTAGTTCAAATAATTGACACTCTACTGTACTAATACAAATCATTATGAAGGACTAACCTCTATCCTAATTAGTTTGAGTAATTGACGTTTTAAAGTACTAATACAAATCATTATCAATAACCAACCCCTGCACAATTAGTTCAAATAATTGACACTCTACTGTACTAATACAAATCATTATGAAGGACTAACCTATGTCCCAATTAGTTTTAAAATTGACATTATTGTACTAATACAAATCTTTATTAGAGATTAACCTCTGTCCCAATTGAGTAATTGACGTTTTAAAGTACTAATACACAGCATTATGAAGGACTAACCTCTATTCCAATTAGTTCGAATAATTGACGCTCTACTGTACTAATACAAATCGTTATGAAGGACTAACCTCTGTCCCAATTAGTTTGAATAATTGACGTTTTAAAGTACTAATACAAATCATTATCAATAACTAACCCCTGCAAAATTAGTTTAAATAATTGACGCTCTACTGTACTAATACAAATCATTATGAAGGACTAACCTCTTTCCTAATTAGTTTGAGTAATTGACGTTTTAAAGTACTAATACAAATCATTATGAATAACTAACCCCTGCACAATTAGTTTAAATAATTGACGCTCTACTGTACTAATACAAATCATTATGAAGGACTAACCTCTATCCTAATTAGTTTGAGTAATTGACGTTTTAAAGTACTAATACAAATCATTATCAATAACTAACCCCTGCACAATTAGTTCAAATAATTGACGCTCTACTGTACTAATACAAATCATTATGAAGGACTAACCTCTATCCTAATTAGTTTGAGTAATTGACGTTTTAAAGTACTAATACAAATTATTATCAATAACTAACCCCTACACAATTAGTTCAAATAATTGACGCTCTACTGTACTAATACAAATCATTATGAAGGACTAACCTCTATCCTAATTAGTTTGAGTAATTGACGTTTTAAAGTACTAATACAAATCATTATCAATAACTAACCCCTGCACAATTAGTTCAAATAATTGACGCTCTACTGTACTAATACAAATCATTATGAAGGACTAACCTCTATCCTAATTAGTTTGAGTAATTGACGTTTTAAAGTACTAATACAAATTATTATCAATAACTAACCCCTGCACAATTAGTTCAAATAATTGACGCTCTACTGTACTAATACAAATCGTTATGAAGGACTAACCTCTATCCTAATTAGTTTGAGTAATTAACGTTTTAAAGTACTAATACAAATCATTATCAATAACTAACCCCTGCACAATTAGTTCAAATAATTGACGCTCTACTGTACTAATACAAATCGTTATGAAGGACTAACCTCTATCCTTATTAGTTTGAGTAATTGACGTTTTAAAGTACTAATACAAATCATTATCAATAACTAACCCCTGCACAATTAGTTCAAATAATTGACGCTCTACTGTACTAATACAAATCATTATGAAGGACTAACCTCTATCCTAATTAGTTTGAGTAATTGACGTTTTAAAGTACTAATACAAATCATTATCAATAACTAACCCCTGCACAATTAGTTTAAATAATTGACGCTCTACTGTACTAATACAAATCTATATCAAGGATTAACTACAAGCTTACTATATAAAATGTTGTAGTCCTTACGAGCTGTCTTTAAAATCAACAACTCTGTTTCGACGGGAACGAAAGTTAACGCCTTCGTGGAAGCTTTATTACTTATTTCCATTAATATAATAAATGTATTTGAGAAGCATTTGGTCTTAGAGTTTATAAAAAATTTCATTAAAAGATATGAATTTCCCTGTTTATACAATGTGGTATAGCGATTTATCCGGATAATTCTAAAAGGAACATAACCAGGAAGTGATGTTACTTTTAACAGTATTAATACTACCATGAATTATTCTATATCTATAGGAAATAAAAATCAGCATATATTTTGTTACCTTTTATCTACCCAAAAATATCCAATTCAAGATAGTGGACAAATTCATTACAATCCGCTTCATTTTGTAGAAAAATGTTGGAACAGTTTCCAAACGGTGAATTTCAAACATATTTTAAAAGAGTGTACCCCTCAAATAATTAGTGTAATTACAGACGAAAAGGTAATTTGGGGAATGGTAAGGGACATAAATAGAAGTAAAATATTTCACGTAGGCTCTTTACTATGGTGAAAAATATTAAATTTTCAATGTATAAACTTTTCTTACAATACTCACTATAAATCGGGACATTTGAGATATAAATTCAACATTTTGTAATGAATGTATATTCTTATGTTTTATTTGTGTGTAAACACTCTTACACTAAGTTTAATATTTAAAAGACAGTGGTAGTTTCAAATCTTTTATGAAATCTTCAATGAAAAGTGTGCGTTCTAGAAAATATATTCAAGTTTTGTAGAATTTTTCAAGTACAATCTGAGGTCACATTTTCGGGTAAAATTAGTTGAGAAATAAACGAGATATTGTTATTTATACCCATAAAAAAGTACACATGTAACAAAGTACAATAGAAATATAAAAGAGATGTGCACATTGTATCATTTATGCCTTCATTTAGATAGGAGAGATTAAAAATTTTGGAAAAAAAATGTGAAACAAAATATTACCTTTGTGAAGTGTAACAATTTTATTTGGTTGATTAACTCAAATGGGTTTAAGTGTTTATTAAAATAAAATAGTACTTATGAGTAGAGAAGGAAAAATAGTATGGTTCAGCACAGTTTGCATGATACATTTAACTTTTAATATCTCATGCAACAGATATGAATTCTCTTTTCTTGCGAAACATTCTAGTTGTATTATCCAACCAATTCTTTGTATTTTTTGATATCACATGATTACACAACAATTATTTGAATTTTCCTATCATACCATTCCGAATAAAAATGAAATATATTCACTAATATTGAAGTCAACAATTCTTATATTTTTGGAATGTAAGAAAAGCGCCATTTTTAGATCGCTGTGACAAATATTTCTTTGCTAGAGATATTAAATTCCTCGTGCCTCCTTTATCAAACCTCAAATGAAACTGTCAAATGTCAGATATTGGGTGGAAAAACTAATTACTTGCTCAATGATTAAAAGTATTTTAAAAATTATTATTTAATTACCATAAATACGTTTTGACAACCTGAAGTAGCAAAGGTATTTTAAATTATTGCGTTTTTTTTTCTAAAATAAGTGACGCACAAGTTTATTTTTTAGTAGGAGAAAATTGTAGAATTATACAAAATGTAAATTTTGAAGTATTATACATTTATTTTGATGTTAGGAAACGTGATGTTGTTTTATCCTGCTATACAATACAAATAGTTGTAGTTTTGTTGTTTTGTTTTATTATATGATAATATTTGTAGTTGTGATGTTCTTGTTGTTTCGTTGTAGTATTGTTGTTTTGTCATACATTGCAACATTAGTTGTAGTTGTGTGATGCTATTGTCGTTTGTTGAAGTCTTGTGGTTTTGTGTTAATCTATATTTATTTGTTTGTAGTTATGTGATGTTCTTGTTGTAGTCTTGATGTTTAATTTTACCCTCCAATAATAGTTTTTCTTGAATGATGTTTTTGTTGTGTGTTGTAATCTTGTTGATTTGTCTTAATATACAATAATAGTTGTACTGTGTGATGTTGTTGTCTTGTTGTTTTTTTCTTTTTGGTATTTTCATTTAATAGGTAGGAAGAAAATGTTATTGAATATCCTAATAAATCTGTCAAATGAACACAAAAATTTGCGAATTTATTAAGATCAATTTCTGTTTTCTTGTATTCTGGTAATCGCAGGCTTTATAAGAAGTTTATTTCATTATGAAATGACAATCTTTTTTATTATTATATATTTATACATTTTTTTAAAACACTTATGTATAAATCTTTTGTTGGAGAACTCAAAAATGGCTGTACCTTAAGTAACAAAGTTTCGTACTCTTTTTCATTTAATTTTATATTTAGTTTTTACGTTAATTCGTATATTAAATACTATCTTCTTTAAATTCAAGTATTACTGTGTTTCGTCTCTGTAAATAGAACTTTTGCTTTCTTCTTTGAAAAATAAATAGGTGTAATATAATAAATATTCATGTGGATCAACACTATAAACATTTATTAATAAAAACCAGGCTTTAACAACAATCACTACCTGTGTTATACAACGATCGATGGTACACGGTCTTAACTTCTTTGTAAGCTCTACAGAGGTTTTTCAAGTTGATAATATACTGCTTACGTAAGCGCTTTCTGCACTACATTTTCAAGTATTGTGTACGTAAGAGTAAAATGAATATAGACAAAGAATAAAGTAATGTGTAAACATTTACCGCTAAGTGGGGTAGAAATGTTCAAAGTTACTAGGAAACCATACATTAAGATAAATGTGAACCAACTTGGAAAGACAAATGTATTAGAAAATAACTAATTTAAATGAAAGATGAACATAAAAAACACACAAAGATAATGAAAGCCAGTAATATTGACAATGGCAGGATCAAAAATATACAAAAAAAGTTTATTCATATATTTATTGTGTGTTATTTTTGTG
The DNA here is from genome assembly GCA_963513935.1 of Aphrophora alni. Lineage (NCBI taxonomy): Eukaryota > Metazoa > Arthropoda > Insecta > Hemiptera > Aphrophoridae > Aphrophora > Aphrophora alni. The sequence goes on along the minus strand of OY740767.1, from coordinate 139,561,712 downwards.
TGTTCATATTTTGGTAAAATTTCATGTATTGAAGCCATTTGCCAATATAAATCAATAATATAGCAACATACATTTAACATTAGAAATTCTTTTGTTCGATATTCTTATTGCAATAATGACAGCTCAATGAAGCTCAGAACCCCTCACAGTGCACGCTGTAAGCTTAGCAATATTGTGTTGCATGGCTTTGTTTCATCTACAATCTGCGACATAAAAATAGAAGCCTATTGATCAAAACGGACTTTATTGCACCCAAAGAGCAATGTGGTGTATCACGTATGGAGTGTAAATTGCTGAAGAGGTGAAATTATGAATAACAAGATGATTTGTTCAATTAACGTTAGTTATGTTGTTTCTGTCAACCACATGGTGGTGCAATCTCATTAAATTGTCCACTATAAAATATAAAAAAGGAACAAACAAAACTTGTACACACACTATCACCGAACTGCAACTATCAACCCTTATGTTACCTAGAATCATTTTTAGTGAACTTTGAATACTCGTTATTTTAAAGTATCTACAGTTCTGAGCTATAAAATGACTGCATATGTTTGTTAATGTTTTATTTTGTATAAGTGTATTATCACTTTGAATAAAAAATTATAAACATTTTAAACACGAAAAAAGCCACTTCCGAAATTTAAATATTTAAATGACGAAGAAAACGTCTAAATATTTCATCAAAGAAGTATTTATTTCGAAGCGGTATTAAATCCCGTTTAATTAGAGACTACTCTTAAGATACACGATTAATTAAGTAAGTTAAAGTAGGAAACCGACTATGTAAACTCATCTCCAGTAATAAAGGTTAGAGGCAAGATATTACTCACTCATATGAAGCTTTGGAGAAATGTAAGAAAATGTGTCATGAATTGCGTCTGGTGGCTGGGGAGAATACAATATGTGTATTAATATAGGTTGAAGATAGGTTGGTGATAGACGACAATTATGTTTATTTAGAAGATGCAAAAAAAAAGATGAAAGAATATTAAACAAATGTGTAGTAAAAGTTAATTTACATAAATTTGATGTCAGACAATATTATTTAGAAATTAGAAAAGAATGAGGAGAGATAATTAAAGGATGGGTGAAATAAAATAGACAAATTATAAGGATGGATTATTAAAATTATATCACTGGTTATGTTCGTAATAGACTGTTCATTTCGTTCAGACTTTCCAAAGGGCGCAGGTGGTAAATTCCAACACAGCTAATAAAAATAAGAAGAACTGAGCAACACCAACTGCAAGAATTGTAAAAATTGCTGAAATAATGCAAAAGATGGAATTGAGAATTGAATACAAGTATATAGCCTATATTGGGTACGAATTTTATTTTTAACTATTCCAAATTTGGGGTAATAAATAAACTATGAGTCACTGTTAAGGACTAAAAGCGTTGCTAGGAGACGAAACTGCAAATCAATAATGGAACTAGGTATTATATAGTAATAATATGTTTGGAGTCGAATAATATGGATATGTTGCATGTGTAAATCAACGTTTCCCTGCATTATTGTAGTTTTATAAAGGTAGCATGATTAATGAAAATGTTGTATATTATATCATTGGATTTGTTATCAATTTTGATGCACGTTGTCTAAGATTTGATTATCAACTCCGACCATTCTGTAACTTCGGTTTATGACTGAAGCGAAACCTGATGATAAAAATCAAAGCATTTATTAAAGTAAAACGATATAATGTAGAAAATCATTAAAAAATCTTAAATGGATTGTGTTAATAGTAAAGATTATTTTGAACTAGAAAAGGAAAATTCCACAAATTATTAATCAGATTTTTTTTTATATTGTTTCATTCAAAATTTCAATATTTTCATTATATATAAAACAGAAAAACGACATATTTTTTGCTTATTATCGAATATTGAAAATTGTATTTTTGTCTCAAGTTATTAATAAGATCTTAAATATTTAAATTTAAAAAATAATTTAATATTTCTTCTTTAGAAGTATTCATTATGAAAATATATTAAACCAAATTTAATTATACCATATTAGACATAACGTTAATAAACGCTCAAAAACTTGTGATCCATAATTAATCTAATAAACAGGCTATTTCTAGACATCACTTTTAATAAAAGGTTGCATCAAGGTTGATGTCGTTAGCCTGCTTTATTTCAAAAGACTCTTGAAAAGTTAGAGAAAGGTTGATAGAATGGGACTGGTTACTGGAGACAGTGCAATGTATGTCTGTTGACGATCATTTGGTGATAACTGATGATTCTGTTTATTTATAGTATACAACATAAAACTGTTATAAAAAATTGAGGTTAAAATTATATTTATATAAGACTAAACGTTTTATATAGGTTCAATATGTTAGAACTTACTAACGGAGGGAAAGAAACAAATGTCTAAAGAATTCAAATATTATGGAATCGAAAAACAAAAATGGTATCTAGGAAAAAGAAACAAAGGACACGATGAGGAAGGGAAGATCGACACGTTACAGGTTAATTACAATTCTTTGTGAGAAAAATATTTTTGTTTAAACAAAGAAAAACAATAAATAACAACATATATAAAACAAACATAATTGTTGTTTATTTACATATATATGTAACACAAACAACAATATATATATATATATATATATATATATATATATATATATATATATACATATATGCTCTCACACTACAGACACTTGTAAATTAAATTCAAAATTTAATCTAAATTAGTGGATTTCCTTCAGTCAACGTTTGAAGGTATATAGATCATCCAATTCTGTTATTGATTATGTTCACAGTAAACTTTTTTTTTTTTGGTAGTTCATGTGAAAAGGACGGCGGACGGATTGCTACGCGGATTTAAGATGGCAGTGAATCGAGTTAGACTTTTTATGAGGTTTTAATATATATATATATATATATATATATATATAACCAGATAATCATGAAGAGGATCTGTTTGACACACAAAAGCGTTCCTAGAGGATAAAACTGTAAATCGATGGTGGAGTACAGATTTGGCAGTAATGTGACGTGAAATGGAAACAATACTATTATGATTATATATTGTAATTATTCCACTGTAGTTAGTTCTTTTACAAAAATGTCTCTGAACAGCAATATTAGCAGTCTGGCTTGCCCGCAATTGGTGGTGGAGAGATTGGTGTTCTACGGGATGAAAGGGTAGAGAATAAATGCTTGAACAGAGAACTGACAATGTGATGCTGAGCACTGGTGGAAAAAATGGGACCACGAGACCAGGGGCAAATGGACAACCGTTCTTACGGGAAACCTGGCGGAATATTGACATAGGGAAATGTTATTGTATCTGACACAGTACCTAACTGGTCATGGCTGTTTTCAGGCATACTTACATAGAATGGTTAAGGTAGAAAGCCTAAGTTCCCAATATGGTGACCCTCTTAAAGGCAATACGAAGCAAACTTTATTTCAATACGGTCAATGGGAAAAAAGAGAAGTGTCGAGGCGGAGTTTGTTCTAATGAACCAAGCTACATTGGAAAAATGTTATAGCAAACATTGGTAAATTAAATTATATAGTGAGCCCACTGGAGAGTAGAAAAACCCTTTAAAGTAATGCAAAACATATGTAAAATTAAGTTCTTTGATGACATATTTCAAATCAACAACGTTAGAACGAGTGGAAATTTACTGTACAGTACAAGCCATTTAGTAAATTTTCAAATGTATTTCTGGAATAGTGTTACAAATATCGAAAGTGTGATTCATTATTCTAACAAGTTAAGGAATAAAATTGTGTAGTATTAATTTCATAAGCCTTTAATTTATAGATATGAGAGTTGTAAAATATAAGGGAAATTTGACCAAGTTTACAAAAGTATAATTAATTTTTTGATAAAATATTTACACAGAATGTATTTAAGCGTTTTAAAAGTTTAAATGCCACTCGTTAACACCGTTTCATACTGATTGTTTGGTGGAACCTAACTATACCACAAAGCCCAAAATACCGTAGATTTAAAGCTTAGAATTATACAAACGCATGTTTACTTTTCAGTATAAAGTAGAAAGCGAATCGGATTATATTCTAAGAAAAGAACTACAAAATGTATTAACTGTAAGTTGAAACTCGCTGAAGTGGACCTTGCGGATTGCAACGTTATTGGTTTCGACTGCAATTAGAAGCTCTCATTTTCTGTCATCAGTTAGTTTTCTAATCCTTATTAGAACATTAATCATAAATTACGAGAGAAAAATATACGAAAAGAAATAAACTGCTTACTATAATTCTCATCAGCTATTCTCAACCTTTGTTTTACCATATTTATAATCCTTATTATTGATCGTTCAAAGTGGCTGTCATTTTAAAACATCTGCTAGTAAATGAATACAACATAGTTGTGAACAATAATGTATGGCTCTAATATGAAATGCTATTTTCTAAAAGTGTATGGACAGACCTTTTTGAATCAGAAAAAATAAAATAAAACAGTGCATATAGTCTCTGAATACTACGCATGATTATTAGATATGTCACCTTTCTGTATATTGAGTCGAAAAGTTCAACTTGGTAATTATAATTTATATTTAAATAAGAATTTTTTTTTCTTATAAGAAAAGTCGCCAAACATGTTTAGTAATAAGCGATGTTGTTCAACACTGGATATTTTTGAACCCGACACTCACTGAAAATCTAATCAGTGCATCAAAAACATTCCAGTAATTCCAGGAAAATGTCACCAAGCATATCTCTAAGCTTATATCGTCGACTTTGAACATTCTTTAAAATGAGGTTTACGACGATAGAAATAAAACTGGTGATTAAAGTCAAATGAAATTTCTATTCTTTCACAAGTATAATGAAAAAAAGTTGATCTGGTCTAACGTCTGTAAGACTCTGTGAATAATAAAGATTATTTTGAATGACAAAAGATAAAGTCCACAAATGATAAACTAGAAGCTTGCAATGGACTACGTCCGTGCTGAAAATAAGATCGAAATATATTTTTTTGTATATTATCAAGCCTTATACAATCAAATTGGTTTATTTTCTTCTCGGTTTGAAACTTCGTTTGTTCCAATTCTAATTTCTGAACAATTTAATTCTTGATTAAAAACAACTTATTTATTATTTTGTAATGTAAATATTCATTTTGAAAATATATATAATTTAGTTTAATTACAACTTACTAGGCCTATACTTATAACTGTTAAACCTTTAGGGCATATAGTAAATTAAAAGAAAGTAGATAGAAGGTTCACAGTGCATCTCCAATAATAAAGATTATTGTCTCTGACCTACTTTATTTATGTATATTCAACAGGCTCTGGAGAAATGTAAAGGAATGTAAGGTGGAATGAATCTGGTGATTGGGGACCACACAGTAGGCCTACATGCATTCTTATCTGTTGACGTTCAGTTGATAGATATATGATGACAAAAATACAACAGATAAATATGAGGGTTTAAAAGCATATTGAAATATGAGCAATTATATGACAATGGTTTAAAACGGGAAAGATCCTATACTGGAAAACAAAAAGAGAGAAAATTAAATAGTGAGTGAAATTCAAATACCTAAACAACAAATAACAACAAAATATGGACGAAATTAAAAAGAAAGAATACGAATTAAATTATACAAAATTACTGTTTTAATTGAAATTATTTATGTTAAGCACACTTCTAAACAACGAAAATCAATAACTTAAATAGATAAAATACAGTTCAGTGTATTTTATTTTAATCGACCACAACTTTAGGAAAACACATAAATCTTTTAATAAACAGGATTAAGGGAAGAATAACAACAATGTTTTATTGTCACTACAGTATTAAGATACCAAAGCGTTACTAGGAAATAAAGCTGCCAATCAATAATGGGAACATGGATCTTGAAATAAATTTATTAGATTCGAATAAGCTTGACACTAAACTAAACCAATCTTGTAAATATCATTATCACTTCATCAAAATACTGCAAGTTGGAATACGAAAAATGCCGTAAGAACAATTACTTTTCGTTGTCAACTATCGGTAGATATTTGATGGGAACGGGAAATTTATTATGTCGACTGACAGCCGACATGAGAGTTCCAAGTGTCGAACCGCTTATATCAACTAACACAAGTAAACATTATTTAGAAAAAAATACACAAGAAATGCAAACTCTTCCTTTAAAATATTAGTATTTCTATAAATCGGAAATTATTGTCATATTGACTGTTAAATGGTGTCTATGTAGAATTAAAAATCAAAAAAATAAAATAAACTTCCATTGTTTATCATGAGCAATATTGAGTTACCTAGTTCGGCTTCACTCCCACTCATTCAATGGTGGCCAAAAAGACTTCATTATACTGAAAGAGTCCTGTGAGGTGATTATTTGAAGTGGACAATACGGATTACAATTTTCTTAGCTTCAATCCCATTTAGTAGCGTTAATTTTTTCAACGCGATTATTACAACTTCCGACACAAAACAATCTACTGCATCAACTAACTCCGTATCATCAACATTTGTCATACCTCTGGATTGCTTTATTACACTTGTTATTTCAAGGTGTTTGTCAATAAAAATACAGAAATTAGTTTGAAATACAAAATATTGTGGCAATATCTATGGTATGGTTTGAAGCCCGAAAATTAGAGGCTCCAGTGCTGCCATCTAACGGCCCATTTCAGACAACTTAAAGGACAGCATGACGTATTGGATGCACCAACTCCTTTCACACTAGCGCATTCTTAACCCACCAAAACTACAACTCCTCAAACCTCGTTTTAAGCTTACAATATTCTATTACCCACATTATTTTATAATATGGGACTTTTATATTTATGTGCCTAAAATACGAAATTAAAAATGTTTTATAAAAGATTTTGTTTTAGATTTTTTGAATCAAAAACAAAAGTCAAACAATAAAAGCAATGTACGTTGTCTGTGTAAGATAAAACAAACGGTGAGTTTTTTCAAAAAGTTCAGCTTCAAAGTTTAAAGTGAATCCTTTTGTTCTTCGTATTAAAAAAAAATATTCAGAGCTTTATGTCACTCTCGGGTAACGATTTTAATACTGGAAGTTTTAACAGACGACACCGTATAATATTTTTTTCTTAATCTAAATAAAACTAATTCCAAGTTAATTTAAGCTTTTGTCATAAACTCCAACCAAACTGTAAAACTCGGTTTATGACGACTGAAGAATAAAGTTTAAATAAATTTCTCTATTCTTTCACAAGTAAAATAAAAAATATAATGTGCCTGCTAGAGATTGCAATAAAGTCTGTGGATCTTTCTGTTAAAATACGAAGATTTTTTCGAACGAGAGGAACGATAAATTCAACAAATAAATAAATAATGGTTACATCAAACAACTGCCTGAAAGGATAACAAGAACATGTTTTCTTTCCTCTTTTTTTTTACTACTAAGTGTTGCCTTGGACTGTTTCAGTAATATATTATAAACTCCTTGATTAGGTTCTCCTTAGTCTGTTATGTAGGCATAGCAATAGCTCTGTTTCGCCGATACAGTCGGCTTCATCAGGCTAAGCACTAACACATAAACACACAACACGTAACGCAAACAATGGTAGATTTGAAATAATCTGAGTAAACCACTCCGTCCTTGAAGTTAAAAATTGTTTGTAGCCACATTATAGTTATTCCTATCTTGCGACCGATCAACAACTGGTTGGGAGTAACAAGTGATGCTTATATGAATTTCATGTTTGAGGGAGTTGATATACTTCAAAACAAATTCTAAATTCTTCTATCAAATACTAATCTTCTTTAGGGTGACATCGCGTAATTAACCTAATCCTATTAGAAGAGTTTTCATTATCTAATTCATGGTTAGCACATAGAATTTCCATATATACTTCCAAAGTAGAATACGCTATATATTCCCCATTTTACCTTCCGATGCAGGTTCAACAATATAGTTTAACTTGTTGTTCTCTACGGAGGTTTAACTCAAAACTTCAAGAGAGAGGGCTAACCACTAAACCAACCGGAGGTCCATTATTAAATATTACAACCATAAAATGTTTCTTAATTTTAAAACAGTGAATATTTGAATAATTCTATGAAAGTTTGGGTATGTAAACATTTTATTTTGAATTCGTCTATTCCATATTATAGAAATGTAAATAGACAAATAAGTAGTCTTGAATATATAAAAAAAAATTTTGTTTTTTTTTCCATTGTTATGAATGGATGGAATGTGGATGGAACTATTGTTGTCAACAAAATAAAGTAATAATGTTATTTTTTCACATATAAGAAAATTATGTAATTGGTCAAAAAATCGATGTCAATTTTGTTGAGTATATATTCGTTTTGTGGTCTCCTGTGTTCAATTTTTTTTTTTTTTATGTGTGTCTCTACAATCTAAACGCGTTGACCGATTTTGATCAAATTTGGTACATGAGAAAATTTTGTTCGAATCTTGGAATTCCATACCTCATCTTTTCTTTACAATAATAACTCTAAATTTGAGGGTAGCTGTAATAAGAAAAAGTACAATATTAAGACATAGCTGTAAGGATTTTGATCAAATTGTGCTCTAATTTAGCATCTACGGACCCAAGCGAAACGTGTCAGTTTTTTTTTTTTTTTTTAATCCCGTTTGTGAGTTATCGGTAAAAAGCTAAAACTTTTGTCAAGGGAGTTTTATAAAATACTTAATTTCTCAAAATCAGTTCTTCGGATTTAAAAAAAAAAAATTAATTAAAATTTAAGATTAATCAATAAAATACTTGTCCAAAACCGAAGAAAAAGTGTATTACAATTAGGAATAATTAAAATAAAAAAACTTTGGCGCCTTCATTAAAAGTTAGATTCAATTAAATACACTTTTCTCTGAGGACGTGATTATGTCACAAGCGAAGCAATTTTACAAATTTTACGACAAAGTTGACGTCCTTGGCTAATTTCCACTTTCTAACTGACAACTACCGAAGTACCATTATTGGCGACGAATACTTGTATTTGCTTTGGGGAAATTTGAGTAAGTAAGTTTGTGCAATATTTATTTTATAGTTTTTTATTAAAAATTTCAATATCTTATACTCCATATTCGGATTAGAACGGAGACTTGAGAATATTCACCAAAGAGAGTTGGGGGTTTCATTAAAACCATATTACGTCAAAATAGAATTACAAAAATAATAATAATAATAATAATAATAAAAATATAATGTAGTTTCTTACGGGATTGATGAAACATAATTTTCTTTAAATATTAAAGGAAACTATGTAATACAAACTATGTAATTTGTAAAACATTCTTATTTTTTAAAATGTATTAATCACGGTTAAATATTGACGTACTAGTTTGATATTAATAAATGACTAACTGGAAGAAAAATTAAGTAAAACTCCTTAAGTTTCGTATGTTACTTTAATAACTTCTACAGGAAATTTAAAAAATACATATATTTGTAGAAGATCATCAGAGAGGTCTCAGGTGTACAACAATGTTCTTTTTAATATTGTTAGAGTGAAAACGTTCCTTGGTAACAAATCTGAAAATTAATAATGAGATCTCACAATGTGTATTTATTCAAATAAGCCGGAATCTGTTACATAAATTTAACTAACATTTTCCTTTAGTGGATATGTATAATGGAAACATGACTCTTATGCACGTTGTACATTGATGTCATTCTACTGGATTTAGTTCCTAGAATAGTCAATGGTAAACTATTCTTCTTATCTAGTCTATGCGAAGTATAAGGCAATTTGGTAATAGTAAAAAATAATATAGAACTCTGTTTTTGACTGATCGTAGCCTATAGTAAACTGTAAACGTTATTTTCTACATACCGTCCTTCCGTCATCGTTGTTGTTGTCTTTTTCGTCTACGTAATAGATATTGGCACAAAAGAATAAAATAGGATCAGAGAAATTGGTATTGGGGAACTATAATGTGCTAATATAGAATCCTATTGAAATTCAAAATCTAATTTAAAATGTCAAAAGGTTAGCCATTTTAAACAGTTTTTTTAGTTCACATCTCGTGTGTTATTCAACATAAAACATTAAATTAGATAAATATTTGAAAATTTTCATTCTGCATGTAATTGTACAAATCACACCTCTCTGTAATGATAAGTAGTGAAGTTATATTCAGAAATGTAATTTCGAATCCTAACCTCTAAATAAAATATGATATTCGTATAGTTATGGGATCCGGCAGTCAAAAGTAAACGACGCGAGCCCAGCGAGTAAAGTTTGAGCCCATCAGGCGATTCCAGACTTTCAAATATATGCACATCTAGGCTACAACGCCGGTTAGACTATAGCCTGTCATCAAGAAAGTAGGTTAAGAGGATAAAAAACTTGAGTAAATAAACTTACTCTACTGGATAAGACGCCTTGATCTACAAACACAATTTAACATTTCCTACAAGGCCCAAGAAACGAACTTTTAAAAATCACGTAAAGAGGGTTGTATTACATTATACGATGAGCTTAGTAAGAACCTTGATGGCGCTCATCAACTTGTTCATTTCTTTAAACGTAAGTTCGTGGGTTGAAGTCACACTTAGATAAATAATTTATTTGTGTAATTTAGTTTTTAATCTGTGGTAAAACCGAGGATGTGCCCAATTTACACATACGGTGGTTGATGTTGGTTCAAATCCAATTGTGTATGTGGTTATTCCACTGGCTTCTGTTCCTAGAATGACAATAGCAAACCATATTGTTATTCCCTCATGTTTATAACACAATTAAAGTGTTTAATTAAATTTTTAATATAGTAATATTCCTTGTGTAATTTTTACTTAACGAAATAAATTCAAATACGAACAATATCAGATAGAAACAAAAGTGTGTAGGATGACTTGGGTTCTGTAGAGGAAAATATAAACACTCCCATTCCCCAATATCCATCAATACACATTCCTTTCAAGATTGAATATATATTTTATTAAAATATTTGCTTAATATGAAATACTTCCTCTCGGATATAGAGATTCATTTAATAACAATTTGTTTCGTTGAACAGAAAATTATGTTAAAAATCCTAAATTCTAGAAAAAGATAAACATGCCATTATTCACTATATATTGTTCTAAGTACATTTTCTCAGTTATTGAACTCACTGAATCAATATTTTGTTAAATTTTAAGTATATTTTAAAAACGTAATTACTAAAAGTATACCATAAATGGAATATGAATACGTATTTAATAATTGTAAATAGGTCTTTCAAAAATTATCTTATATCTGGGGAACTGAATCATGGAATTTGAATTCAATTAGGAAATAAGAAATACAAGAAAAACAGCAACTATACAAGTAATTAACTAAAAAAATAAGGATTTTATATTTTCATTTCGTTCTGTAAATCCATGATTTAAATTTATACGATGTTTGTTTCAGAATTAGTTTAATATCTCACTGAGATGTGTAGTTATTGTAAGAAGCCTCATAGATGTATGTGGCAAAATATATCCTCAACATTTGTGAAGAAGTTGGGATTCAGAAAATTATTATATCAGACTTTTGAACTAATCGTTTTTACAATTGGTAAAAGGAAATATTATCCTTCGTCCTTATGAAATCTAGGGGCTGTCAGATACAACGGCGTCGAGTGGTGATCTCAAGACGATTGTAAGAGAAAGTTTAAGGGTTTGAGGATTGAATTCGTAATAAGAAGAACAAACACTCAAACTCATAAATTTGTTAATTTTCTGGAAGTTAACAAAAATTTAATTCATCTACTAGTACAATTTTAATCTATTTCAAAATGAAAGTTTAATAGTTCATCTTATAGTTTAGGTCCAGACATATTAAGTTACATGTATTGATCTTAGTTGGATAAAGACGCAGATACGATTAAAAAAAAATACACAAAACAATGAAATTAGGTATAGTCCTTACAACCAAATGAAAGCAAATTTTCCAAAACCACACGAAAACACTAACACCACAAAACTGTATAGTTATGTTTATTGTACCTTATGTACATTTCAATAGGTCTGCTATCATCTTCAGAGGTGCAATATAAACTAATCTTAATAACTACAATTACTACTACATCGCCAGTCAACTGATCGCCTTGGTCAATCACAGTTTATCGCATCAACCATCGTGTTAATGGGCGTGGAAACGCCTGCTGCCTTATATACATGGTATGAATATAAACCTAAATTAATGGAGTTGCATTTTTGTATAAAAAAAAAATAATAAAATTAAAATAAAAAATATAAATATACTATGCAGTAAGTTAACTAACAATGATGGTTGATTATAACGAAATAAAAATAAAACTATCTCAACTGATTATTGTGTATTGTACCTCTGAATAAACATAAATTAAAATAAACATAACTATACAGTCATTGTGTTATTTATGTTTTATTGTGGTTTTGGGGAATTTTCTTGCATTATATATTCATTACGGTTCTACAGTGATTCACAAGAACTTACAACCGAAATTTTAAAATGTCAAATCTTGTATTCGTTGGCATTGGCCGACTGTTGAGAACATTTACTCAGATTTTACATCCAATTATTATAACAAAATTTAGAATGACAAATTTCAGTAGTCAAAGTGAAGAATCGACCAAACTAACTGATTCTGTACTGTATAATCAACAAGGGAAAATTGTCCAAACATTTATCAATAACACAGAGGTCATCGGAAAAGACAAAGAGTAGCCAACGGATCAAGCTCTCTGGTTTTTATAGTTGACTTTTATATAAGATTATGTCATCGTGGATAATGTGAATAGTAAATATATATATATATATATATATATATATATATATATATATTATATTATAATAATAATTTGAAACATAAAGTTACGAAACCAAATCTGTACTACTAATAATCTTAGCAACTGTAGCTTAAATTGAATAAGATTACTGGCAAGAATCAAAACATACTGGAAGGTCAAATTCATTAAAACTCTAAACATTCATTTAAAACATTTGAATAATTTTTTACGTTTGTTTTATAGTCATTTAAACTTTTCTAATGATTTTTACAGTGATTTTAATATTTACTCTTTATCTCTATATAATACAACAACATTTAAAGTAGCATTTAGCATTAATTTTGATTATATATAGAGAGAGGTACTAATACCATTTCAAGATAAAATAAATTATAATCGTTTTTATTAGCTAATTCTCCAATATATTATATAAATGGATATTTGTTTCTAATGATATAATATAAAAACGATACCTATATCAAAAACTTTGGCTACGTATGTAAGATCACGTGAACACAATTATGTTAACTGTCAGAAAATTTTATGTACAAGATAAAAATTCTATGACGGCTTTTTAAGTATGGTATCTTGAATTAAAACCATTTTCACATTTTTATTTAAACTACCAACATTAATAATGTGACACAGTAACGTCATATGTGTGCTTAAAATCTATAAAACCATTGTTTTACATTACTGAGTGGCAGATATTTAAAACGAAAATTAAATATAAAAAAACTCTTACATTCATCGTACGGCCGAGTAGCAAAATATTATTCCTAAATTTCATAGACGCGATCTGTACATCAGTTCGACCTTAAGTGCGCAGAAGAACGTAGAGACAAGTTTACAAATAGTCAATATAAACGGGACATCGCTTTCTTGGGAGAAATAATGACTCCATTTGCTTCGCTACGTTTCTATCAAAGGTATTCTTTTGTTCCCGTTACTAATATCGATTTCAGTTGTACAGAGCAATTAAAGAATAAGTCCTGTAGTTAGTCATGGTTCGCTAACTATCCATTCTTGACAAAGTTGGGGTATTTAATTAGTAACCCACACCGGTCTTTGTTTTCATAAATAAAGGCTGAGGTTCTTTGTTGCTGCTAGGAGATAGAGTAATTATCGTCAGCAGATAAACTTTATAAACATATTAGTAAACGTTGCAAAAACAATAACTTTTACAAATAAAAAATAAAGTTTTTTTTCAGTAATGAGTGTTTTCCATTATGTTTCGTAAGTTGGTAAAGAAACGTCCTTCCTTGTCAATTTTGTTACATTTTACAAGAAATAAAAACATAACTCTCCGTAATATTTTAAATAAAATTTCAACATAACATAAGTTATTTGATTATTGTAGCTCATTTATCACTGAAGATGACGACATCGTTGTTGAAACGTGTTTAAACTATGATACATGTGACAAAATGTGTTCAAGTTTAAGTATAATTTTAAAACATCGCACAAGATAAGTTGAACGTTTGTTTATAAATCGTGCTTGATTAAAATCATGGTTATAAAGACGGCGGTAAAGGTAGATTTTAGTTTTTATACACACCTTACTGAACCGTATTTATTTTTTACTTCCTTTTTTAGGTTGTTAATTGTCACATTTCATCTAAATTTAAAAGAAATCGGTTTAGTTAATTTTGAATGGTTTGTGAAAACAGCTTCATGGACGTGTTCCGAACAGAGATCATAAAACGGATTATATTTCAATTTAGGGGTTAATCTGTCAAGTTGGAAGTCAAAACGGCAAGAAAACGTCACGTCATTCTCTGTCAGATGGAGTCTTATCCTGACACATCTTATCTACAATTCTCCTCAAAGCGAAGTTTTTTTTTAAAATTCTGAATGCAATTGTTGTAGCCTATAAATGTTTCAAGCCAATAAATGTATTCTTGTTACTGAAATAGTATACGAGGCATAAAGTAAGTTTGCTAATACAGAACATAATCAGTTCCGTTATGGACTTGACTGTCCATCCATCATCGTTGTCATCTTTCATTCCTTCATGTAATGACACCAAGCTCACCTCTCTACGATAACAAATAGCGAAGTTATTGTAAAAAATGAAATTTAATACTTTGACCTTCCAAGAAAATGTGATGTTCGTATAGCTTCAACTCCAAAATGACAGTTATTGACACGATAGAAGCATTTTAAATCTATATATATATATATATATATATATATATATATATATATATATATATATATATACAAACGACAAAAGAGAGGGGTTACACACAATTTTGAGGCTCAAGAAACCTGTGTAGTAATTGTTTAAAAGAAATTATCATGCAAGATAAGATCCCTTGATCTGTCAATACAATTAAAAATTTCCTAAAAGGCTTAAATAACTAATTGTTGGTCATTACATTTAGAGGATCTGCATGTATTACATTGTATGATCGGGCTGGGTGAGTAATGTTAAGATATAGGATTAAGTAGTTAGTGTCAAAGTTAAGTTAGTAGGCAGTAGGCAAATATTAAATGGACACCAGAACATAAACAATCATTAGGAGAGGGCACAACAGTTTGGTAATTCCTTGGCATGAATCCTTCTAACGCGTCACAAATGGCCAACGAGTGTATAAGCCAAGGTTTTCAGGAAATTGAGGTCAGACCCAGCAGGGAGTTATCGACGGTTATATATCGGAGGTTGGGGGTTGGCACGGAGCTGACGGAGGGTCATTCGATCGAGGAAGGGATTGGACCCAGGCGGAGACTTTGCCGGATGGGAATATGTTAACAAGACGTTGTGACTCATCAAGTTGATTAGTGAAGAGGACCACTATAGGGGACCACAAAATTATCTCCAATAGCAGATGGTGAGCATGACTTTCGTGTAAAGAAACAATAAATCTTTGGAATTCATTTTAAATTCATCAATTTGATGATACATTCATCATAATCTTTGGAATGGTTCTGGATTGAAGGCTTAGAATATTTTATTGATAGATTAGCTTAATATTACATATGCTTATGCATTTCAAATTTTTAAGAATAAAGGTTCTAAAATGATACATAGATGAAATTAAGATTGTATTGTTGATAACATTAATATCCTGGATATTATTAATACAAACATTTTCCTTCTACTCCATTGTTGCTTAGCTCATTGATGAATTTTTCGTGAATCCGATAAGAAGAATTATTGATTTCTAACAATATCATGATGACCACCATCAACTTGGTTTTTTTCCTTCAGAAAACAACTAAAAGATAGATTTTTTTCATTATCCTTCTGTGAAAGGAAGTTGATTATATGTCTAAACCAAATATAGAACTTAAACCGACATAGAATCTGTCAAAACTAATTAATAGTTTTGTTGTGTTTTGCATTTCAATCAACACATGTCACTCTTCTTGTCATATTAATTCCTTAATGACTCTAATCCATGTCATATTTATAGATTAGTTACACTAATCATGACACACACATGTTGAATTAAATTAATAATGTTGCTGCTAAGCAATCTACATAACAATAAATGAAATATTGTATTGAATAACAGTCGCCTACTTCAATTTTATGAAGTCAGTTTAAGTTTTTGTGTATATAATTATGTACGAGTTTTTGTTTTGTTTTTATTACAGTTGAAACTTTTCATTAAAAAAGTCTGTTGTGTAATTTATCTGATTTGAATATTCTATTAAATATGACGAAACAAGCTCAAAGGTAAACCGTTGATAGCAGAGGGAGGTGGATACGCTAATACCAACTTATCTTCAATAAAACATACAAGAGAAAGAAACTCAGTGCAACTACTAAAATTTCACTTCTTCCTTACGTGTTCATAATAGTACAAAGCCTTTCTTCCAAATAAATATATATAGGCAACGCATTTCATATTTAGTTGGTATTTGGGTTTTTTGGTTGGATATGTAGGAAAGATTGTGCAATGTTTATCTTTTTTATTTTACTTATTTATCAACTTTTAACCAGTGGATAATGTCCAATATAAAATTGAAAAGGAATTTGTAAATCGTATTATTACACTTTATATTGTTTTTGTGTTTTAAAAATGTATTCATGGAGTTTTAATCTAATCGGAAAAGTTATTTAGGAATGACAGATAATATCTTGCTGTTGGTTTGGGACTGTGAGACTGAGATTAGTATTTTTTATTGTTTTTTGTAACATTTAGATCGATCCAATCTATCGTTTAGAAATTACAGGATTCATGATTGTTTCTTACTTTGTAATCATATATAAAAAAGTAGTCTGTTGAACAGGAAATTTTGATTTCGAAAAACATATTTAATGGAAATACAAATTACATTTAAAAATAGTGATAATTTTAAATATTGGTTTTAATCTTGTTGCTTTTTCATCCTAAAGATAGAAGATTTCCCAAAATAAAATAAAATTTTAAAACATTTATAATATTTTTTTTTAATTCTCCAAGAAACTATGCACATATTATCTTCCAATAGAAATGTTATAATTGAGACTGAAAATAAATAGATCCAGTAATTAGTTAAAATGTGCGAAGGTCGATAATATTAGTTTTTGTAAATTACTTTTTTAATTTTTAATTTACTATCTTATTTTAATTTTTATAAATTGACATTTTACCACAAAGAACCATGTATGACAATAAATGTAGGCATTAACCTACATGTTAAAGCTACAGACAAATTAAACCAAAAAGAGTAGAGAGAGCTTTAATAACAAAGCTATATCCTATTTGTATTCAAATTTGGCAAGTAAGCTTCACGGCATGTACATATTAATTACACAGCATGTAAGATATTAAATATATAACACCTAATAACCAGTGGTTCTGAATAGCTCGCTTCTCGTTGTAGGTGTAAACAATCCGACTACTGTTATATTAAACTTTAATTGAATTATGGATTAAAGTTACATCCAAGTTGTAATAAGATTTAGAGGAAATTTCTGAGAACAAATTAGTATTTCTTTATGTTTAAAAATTTGAATTTTTATAACCCTATGAACCTCGAAAATTTTTACTTGAATTCAAATTAAATATAAAAAGTAACGAATTAAAATATTTTAGCTATGTAACAGTTTCTTATCCAAAAAATGTAAAAAACTGTTCAAACTTCCTTTTCTTATTTCTGAGTTTACTTTGCGGCACTGCTCGTTATTTCTCGTTCAAATATTATATTTACTAATTGAAGCCATAGTTGCATTAACAGGGAAGTAATCGTCTTGGACAGCACAGTGCTGCTTTGATAGACCGCCAGTTCAAATCGGAAAAATTAGTAACAAAAATTCCGACAAAACTTTAAATTTTCGATATAAAACTGTATATTTGTTTTTTTAACTCTCGGAGTTAATTCAATTTTACTAATTTCTTAACAGAATTATTCTTATGCATGCACGTCTTTATATCCACGTTATTATAGTTGAGGTAAGGATTGATGGTGTTTAAACTCCAGTTAATAACAATTTAACATTGTTGAAAGATAATGCCTTCTGCATGCTATATCGTTATCCTGCAGACTATAACTTCACCTGCTCGAGTTAATCTGTGGTTTCGATTATGAGATGGAGTCCGACGTGATTGAGAGGTAGTTAGTGATTGCAGAATGTTATGTAAGTGTGTCAAAACAAAGGATTCAAGAAGCAACATTCTTAGTGAATTGTGTAAATAAAGTCAAGATGTGTTATTAGTCATTAAAAATAATAATAATAATAACAAGAACCGGACGTGTCCATGACGAAGATACTGACAAATAACTAGGCACCTACGACTTAGACCATCATAGACGATCGTACGTTACACTAATGGCCAAACGGATTGTGGATAAGCGTATTAGTGAAACGCACACTGGCACCTCACAATGTCTCTCCGTGGTGGGTTATCGCACAAAATCGATGTTCACACATTGTGGCGTTGACATAGCAGGGATTTCATTATCTACTTGCATACATTTAATGCCTTTATGCAACTAAGGCTCAAACTCATACAAACAATAAACAATCAACACCGCCATGACTTATTTAAAGCTAATAACTTTCACGGCTATAAAATACAATACATACTTATCTAGAAAACCCGTTAGGTTCAATAACTGTTTTAAACAAACCTAACCTACTAAATAAAACCTAATGATATACCAATACAATTAAACAGTTCCTACAAAGCCTACGAATCCAACTATTGAGAATTATTCTTAGAGGATCTGCTTGTCATATATTGTTTGTTGAAGTTGGATCAGCACCATAATAACGCTCGTCAGTTTGTTTACGGTTTATTTTGTTGCCGGCGAATAACCAATTATATTAAAATCATTTTTAGTTACTTTCCATCTAGGCTAATATATAATTACACATTTTATTGACTGGAAATGCAGAGTGATTAACGAAGATGCAGAACGTTGAGACCTCATTTTACACGTAAAATAAAGAAATAATTATTAACGTCTATGTTCCTTAGCCACCATTTTTGTTTTTACAAAAAAATATAAACACTACGGCAATATTTGAGATATTGAGTTCAATTTTGGAAAACGGATTAGGTTATGTTTTATATGTGCACCAAAAACAAAGACGTTATTTTGTATTATTATCAAAATAGAGCCCTTTTCAAATGATTACTGTAACATATCTCGAAACCGGTAATTTTACAATGGAATGTACAACAAGCAAGATTGTTTATATTTTTTTATAATTTTTCTTTAGATTGTGTGTGTGTGAGCGAGAGAGTGTGTGTGTGTATGAGAGAGAGAGAGAGAGAGAGAGAGAGAGAGAGAGTAGAGTCTGCGACAGTATAGAACCAAGATGGCGGCTGTACCACGTGACCACCCCACCCCCTCCCCCACCTCCCCCTTCCCTTGGCCCCTCCCAATTGGCCCCACCCTCCCCCTCCCCCTGGCCCCTCCCCCTGGCCCCTCCCCCTTGGCCCCCACCCTCCCCTCCCCCCTGCCCCCTCCCCTTGGCCCCTCCCCTTGCCCGCCATTTTGTTGCCCCCACCTGGTAGACGTCATTGCCCCTCCCCCTGGAGACGCCATTTTGTTGCCCCCTCCCCATTGCCCCCTCCCCGTTGCCCCGCCCCTCCCCCGCACGCCATTTTGTTGTTTTACCCAATCCTTGCTCACCATCCTCCTGGAGACGCCATTTTGTTGCCCCCTCCCCATTGCCCCCTCCCTGTTGCCCCTCCCCCGCACGCCATTTTGTTGTTTTACCCAATCCTTGCCCACCACAGACGCCATTTTGTCCCAAATACCCCTTGCCCCCGCCTGTGACGTAATGCATTGCACACGTAATTTGCTGTTTCCCCCTCCCCACCATCCATCAGTGACGTAAATTTTTTCTTCCCTAGTGGGATTCGAACCTGTGAAGTTAAGATTTGAAGGCAGACACGCTACCGACTGAGCTATCATGCATAGTATTACAAATTGTATATTTAATGTATTATATAAGTCACCATGTTGTTGAGTACACCCATACCCCCTCCCCCTGCCCCGACTGTGACGTAATGCTACCAGTCGTAGGTAAGAAAGGGGGGTCGCTTTCGGCTGTTTCGGCTACCATTCCAAGGTCACAGGTGTGTTTAGACAGGTTCTGACTGGTCTAGCCGGATTGGTTCGGAAGGCAGACACAGCTATTACAAGGACACAAACACAAATCCGTACCGTAAGGCGTACCGAGTTTTTCGCGCGCGCGCGAAAAACTCGCGTACGCCTTACGGTACGGGTATAGCTCGTACCTCGAGGTTGTAAGGTAAGGGCCGGGGGTTCCGACCCAACGTTTGACCCACTGTCTACCAGGGTGTAGCACATGTGTTTATGTATCGTGTTAAACCTAAAAGAATGTTAACCTAGACTTATTAAAGTTCCTACTTTTGCCTAAACCTATGCTTACCACAGCCCACACGGGTGTTAGTCTTGTCACTATTTAACAACCGAAATATATTTTTACCAACCGATTTACCAACCGAAATATACTTTTACCAACCGAAATATACTTTTAACAACCGATTAACCAACCAAAATATACTTTTACCAACCGATTTACCAACCGAAATATATTTTTACCAACCGACTTTCCAACCGAAATATACTTTTACCAACCGATTTTACAACCGAAATATACTTTTAGCAACCGATTTGTCAACCCAAATCCCCCACCACCTCCCAACAGAGCGCGTGTGCGTTGAAGTGACAGCATTGGTCACGTGATGGAATAACCGGGGCCAATTCCCTTGACTAAACAAAAGTAGTGTCCACAGTCGGGTTACTGGCAGTGTAGCACGACCAGAGTTAAAACAAGGTGACTCACACGACTACTTGAAAAGAGCTATGGAGCCAATTTACATTGTTTCCTCGCAAAGTAGGGAGACGAAAAAATTTCGTACTGTAAGGACTAAAATTCAGTTTAAATTTCATCCACCACCCGAGAATGTGACGGAAATTGATTGGATAAAAAGAGGCTTTGAATGTTTGGTAGACAAAATGAAAAATGGATCAGCTGATGGTGATTTGTTGGGCTTTACGTTTACTAGTCTCAATTTTAAAACAAAGACACCTGGATACGTTGCTTTTCGTAAAGCTTCCGACATCTCTGCGGATCTTTTATGGACAATATTTGGCGGATTAATCCAAAGCAACGGTGAGGCGGGAACAAGCAGCGATAATTTCGAGGTTACGTGCACAAGAGTATCTCCAGGTAATAAATAGTGCCACGAAACTGTAAACACATTCATTTACATAATGGATGTAAGACGAGCCATTGCGGCGGAACTTCACAAGCCCGCGCGAAGAAATTTCAAAACCCGAGGTGTGACGCTGAAAGGAGTTAATGACCTTTATCAAGCCGATCTTGTGGAAATGATTCCATATGCTAAGGAAAACCAAGGCTACAAATATATACTGACAATGATAAATTGTCTAACAAAATTTGCGATTGCGTTACCACTAAAGACAAAGTCTACTCTAGACGTATCTATAGCGCTAGAACCGATACTGAAAAAACATCCTATGAATAACTTTCAGACCGATCAGGGGAAGGAGTTTTTCAATACGCATGTGAAAAGATTAATGAAAAAATACAATATAAATCACTACGCCACTTTTTCAGACAAGAAAGCGTCTATGGTGGAGCGTCTGAATCGTACTTTGAAAAATATAATGTGGCGTGAATTTACGGCACGCGGTAGTTACGAGTGGTTGGAGCTGCTGAAAAACGTAGTAAAGACATACAATAACACTGTGCACAGCACTATTGGCATGAAACCCGCTCAAGTGTTGAAAAAGCATGAGAAAATGTTACTGGACAAAATAGCACGCAAGAGTACAAAAGCACTGGCGCGATTTAAAGTGGACGACAAAGTTAGAATATCGAAATTTAAAAAGACTTTTGCTAAAGGATATCTACCCAACTGGACAAACGAAGTGTTTACCGTGTACGCTGTTGTACCGACCAATCCTGTAACGTACATTCTACAAGACTCGAAAGGTGACATTCTGAAAGGAGGGTTCTATGCCGAAGAATTAAGCGAGTCAAAGATCGGCAACGTATATCTTGTTGAAAAAGTATTACGCAAAAAGGGTAACAAAGTACTGGTGCGGTGGTTAGGGTTTGACAAGGAACACGATAGTTGGATTGATAAAACCAAGCTTGTTGTTTAGGTATTTAATAGGATAACACTGTTAGTTTTCCACAGTATTTAGACAAACGTTGCGTAATGCGTTTAAAAAACACAGTGGATAAACTACGTGTAAGAAACTTTGACGTTGTTGCAGGAGACGGGTCAACAATGCACCGTCACAGTTCTTTATTACCAAACACAGTTCGATCTATAGTGTGCGGCCCATCAAACAGTGGCAAGACTAATGTGCTATTTAATTTACTCTTCAATCCAAATGGCCTGAAATTTGCCAACGTCTATGTATTTTCTAAATCACTCCAGCAGCCAAAGTACAAGTTTTTGGAAACTATACTGGGAAATACCAAAGAAATTGGTTATTACACATTCACTGACAATGAAAATGTCATCCATCCTAGTGAAGCGGAGCCAAATTCGATAATAATTTTTGACGACATAGCTTGCGAGAAACACGACAATATACGTAACTATTTCACCATGGGACGTCACAATAATATAGATTCCTTCTACTTAGGACAGACGTACAGCAGGATTCCCAAACAATTGATTCGAGACAATGCCAATCTCTTGGTCCTTTTCAAGCAGGACGATCTCAATTTACGACACATTTACAATGATCACGTAAACACTGACATGGTGTTTAGTGCATTTAAAAACATTTGTGCATCCGCGTGGAAAGATAAACATGGATTCATTGTAATAGATAAGGACAGTGAACCGGAGAATGGAAGATTTAGAATTGGTTTTGATCGAATTGTAACAGATTTTTAAGGTACAAAAGGCTTGATACTTGCAACAAACGTCATTCTACAAGATGTCCGGGAAGAGAGAGCATCTAACGCTGGAGATAGCCAGATTGCGCAAGGCTATAAAGAAAAAGTACAGACAGTTGAGGTATGGAGAGGTCGAAGAGGAACGAATGTATACTAAGAAATACACACCGATAATTAAAGAGTTGCAGAAGAGTGGAGTGTTTTTGCCGAAACAAGAAATTAAACCCGAAGAAGAAGAAGAGTTGGATGAAAAGACGGAAATAGCGAATGAGTGGAGCAGCGAGAGTGAGGAAGAGAAAAATGAAGAGTGGGGGGAAGTACCGGCTACTCCCAGTGTTGATTTTGTGGATACCGAAATAATTGCAGAGACTCCGGACCGACCGCAGCCCAGTGTAAGGGAACTATTGTCAACACCTGTAGGGCAAAGTGAATCTGAAAAATGGGTAAACAGTACTTTCGCACATCCACTGGCACGAAAATATATGCTCAAAATGATTAAAGATACCACCGGTAGTCAGAATATAGATCACAGTTACGGGCCGAAAATCGGAGCCGACTCTATGATGATCGGTAACAAGACTCTTCAGTTATCGGACGATGGTGAGATTATAATTGACGGAGTTCACTATAAAGGGACGCCCGGATTGTACGAGTTGGTGTTTAAGCGTATACCCGATGATGACATATATACCGAGGCCGATTTACGAGCGTATAGGGATATCTGTGTGAGATCCAGTGCACACAAAAGATTATACGATCCGAACGGACAAGTTAATCGTAACAAATCTATGAAATATAGAAACATTATAGAGCAGTTATTCCCTCCTAAAAAAGTTAGCGGTAGAGGATATTCATACTGGGACGATCCGAATGAGTTGTGTGACAGACTGAGACATTTGTTGGCATCTCACGATGCAGGACACACGGGACATGCAAATGAGATAGCTTCTATTATAGAAGAACTAAAAGAAGCTGGAATTATAAAAGGCGCTGGAATTGCAAAAATTAGAACATTAATACGATGAGTGTCGACAAGTTTGGACGTTATAAGAGTGGCGGCTCCAACGGAAAAATAGGTCCTAAAGGTGTAGGGTTTAACCTTACACCAGAGGGAGACTATGATATAGGAGGTAAATTGTTACATAATGTAGCTACAGCACGCTCTGAAACCGATGCGGTCACCCTTAACCAATTAGAAACAAAGTGTTTAATGTTTGATGACAAGAGGAAACGATATGACGCAAGCTGGAGACCTATAGGCGGTAGCTAAACCGAAAGACAATGATGATGCTGTGACAAAAGGATATCTCGAATCGTTGATACCAGTTAAACTAAATAGTGGCTATGACTTTAAAAGTTATCGTCTACAGGATATTGGTACTCCTCTAGAGGAAGGCGATGGCTTAAACGTGAAATATGCTAGAATGTACTTTATTCGGAAAAATTATAAAATGCACAATAAATTTGACGCTCAAAATAGCTATATATGCAATGTAAAAACCCCAATACACGCGGAAGACGCAGCCAACAAATACTATGTGGACAGCAAAGTAATACCGTTGAACAGTAACGGTTGGAACTGTGGCGGTAAAAAACTGTCCAACGTGAAGGATGGTACTAGCAGCTTGGATGCAATCAACTTTCAACAGCTTGAAGAATTGATGACGTTGATCATAGATCGTGCTCTACTCAGAGATAAAACAAAAGACTGCTTTGATGCCTCCTCAAAACGTATTTGTAATATTGCCGACGGTGTTACGGATAGTGATGCCATCACACGAGCCCAATTAGTACAGGCTATTAAAACAACTGTAGCTGAATCATTAAAAGCATGCAGTAAGAGAGTGAACACATTAGACAACAAATGGCGAAAGGAATTGATTGATCTCGCACATATGATTAAAAAGCAATATAGTAAAGTCGATACTCCTAAAGATACATTTAGTCATTGGCGTATGGTGTGGAGCGACGACACCATAAATACGTTGCAACCTTGAGTATTGATTCAGTATAGAAATGGCAAAGGGACGAACAACATCAAAAAGAGTCAAAAAGGGGCGTGGTCTCGTTTCTGGAATTTTAAGCGTTGGTGATAAAGTTTTAAACAAGGCTATAGATCTATTGCCTGTAGAACTCCATTTACCCTCTTACAACTATTGCGGTCCGGGTACAAAACTAGCCGAGAGGTTAGCCCGAGGTGATAAAGGAGTAAATCCGCTGGACGAAGCGTGTAAAGAGCACGATATAGCGTACAGCAAATACAGTGATTCGGAGCATCGTAGAGAAGCGGACAAAATTTTAGCAGAACAGGCTTGGAGTCGAGTCAAATCGGGTAACGCGTCTATGGGTGAACGGGCAGCAGCGTGGGCTGTAACAACAGCCATGAAAGCGAAATCCAAATTGGGAGGTGGGAAAAAGTCGAAACGTCTCTTGTTGGGTGGGGCATTGTATCTCAATCCGTATCAAAAAGGCAGCGGTCTGTATCTCAAACCATATGCAAAAGGCACTGGCTTGTATCTCAAACCGTATCCAAAAGGCAGGGGACTAAAAGGCAGTAGCAAAACCAAGAAGAAGAAGATCAATAAAAAAAAAGTTTGATTGATTCATTACCAAACAGACCGTTAACAAATATAGATTTAGAAAAATATGCCGTGAGGATACCGTATTTCAGAGGTGTTTTTATGAGGGACAATCTTCCCCCGATGGGACCGTTGAAAAACGAATCCGCCATTGTCAACCTCGATAGTAGCACGGGTGAAGGTACACATTGGGTGTGTTATAAAAAGCGCGGTGAAAATGTAGAATACTATGACAGTTTTGGAAATCTTAGACCTCCACTAGAACTGATTAGATATTTTGGTTCTAACGCTAATATTCACTATAATTACAAGCGACATCAAAGTGACACTTCAGTCGTATGTGGACATTTGTGCTTAAAGTTTCTACTATCATGAGTATTGTTTTAAACGGAAATAGTTCTACACTTTGGTGTGATTTCTTTCCACCGATTGATCTATCCTATGGAGAGTGGGAAATCGGTCTCATTGATCTTGCTGTGTACAATTCCATTCCCAATATCGAAGAAGGAATTAACAATAAATTGTATCTCGGTGAAGATCAAAACGATAATTATGAAGTGACCGTTAATATACCGACAGGTTCGTACGAAATTGAGGATATTGAAAAATATATCAAATCACATCTGTCGCCGGAGATTGTATTTTCGCTCAAGCCGAACAATAACACACTTAAAGCGGAACTTAAGTGTTCAAAGACTATACATTTTAAAGACGGATCTATCGGAAAATTACTCGGTTTCAATAATGGGGATTTATCAGCCAACCAAAGACACGAATCTGAGCTCCCCGTCGATATTATAAGAGTGAATGTTATTAGAGTTGAGTGTAATATTGTAACTGGGTCATTTCAAAATGGAAAAGAGTCACACAATATACACGAGTTTTACCCACAAGTGGCTCCGGGGTACAAGATTGTCGAAATACCGACGACTGTAATATATTTACCCGTCAACGTGAAAACCATTCATAACATCACCGTAAGCCTTAGAGATCAGAACGGAGTACCTATAAATTTCCGAGAAGAATCGGTTTCTGTCCGATTGCATTTACGTAGAAATGGGTCTCGTATTTAATGGACAACGTTATAAGAACAGTATCAGTGTACGTTCAAACTTGACAGAGTTAACAGCTAGAAATATTCGTTTTCTCTCAGCTTTGGGATTTAAAGTGAAAAATGGATCTACTGGCAATAGATAGTGCAGCAGAATACAATGACGTCATCAGTGGTCTTGAATATCATTCGCACAGACCTTATGCGTCGTCAACGTACGGTAATAACGATGAAATTCGTATTCCCATAAATCAACAGGACGTGATCACAGCACCGTTTGGTAGTATATTGCATATAAAAGGAACAGTGAGCGGCACAAAAGCGGACGGCACTGCTGCAACGGTGAAATTGGTCAACAATGCCGTAGCCTTTCTATTTGACGATATTAGATACGAATTTGCCGGTAGCGAAGTGGACCGTACGAGAAATGTCGGAATTTCCAGTACACTGAAAAATCTGTTGTCGTTGCGAGAGAGTGAGAAGAATAAATTCAGCAACGCAGGATGGTTGGGAGCCGGTGGGATGGCTACCGTTTCAAACTTTTCCCTCTCTGTACCATTGAAGCTGTTGATGGGCTTTTTCGAAGACTACCAACGGATTGTAATGAACGTAAAACAGGAACTAGTGCTCTTACGTTCGGCCTCCGATTTGAACGCTGTATACAGTGATGATGCTGCATCCGTTAATCTAAAGATAACTAGTATACACTGGAGAGTGCCTTATGTGACGGTTTCAGATTCACTCCGATTGAATCTTTTGAAAATGATCGAAAGAGACGAACCTGTCCATGTTCCGTTTCGTAGTTGGGAGTTACACGAGTATCCATTAGTGCCGCAAACCAATCAGATTTCGTGGACAATTAAAACCGCTAATCAGCTGGAAAAACCACGCTATGTTATTCTAGCCTTTCAAACAGATAGAAAAAATAAGATCAAAAAGGATGCCTCCGTGTTTGACATGTGCAGCCTTTCAAATTTAAAACTCTATCTAAATTCACAGTATTTTCCTTACGATAATATTAACGGCGATATTTCCACAATGTACGAAATGTACCATAGATTCCAAGAATCGTACTATACGCACGAGTCCTTGCCCAGTCTAGATTTACAATCTTTTACAAATTGTCCTCTCTTTGTAATCGATTGTTCCAAACAGAACGATTCTATTAAATCAGGTCCCGTGGATGTCAGACTAGAAATAGAAACTTCTGCTAATATACCGGCCAATACAACAGCCTATTGTCTCATTTTACACGACTCGCATATCGTGTACAATCTCCTTACAAGCACAGTGAAAAAGGTTATGGAATAGATGCGCATGCGCACAGTCTCTCTCTTATAACACGATACCACTCGACGGTCCAATCATTCGTTGACGGGACATCATGTGCACCACATACCCAGGAGTCGTTCACGCTTTCCTCAGGCTCGTGCCTAGGGATAGATTATCTGATTTAGAGGACTTGATTGACACGCTATATTCATTCGAGCCTAATGAAATAGAAGATGAGTTGACCTTGGCATTCACAGACTACCTCTACGAAAACGATAAATTTCATGTCGAATGGTCACAAGTATCGGAACACGTCTATGCAGCTTTAAAGAGTCGGCTATCTTCGGGTAACATCGTCGACTGTTCTACAGATTCGGTTTACGTTTTAGTGGGTGGGGTGGGGTTGGTTTATCGTAACCATTATTGTGTCACTTGTAGAGAGGAGGATATAAGCGATGTAAAATACTATCAATTCGATTTCGATGATCCTCGTCTACACGAGTTCCCATTGGTTCAAATCGAACCGGAACTTGAAGACGGTTGTTTCTACTATCAAAGTAGTCAGTTGTAACTTCCTCCGTCAGTCGAGACCATGGATCCGAGCAGGATGGACGTGGAGAGAGCTCCTACCAAGCGTCAGGTACCACCTAACCTCCCTTTGGGAATTTTTCTTAAATCTGTTCATTTCTTAAACAGCGAGTGCACTAAATTCATAGCAACCGGTTTATTTCAACATACGGGTTTCACTCTAGGGCTTTTAGTACAGAGCGGTAAAAAATTTGTTTACTTTACGCACGGACAGTTTGACGAAATTTCTATTCACCTTAAAGCTATATCGGCAGCACTCAACAGTAAGAGTACGTTAAAATTCAACTTGAGTACCGGTGATATAATATTGCGCAATATTTTCGGCAAACGTTACGTTCAATTGTACGACAGGCAACATTGTATGACCTTGAACGCCGACGAATGGAAGCTACTGGAGGAGAGTATGCCGCTCGTGTCCAGACGTGTCGCCGAATTGTTTTATATCGAGAAAGATTTACGCTCGTACATCATTGAGGTCTTGGCCAGCGACGAGCTCGTATCTAGCACTCTCCCCGAAGCGGACAGACTGTACGACGAAGTGAGCTTGTTTAAAAAACATGCAAGTGGCGGTAGTTGAATTTCACGCGTTTCACGATAACGATAACAAGTATATCGTCAAAGAATTGGCAATCGTCGGTGATCATTTTCACAGTATCACGGTGTTCAAACCGTAGTACAATTTTTCCCTACTTAACGATAAATCGCAAAGATCGGCTCGTTGGTTACAATCTCGTTTCCACTATATCAGATGGGATGAAGGAGGTGTACCTTACAACGAGGACACGATACGCACTTTGTGCAAACCTTTTGCAATAATTTTTACCAAAGGATTGGAAAAAGCTCAATTTCTGAGACAATTTCATCCTCGTGTGATGGAATTACCTCAGGAGGAGAAATTCTCCAATAGTGGAGACATTAAATGTTTATTACCACAACATAATAGTAACTTAGATAGTAAATGTGCACTAAAAAGTGCTAAAAGTTATTACGATCTACTACTTGCCTAAAAGACGCGGGGACGGTATGAAGATACCCGACCGGCATCGGTGTGTGTGTGTGTGTGTGCCCTCTGGCGTGGACCTAAAAATCCCGCAAGGCCGTATAGAGGTCCCTGGAGCGGAGTTGATTCTCCCGTAAACCTGTTTGAAGGTCACTGGCGCAGTCGAAAGACTTGATAAACCTTGAATGAGACACAATTGGGCAAGAGGTACAAGTAACAACTTTTGAAAAAAAATTTAAAAAAAAAAATTAAAATTAAAAAAAAAAAATAATAATAAAAAATAAAAAATAAAAAAAATTAAAAAAATAAATAAAATGGGGACCACAGTTTTGTAATGGAGTGGTGGTCACAGGGAATAGCGATGGATTGGAGCTATTACCACAAGGGGATAAGCCTTCTGCTTACCCCCGGCTTGTAATGTGGGCTCTGTTATGGCTTCACTGTACCGGATGACGGTTCCAACCCCGTGAAAACACAGAGGACAAGCTTATTTTAACGAATTATTTTCTGCTTTTTCAGATAATGGAATTGTGTAAGACGCTGGAATCCTACGTGTGCTGTGGTAACGCATGTAAGAAAATCAAAATAAAAGATCTGGTGTTTTGTACAAAACCAGATTGTTACGGAAACCTGTGCACTTGTTTGCTTGCCGACTGCCGCTCAAGGAAGTCGTACAGTGTTCCAGTAATAGTACCTGAACGGCCTCAACATTTGACCGGGTACTGTTGTGCTAACAAATGTTTTAAAGCACCCGAATGTCAAGTTGACGGCCTGGCATGTACAAAGTGCCAGGCATTCAGCTTTTGCCATTGTAGGTGCAGGTATTGGAACGTACCGGTAATGGATCTGTACAGCTTATCTATGACAACCACTGTTGACACGGGAACTGTATCGACATCGGACCAGTGTTATAGTTGTTGTGTACTGAACTGTCAAAAGTTTTATATTAAAGACTTATTATTTAGTAAACAGTCAGACTGTCATGGTGACTTGTGCAGGTGTATGTTTCGGAGATGTAAATATAGGAATGTAATGTTGTAAGTTTGTGTGTGTGACTCTCTATGTAAAAACCCATAAGATTAAAAAAAAAATCTGAGGGCAATGGATTGGTTGGGTAGTTGACTCAACTCTGTGTTTATTCTCGTTATTATTATAGTACTCTTTAATGTAACTTTTTTAAACTTATTGAGAGAGAATACATTATTAAAACATCTACACGTTTTCATATTATTGTGTGAGTCACCTTGTTTTAACTCTGGTCGTGCTACACTGCCAGTAACCCGACTGTGGACACTACTTTTGTTTAGTCAAGGGAATTGGCCCCGGTTATTCCATCACGTGACCAATGCTGTCACTTCAACGCACACGCGCTCTGGTGGGAGGTGGGGGGTTTGGGTTGACAAATCGGTTGCTAAAAGTATATTTCGGTTGGAAAATCGGTTGGTAAAAGTATATTTCGGTTGGAAAGTCGGTTGGTAAAAATATATTTCGGTTGGTAAATCGGTTGGTAAAAGTATATTTTGGTTGGTTAATCGGTTGTTAAAAGTATATTTCGGTTGGTAAAAGTATATTTCGGTTGGTAAATCGGTTGGTAAAAATATATTTCGGTTGTTAAATAGTGACAAGACTAACACCCGTGTGGGCTGTGGTAAGCATAGGTTTAGGCAAAAGTAGGAACTTTAATAAGTCTAGGTTAACATTCTTTTAGGTTTAACACGATACATAAACACATGTGCTACACCCTGGTAGACAGTGGGTCAAACGTTGGGTCGGAACCCCCGGCCCTTACCTTACAACCTCGAGGTACGAGCTATACCCGTACCGTAAGGCGTACGCGAGTTTTTCGCGCGCGCGCGAAAAACTCGGTACGCCTTGCGGTACGGATTTGTGTTTGTGTCCTTGTAATAGCTGTGTCTGCCTTCCGAACCAATCCGGCTAGACCAGTCAGAACCTGTCTAAACACACCTGTGACCTTGGAATGGTAGCCGAAACAGCCGAAAGCGACCCCCCTTTCTTACCTACGACTGGTAGCATTACGTCACAGTCATGGGCAGGGGGAGGGGGTATGGGTGTACTCAACAACATGGTGACTTATATAATACATTAAATATACAATTTGTAATACTGTGCATGATAGCTCAGTCGGTAGCGTGTCTGCCTTCAAATCTTAACTTCACAGGTTCGAATCCCACTAGGGAAGAAAAAATTTACGTCACTGATGGATGGTGGGGAGGGGGAAACAGCAAATTACGTGTGCAATGCATTACGTCACAGGCGGGGGCAAGGGGTATGGGGGACAAAATGGCGTCTGTGGTGGGCAAGGATTGGGTAAAACAACAAAATGGCGTGCGGGGGAGGGGCAACGGGCAAGGGGCAATGGGGAGGGGGCAACAAAATGGCGTCTCCAGGAGGATGGTGAGCAAGGATTGGGTAAAACAACAAAATGGCGTGCGGGGGAGGGGCAACGGGCAAGGGGCAATGGGGAGGGGGCAACAAAATGGCGTCTCCAGGAAGATGGTAAGCAAGGATTGGGTAAAACAACAAAATGGCGTGCGGGGCGGGGCAACGGGGAGGGGGCAATGGGGAGGGGGCAACAAAATGGCGTCGGGGAGGGGCAATGACGTCTACCAGGTGGGGGCAACAAAATGGCGTCGGGGAGGGGGAGGGGGGAGGGGGAGGGGCAAGGGGAGGGGCCAAGGGGAGGTGGGGGTCAAGTGGTCAGGTCAAGGTCAAGAGGTCAGGTCAAGGTCAAGGGGTCAGGCCAAGGTCAAGGGGTCAGGTCAAGGTCAAGGGGTCAGGCCAAGGTCAAGGGGTCAGGTCAAGGTCAAGGGGTCAGGTCAAGGTCAAGAGGGGGGGGTCACGTGGTACAGCCGCCATCTTGGTTCTATACTGTCGCAGACTCTACTAGAGAGAGAGAGAGAGAGAGAGAGAGAGAGAGAGAGAGAGAGAGAGAGAGAGAGAGAGAGAGTTAATAAATCGGTTTTTAATAGCCTGTCATAAAGTTGTGGGAGTTATAGACAATTGACACGAATCGTGTGTTCAGATTTTCGTTGTTAGCTCAATTGTCTTTCCACCTACGGGAGAAAAACATAATTTGTTTTTTCATTTAAAACAAAAATATTTGGTTTCTTGTATATTTTTAGTGAAATTAACGGTTTTTGAAATATTTGATAACAAATATTTTAAACTGCTGCTATTTTAAAAATAATAAAAAAACTAGTTATTTTTGGCGCAATTGTATAACTTCACATAAATAATACTCGTGGCGAATTTGAACCCAATATCTTATATATTTTCATAGTTACGAGCCAACTTTTGTTAAAAAAATAATTAAAAATGGTGGTTGGATAGTAAACTAAGCATTTTATCCACCTGTGTTTACATGATTTGTTTATTTATTTTTTCCATTTAGAAAGGACCCCAAAATTCATTCAATATCTACGTAAGTCACCTTGCATGTAAACTGCATATTATTTTATAGTATATATTTCTAATAACATACCTTAACTTATGTTAGAGGGTTGTCTGTATAACAACAATACTGGACTTACAGGCAAGACGAAAGTGTTACTATGGCAACCACGTTACTGGTCGATAATAGGAGTGCGGATCATATAGGAATGTTGCCTGGGATTGAATGAATTGAAACAGTTGTGTTCTCGTAATGAATAGAGACTTGATGATGAACTGGAGCAGAGATGGTTATGAAAAGAACTTCAAACGAATTGTGTTGTATTAATTAATGTTATATAATTAAATGAGCACGTTCAATACATTTATAACTGTTGAACAATCGAACATTGTAAATACGTAATTTCTTAAAAACAGTTCCACTGATTTCGTTAAAATTTTATTGATATAAAGAGGAATTTCCCAAGCCTGATTGAAAACTCAAAAATTAAAAAAAAAAGTTGATAAAAAAGCTATTCAGAAATATTTAAAAAAATTAATCGCCGATATTTTAAACGCTAGATTTTATTCAAATAAGTTTATAGTTGAGAACTCGTATATAGCACAATCAGACCTTATATAAACATACCGTATGTCTCATAAAGAGTTAGTTATTTTTTAAATAATATGGCAGACATATGGAATACTACAAACTTGACACTTTTCAGTTACGTTACGTAGATATGTAAAACAAAGTACCCTCGTGTTTCATTTTTTTATCATCCATCAAAAGAAAATGACGGAATGACAATAATAACATGAATCGTCAGGACATAACCACATCCTCCCACAATGTAATGCAATTAAAATGGGCATTACCATCTGTTGAATCTTGCGCTGTTTTGTTAGCACACAACGATGAAAAAATGTGTTAGTTGTGTACAATCATTTTATATCTAACCTCAAAACAGTGAATTGTCCAACTAAACAAATGATATAATGTAACTCTTGGCCTCTTGCTTTTGACATTGAATATGATGCGATAAGGTATTTTTCAAAGAACCTGGCCACATGTTCACCTTCGTGAAGAAAATTAATTCAAATATAGAAAACTAGCAACTAGAAACAGAGTCAGTACCAAAGAAATACCATACATTTTCTATAAAAGAAAATAAAAAGCTTGTATGTGCAACTTTACTGAAAACTCCAAACAGGCCTAATTCACTTAAAGTTTCCTTTGGTTAGTATAGCAAAGTCGCCAGTTCAAAGCTATATCAAGATGAAACGAAATAACATTTTATAAATAAATTTAGTTCACGGACCGCTAGAAGATGGCCCAGACAGACGAGTGGAATTTTTTCGAAGGTAATGTAAAAGCTTGACAAAAATTGTGAATGGTAAGAAGGAATTATATTATCAGATAAAACTACATTTTACCGAACATGATTTGTAGAGATAATTGTAATTAATTACTATAACACACAAAATCCACATGTCTA
Organism: Aphrophora alni; assembly: GCA_963513935.1. Taxonomy (NCBI): domain Eukaryota; kingdom Metazoa; phylum Arthropoda; class Insecta; order Hemiptera; family Aphrophoridae; genus Aphrophora; species Aphrophora alni. The sequence goes on along the minus strand of OY740767.1, from coordinate 139,527,284 downwards.
CCACGAAGAGGACTTGAAATCAAAGAGTGTTTGGGATGGTGTTTTATCGTATGAAATAATTGACAATGACTGGAGACAGATACACATCAATATTAAACGATCACATAGTTCCTCATCTTACTCAACCGAAGATGAGGGACTTTTCTTTCCAACTTGATGCTCCTCCACATTATACTAATGTGGCCAAAACAGTTTTAGATCGATATCTTCCAGAAAGCGTTGGATAGGTCGTGTCGGCAACTTCATGCACTAGCTTACAAGATCCCCAGACGTGACTATTTGCCATTTTTTTTTCCAGTGAGGCTTTTTGAAAGAAAAGTTTATTTTCACACTATAACAACAGATGATGATTTATTGAAGCTGATTGATAGAAGAGGAAGTACTTTTGATACATAGACAATTTTTCAAAAGCTCATAGAATTTTTTTTTGTTTCGTTGCTATGAGTGCATAGCTATTGATGGACATCACTTCGAATATAAGTCAAATTAGGAACATTAATAATTTATTACTCTAATTTATTTTTATTAAGTTTTACACATTTTCATTTTATCTGCAAATCAAAAATTTGTAATGTTTTTACAAATAAAATCATTTTGGTGAAAACGTACCATTATTTTGTTTTGATTTACCATAAAAATATGAAACTCTAGGGTATTTTTTTACATATCTATAAAACATAATTGTAAAGAGTTAAGTTTGTAGAGTATTCCAATGTCCGGCATATTAACTCAAAATATCGACCTCTTCCTAGGACACTCCGTATAACTAATTTGCGTCCATTGTTCATTTTCACTTTTTGACAATTACGTACTGTCATTTTTTTGTGACGATTAATTTTGGTTGATTTTAATTAGTTTTAGAAATGGGCGAAAGTTTGAGCACCATTAATTAAATCTATTCATTGTAAATTTTATATTTGTATATATGTATGAAGAAGTTGAATAATAACTTTTGTCTTGTTCTCGACCGATAATTTTAAAATCGGTACTTTTGGGAAGATGACAATCAATTCGTATTATTGTAATCACTGATTGCCCTGCTGGACTGGTTATGTTAATAACTTATTTACATTTGTTTTCATACTGCTCATAGTCCTTCTTTCTATTGGTTACGATGCTTCGCCTATTATTCAGGCATTATCAAACCTATTTTGAAGAGGTTTCATATTTGTGTCCCTAGAGGTTTCACATGATTAACATTTTATTAACATCCAGATTTTGAAAAAAAATACAACTTTGGCTTTTTTCTTATAGCAGCTATCCCCAAATATTGATTTATCAAAAAAATTTTAGAAGTCTTGAATTATTATTAATATACACCCCATTTATTAAAATTAATTCAATGCTGTCAACGCGTTAACCCTGTAGAGCACGACACATACCAGATAGACGTCATTCCAGAAACACCACACGTGTTATTAAATCAACGTAAATTTACTTAACCTTAACATAACTTACTCAATATTGCGTATATCGAGAAAGAAAAAGTGACATGATATTACATATAACCCAACGTTAGAATCTCCATTGTTCTGTATCCTTGGCTGGCTGTACTCCTATAGATCATCCAATCTTTATGTATCTCTATTTATCTCGTTTATCCGAGGTCTTTCTCAAGTAACTACGCCTCCAATATTTTCTTTTGAATTCCTTATCCATCACTAAAACAAAACGTTCTTGTTTTCATAAGATTCACATTATCCTTTCCTTTCTGTATTTATTCCAGACTCCGTCCGTAGTCAATCTGAATAATGTATTTTTGTTTGTAAATTTTAATTTAAAAACAATCTGTTATAATTACCAAGTTCAGGTCCATATGTTACTACTGGTCTAATAATGGTTGTTATATCGCTGCAGTTTACTTTTCTTTAACAGATATCACAACCCAAATAACTTAAAATTTGCTATAATCTCTATTATCTCACATAATCATCTAAGCTACTTTTACATAATATAGTAACAATAATGGTATAGTAAAGTGCTATAAATAGACTAAACTACAAACGACAGATGCACTATGAAAGTGCATTTCTCGAGAATTCCATCAGACTAATGTGGGATTGTGACTCTGAACCAATGTTGATTCAACCACATATATTGGTTAGTTTCTGACACTTGACAGATATATGTTAAGATATCCAACCAATTGTGTCAATTTATACTACTGACAATGGAGTTGACATTTTGAAATGATTGTCTAACTGAAGCCTTGTAAACAGTACGGTATAATGATTTGTAATAGGTTATTAAATGGCCTGTTTTATAAATGAATGGTATAAAACACTATTTGATATACACATATAAAATATGCAGAAACTTATTTCATAGTTAGGTAAAAAAATCTATTTTAAAATTTTTCATGTCCCTTCAAAATTGGTTTTTAATAATCTCGATTTTGCTCTACTGTTCAAACAAGTTACCACACTTTTATAATTTTTATGCATATATACATTTTTTTTTAACAACTCACATTTGATTGGTGAAAATATTGCAACTTCTAACCCCCCCCCCCAATTTTAGCAATCCCAAAAACGAAGCTTAGCGATTATCGGATTTATAGATTTTCTTTTAATTTTGGAGATATGTGAAGATTAGTGAATTTAGTTTTAGCCCTGGAATCCTTCCTTAAGTTAGTAGTGTTAGTTTATAACACAATCCTAAGACACTTCCATTGTTGTCATTTTTTTGATTTATTCACTTGTTAAGAGAGTTGATTTTCGTAGTATTTTTATATACACATATGATGGAAAATGTCCACTAAATTATATCAATAATCGTTCTGTAGTTTTATCTCTGTGGTAATGCGAATCACTAAATTTTGCTTTAACTGTTGTTCAGAAGAAATCACACATTATGTTATTTAAATGTTTCTCTTTAGATAAGAGGTTATTAATGACAAGCTTAGTTTGCTTTTGATTTAAACATGGCTGATGCTTTCTGACAAGGACTTTACAGAACGTTGTTTAATTTTTGTAGTATTTATCACTGTCACTACTTGTCTTTTGACTTGTAATCCCAAGAGTAATAACTGCCACCCCAGTAGCAGATGGAGTAATTAATTTACAACTAAGTTATCTCACAAATACTACACGAAATTATATAAGTTAAATTTTAAGAAACAATTGGTTCATTATACTTAATTTTATTGCATATAGCTGTTTAAATTCAAGTAATTGTGAAATTTCACGGAATTTAGTTAACAACTTTAACAGATTCAAACTTCCAGTAATCTACATTTTACATTTCGACAATCAATTAATTCTGAGTTTAGTATATCTATTTTCTTTTATTTGGTGTATGACATGCTAATTGTATTTTAATATACAGTTTACTTAACTCTATAATGTCGCAGAATCATGGCATAGTATACGGTGTGACTGTAAAGTAACTTGAATCGTCCTTTAATTTTGTTACTAACTCGTTTTCCAGCAATCTTTATTTGATAATTATGTATTCTAGTCTACCCTGAAATATAGTTAAGGAAATCGCCGTTATCGTTTACTACCCACCTTATTTTGAAACAATTAGATGGTATATTATGTCGGTAGGCACTTTTGAAATGCCTAAATATATTAATTTACTAGAAAAAATAAGAAATATAAAAGTACTTAATCCAGGTCTGGTTAATTTACTACGAATGCAAATCCAGCTCTGGTTACGAATGCCTACGATAATATTTATGACTACGTCTCTGTAAGATAGTGAATGTGTCATCTCTCGATGTTTATTATTAAAACATATATTTGTCATGGTAAAAAGTATTTCTTTTATTAGGTCTGGCTACATGACTATCAATATATCTATTTGTTTTTTTTAGGTCTGGCTGTGTGACTATATATATAGAGAGAGAGTGAGAGAGAGAGAGAGAGAGAGAGAGAGAGAGAGAGAGAGAGAGAGAGAGAGAGAGAGAGAGAGAGAGAGAGAGAGAGAGAGAGAGAGAGAGAGAGAGAGAGAGAGAGAGAGAGAGAGAGAGAGAGAGAGAGAGAGAGAGAGAGAGAGAGAGAGAGAGAGAGAGAGAGAGAGAGAGAGAGAGAGAGAGAGAGAGAGTCACCTAGCCAGACCTATACAACAAGTGATCATACATTCAATAACATGAAAAACGTAGGAATTCCTAATCTGAGTTGGATTTCGTACTTTTATATTTCTAATTTTCTACTAAACTAGTGTATTTTGAGACATCAAATATGATCTAAATGTTTCAAAATAAGGTAGGATGTACACAATTTGGACAACTGTCTTAACTAAATATCAGGGCAGACTAGAAATCATAATTACCCTTCGTTATTTGAGAATCTCCTCAAGGAAGAGAGACTGCCTCTATAAGTCGTCAATTTTGTTTTTGGACCTTCAGGATAGGGGTGAGAGGGACTCAAAATTTGTAAATATCATGTACGGTAGTGTGATAGTTAATATTAAAGGATTAAAGGTAATGGTGAGATAAAGAAAATAACAACAATATTAATTTAACCACACGTACAAAATTAACAGCTTAAAAAGAGATTATGTAAGATAGTTTAAAAATCTAAAATCAGCTCTTCCTAAATTTGAACGTTAATTGTATTTTTCATAAAATTGTTTTATTCGTAACTGCTATTTTGTTTACCTCAAAATGTTCAAACTGATGTGTCTACCTGCTACTCAAATTCAACTTGAACAGTTGTACATACTACAAGTATTAATTTTCACCATTGTTCTTCCATTCCGTTTCGTAAATTTTCAACTGATACTGGTTTTGTTATTTTAAATGACCCCATAAAAACAAGTGTAACAAGTTAAGCTCACTAGAGAAAGCTGGCCATTTTATCTCACCCCTGCGACTTATTCTACTGTTAGGAAACCGTTCATTTGAAAACGCCCTAATATTATGAACGTAAAGAGGAGAAGATTTGCCCTTTGGGAAAACTACCTTATTTCTTTCAAAACAGGAGTTTTATCAGGGTTGTATTTTGTCACGATAGCATAGCTAAAAGTTGAAATTATATGATTGTCAGAAAAATGTTTAATAAACATGGTAAATAAAGTTGGTATTGATTAAGAAAGTATTATATAGAGTTGTTTAGATATTTAATATGAATTTGGTAACGTTTGTCATTACTAACAAGAAATTGTTTGAATAACATGCAAATTTAAGGAAGAATGATTTTTGTTTTTAACTATATTAATGAAATAATTATTAGGATGAGAATATAAGCCCCCTTTCTTTATTTACTATCTCAATTATAAGCAAAGGTAAATGGGGGGGGGAGTTTTTATTATGAATATTTTGAAATGGGGGGGGTAAAACGAATTTTGAATGGAACTGTACAAACGAAAAATATTAAAAGTTACAAAATAATTGCTACTAAACTCAATACGCTTAGGTTATTGGATGTTTACATATTTGACAAAGACATTAGTCATTAAAAACTTACAGTATAATTTAAAAGCTAAACTAAAAACAATTTCTATCGAAGCATGTGGAATATGTTTTGAATTATATGAATAAACAATTACAGTAACTAAAAAAAGTAATAAACGAATTTGGTGATGATGGATCCACACCCTGTACTATCATTCTGGGTGGTAGCACTCACTTTAATCGTTCTTTTTCGGATAAAAAAAAATCCTTTTAACTCCGTTCAGGATAGAAGAAATGCATGCAAATCGGTTAAACTGCTTAGTATGTAGAGCGTACAAATAATTAAGTCTGGAAAGTAAGAATTTGCATATTTTGAAAGGATTCTACTCGAAATAAAAGAGGTTGATTTGCCGTTTTAACGGTTGAGAACATAGTTAAAATATCTTTGCCCAATTAACATATCTAACGGGTTTAAAAAACGAGGCAAGTTTAAACAATTACATAAAGTGAATAGTACATTGTTATCCAAATATTTGTATGGAACAATGCAATTCGTCAGTAACAACTCATCCGATATTTACAATCCAATTTGCGTTTAAATTAATTACACCTTATGACGAAAAAAACTACCATCGCAGTTATATTGATTGTTTGACAGTAATACATATATTATTAAGCAAACTGAAATATTTTCGATCACAATTCTTTTATTCCTTTATCTAAAGGAAATATGGAATATTAAAACCTTTCATTGAACTTTGTATTTACTTTTAATATTGTAATTATAAAAATATATAATTCAGAAAGTAATTACTTTTTCAATCATAAATGTATTCCTTTAAAAATAGCAAGTTCAATTTACTTGCAGAAATTTAATAAAAAAAACATATTATTTAGTTTACGATGAACTTTACTTCCTTTCTTTATTCAATAAATGTTTTTGTTGTGCAAACGTTGCACTATTGAATACAAGAAAGCTTAAGTAGTGTTTTTAACAATAAAACTGTTGAAAATAATAACTTTATAAGCTTAGACGTGGAAAGATAAATAAAGTATTTTGTAGTTGAATTTCACAATTCAATGAAAACTTTAACAATGACGATTTTTTAACAATTGTTCAAGAATTTCAGTCTTTTATAATATAATAAAGTAAATGTATTTAGATAGAAAGTTTGTTATGAATACTTTCCATGATTTCAAAAGAAGATAAAAGCATCCTCCCAAACAGTAAGTTTCAAGAAAAATATGAAAATAATAACAGAGACAACTTCATAAAAAATTGTACCACACTTCGGTTTTCACTTTAGTCGTTAATATTCAGTGGTCTGCCTCTTTTAAATATTTTTTTAACTAACAATTAATTTACCTTACAATTAATTCTTTTAAACAATAACGCGTTTCAAAGCATCTGCTCCATCTTCAGAGTTCTTTACACTCAGTTGAGTTAAAACAATAGTGACTTGCATACTAGCAACATGATTGTTATATACTGTAATTTCTTTTACCTAAGAACATCTTATTGTGCCAACAAAGCTTATGTGGAGGTAAAATAAGTTAACCAATTCCCTAGGTCGTGAACCGGTTAAGAGAGACCAGTAGTACTATGATTGCTGGTTCGGTATGATGCTTTTACACAAGTAGAAATACAGATTGTAAATGGTTAAAGATCTTGCTAAGCAGAATTTGTGAATGAAGAAAAATGATTTTAGACGTCTAATAAGAAACCATCGCAGAATGAAAGTTGGTATCGCAACAGGTCATTAAACAGACATATTTCAGTTAGGTAGAAAAAAGATCAATCTGCTTGTAACTGATGTGTTTTAGGAAACAGCTGATGATTATATTGCAGTCTGTATGGAGTAGAATGAGATAAGAAGAACTTTTGTCGGACATGTTGAATCTTAAAGACTTCCAAGATATTAACTTGCTTTATTTGATAAGTACGTTAGACAATGGCCGATATATTGTTTTATGGGAGGTGTGGTTGGTAAAAAAGGGCTCTTGAGGTGTCATGTAACCCTCCCCATTACATGACACGATTGTTAGAATAATCTTTGACTTATCATAGTTATAAAAAAAAAAAATTAACACTCCTTTTTAGTATCGATTTATTATGTTCAAAACAATTTTTGTTAATCATTGAGCTACAAAGAGAGATTTCGAGGGGAAAAAATATACCGATGCGGTACTTCAATTTTAAACGTTAATATATTCAACTATTCACACAAAAATAAAAACAAAACCATATTTAGATTTTTTTTTTAACAACCACCGATCTACAAATCACAATTTACACTATAATTTACATAAACAAATATTTGAATTACTATAATTATTCACCATAATTGCCAGAACTCAATCTCTACTACGACTGAGTTTCCGTTTAATTGAGGATGACAAACTTGAGTAATAATCGGGATACGTCCTTGATATTGTAAGCGACATCTCAGCGTCAGACTGTATGTGCGAATTGATATCAAGAAGTAGGTTAATTAAAATTGTGTTACGCTTGATTACCTGAGTTGCTGAGAAGCTACTAACTCGAGATGAGGGAGAAATTGTTAAGGTAATTTAGGATTAACAGCAAGAAAATTTCGTTTGAGATATTAAAAACTCCATTTTCTCAATAATATGACGGAGATATATTTTAGTGCTATTTTGACAACCTTGAACGTAGTAACTATATGAGTTATTATAAATAAAGAAATTTCTGAAATTCTGTTTCAAACGGTCACTATATTGAAATGTATGTCCCCTTATTTTTATGAGTAACAAACGTACTCTCTCTCTCTCTCTCTCTCTCTCTCTCTCTCTCTCTCTCTCTCTCTCTCTCTCTCTCTCTCTCTCTCTCTCTCTCTATATATATATATATATATATATATATATATATATATATCTTTTCATATATATTTTTAATGTTTACGCACTAAGTTTTAAACAAAATATATGTGAGATTTTTTTAAAAAGCCACCTAAACAAATTAATTTTGAAAAATATTAATTGTTTGCAGTATTACGAAAACATTTTCCAGCTAATAGTGATTTTAAAATAAATAATTTCAATTTACCTACAGACTTATTAAAACGTTTATTAATTAAAATTAAAATGATATTAAATTTACTTCGTACATAATCTATTCATTAAAACAAAAATTATTATTATTGTATTTAAAAGTAACTAGATAATTTTTTAGATTTTCAAATGGAAAGAAAAGTGTATACCCCTAAATTTACTCCCACCTCCTAAATAAAAATATTTACACAGGAAAACTATTACAAACGGCCTTAAAGCGAGGCAAGTCATTATTTTATCATTATTTAGGTTCACACAATTTTTAGTCCCTACATTTAAAGATTCTGAAAAACTGACTTAATGTTTTAAAATTATTAACACATTAGTAAAACTGTGTTAAAATTTATGTTGTGATGTGTGTAAATATGTGTTGTTATATTGTGTATTTTATAACTTGAAAAGCACCTGAAGACGGGTTTATGCCTAAACAGCTGTAGCGCGATAAATTGGTAAATTATTGTGCCACACTGGCCGTAAATATACAGTAAATAGGTGTAGTGTATAAATTCAGTGGATTTTTTAGGCTCAATCTTTATAATCATACTAAAATCTGAAGAAAGCCTACCAAATTAACTCCCTTAAAAATAATTATATATTTTCATTATTTACACCCAGATTCTCAGGGATCTTTTTTGTATAGTTAATTTGTTACTGCGTTGACGGGAATCTTGAGATTTATTCGTACTAAAAATAGAATCACGTTCTGTGATAAATATTCAACATCTTTTCGTCGGATATTAACAAGGTTTAGATTAATTAAGACGACTTTGAAGGGAGTTCCTTTACAAATTAATAAACGGCGCAAGGTCGGCAATCTTGATACAGCGGTGAACGACAATATTGGATTCATGTTTAACCGGCGTGACGTAACTCATATCCACAATATTGTTTTATTCACATTATATTTTCTCTTGCAAGGATTTGAAATAATTTCAAAATGTCGTCTTCAATTTTGAAATTTAAATTTTTGAGTTATCTGTCACCGAGTCAACAAATTACAAAATGTTTTAAAGAAGTTTTTAAAATTAATTAATATGTTAAAAATGGCATTTGCTGTTGTAGTTTAAATTAGCCTAAACTTTCAGAAAAAGTAAAATTTTTAATTGCTTTTTTAAAACACAATGCTTTCAATTCGACATTATTCGTACACGAAATGCACAGCAATCAGTATAACATACTATATATCATAATACTTAATACTGATTAAACATTGTAATGGTTAAATAATTTGAGTATATTAAAATGCACATGTACTTTTTCATCGGTCGCCTAACAGTGTTCTATGTAAAAAATAAATAAAATCCATGTCTTCAATAATAACACGATTCTCATTTCTAATAGTAACAAAGCCCTCTTTATACATAAACGTCAGGGTTATTTAGTTCGATTACCTAATGTTTATTTCATAACAATATACAGGATGATAAATAGTCTCTATTCTGCTATGGAAAATACACTTTATTTAAAATAATACAGTAAAATATATTATCACTAAATTATGTATAGGGAATATCCCAAAAATACTATTTTTCATTTTTGGATACAGGAGTTGCGAATTCAAGAGTAAGGGTTTGATTCTAAAATCATTTTAATTTAAATTTGGGTCAAGTTATTAGTTAATTTAAAATACTTACAAATCGAAGTTTTTTCAATATATTTCACCGATTCAAAATGGCGGCCAAAAAGTTTCCAATGTAGGACTTTATGATTGTGTCAATTATTAACTAAATCAGGAAATAGAATCAAAACAATCAAATAAAGAAAAAATGGAAAGGGTTATAAAACATTATATTATATAACCACTTTTTAGAAAATTAGCAAACCCCAAATTTGATAACATTGAAATAAAGATGTGTCAAATTCCTAATTAAAAATAACGCATATATCCCATAAATTGAATGGAACCAAAAATGTCTTTTTTATAAATTTTTCATTTCATAAACAGAACTAGTAATTGTGTTAATTTTAGAAATGTGAAAATGTCAGAATAGACAACTCTCGATAGAGAATTAATTATTATCATTACTATTTAGCATCTTTTCGCAAATTTATTTTCACCATGTATTAATTTAACTTAATATAACATTAACGGGATATCTCACTTAATAAATGTTCCCATTTACAATAAGTACTAACAACAATAGAATTAACGTTATTTGTAAAAAGGGTGACGTTTTAAATTTCTTAATTTATAAAATATGAGGTATTTCATTGATTAATATTATTATTATTTGACGCTTTTGAATTCAGCAAAAGTATTGTCAATACATGCAAAAAAACAAGAAAATAGAAAAAAAATTTCTTCCATTCAAAAACAATAAGGGAAACAAAAATGTTTTAAATTGGGAAAATTATTGTTTTTCAATGGCCTTTTAAATAAATTACAACTTAACACCCACCTTCCTATTCGGAATTTTTTAGTAATTTCAATATTTAAAACTGGCGATCTTTGGATTATGTATTATCTTTTTTTAAAGTAGTTACACAATATATATTTTACAAGTTCTTTATATGCTGATTCTTTATTTGTTTGTTCACTTTTTAAATCATGATTTGTTTATTCGGTCGGAATTGAGTAAAAATGTAGATATTTAGAGCTGCCATTTTGAATTGTTGAGCGATATTGAAAAAGTTTTGCTAAAACGCTTGGTTTAGATTCGACCATGTATAGACTTGAAAAATTATAATTTTAGGTGTCTAGTGTTAATATATTTTACAGCATCATTCTAAGAAAATCAGTCCTCCCATTATTTGAGTTACTTTATAATAGTCACCATTTATATATTATATTAATATATACATTATAATATATATATATATATATATATATTATATTATATTAAAAATTATATTATATAATAATACGTTTCAAGCAATTTACTATAACATAAACGAATTTGTTTATATTAATTTATTTTTGATTAATCTACTATTTAATCGAGCCCACACGTTGGTGCGCCAAATATAACAAAACGAAGTATTTTATATTAATTTTTAATCTACCTTTTTTATTTTAAAACTTTTTGAATAATAATTATTATTAGATTTTAATAATTCAATATTATTTTTGATTACCTGTTATTTGTTTAGTTCTTCCTAAATCTGCATAATGTGGAAACATAAATAATACACCTGACACAATATATATCGCTTAAAGACAAATCTTAATTTATTTAATCAACATATCAAAAAAATCATAAAAAACGTACATTTATTCAATTAGTGTCTAAAATTTACTTCACTCATTCCTCAAACATTCCTTAATGTTATGTAAGATACAAAGTTATCTTAACTAATTGTCCTTTCTTATGCTAGACTCTATAACTAAAAAACATCAAGTTTCCACAATATGGCGTTATTTTGAATGAAGTTAATCTGTTATGTGAATTACTTTTATTTTTTACCACAATTAATAATGCTTTTAGCACACAAACAATTATTTCCTTTACAAAATTAATTTTTATTAAAATCTTTATTCAAATTGTTAGTTATTAATTTATTTTCTAGCTCTTTTTAATTATTTAATTAATTCTCTTATCTCTTTATAGGGGTCGTTAGGTTCTTTTATGGCTCAATTAAAGTGAATTATTTTAGAAAGTGAATTTATAATTTTAGTGAACATGAATTAAAATTGTACTTATCGTTGGAACAGCCTTCCCATTTGATCGACGAAAACACTCTCCACAACACAACACAATGATGGCTTTAAATTGATTTAGATATATAAAAAAACAAAACACTCCACACACTATCTCCAACAACTTAATCCTGGAATTCGGACTGGTGCTCCTCTCCAAGTATCCACTGGCGATGAATTAGATCCTCCAACTCTTCTCTGGACAACTCCTCCAAAAATATTTTAACCTGCTCCAAAATCTCAACAAAACTTTGAATAAAACTACTAAACTCTCTTTTCAACTTTGATTCACAACTAATTAATCTACTCGACGTATTGACACAGAGAACCCTAGTCTCGTGGTCAATATAACTCCGCTTTGTCTGTCCCACAGAATACTCTCTGTGCCAGGACCTCTCCTCACCACTCCAGATTTTAGACTCTCTTACTTTTTTTAAAATTTTCGACGCCAAAACCTCTCCCTTCTTCCCAACACTTCCCTTAGCTTTCACTCCTCTGATTCGCTCACTGAATTCTAGATTTCTCCCCAGATGTTGTTTTTTTTTCTTAGTGGCTGTATTTTATAAATTCGTTAGCTTTCACCATGTGTTTGGTTTCTGATTGGCCGACCAATTTCCTTTTGTCGGTTTCTCATGTTTTTTAGAAGTACCGTTATACTTTCTAGCGTGTCCCATCAGGTCTCTCACCCTGTAGATTTCTCTTTTTTGTTTTTTATACATCCAGCTGCGTGACATAAAATCTTCCGTTAGGTACCGTGACAAATTGTTTAATGTTAGCACGTGTACACTACAAGGTTAGCGAAACTGCCTCTTTTCTCTTTGGCACGCTTTCTCTCCTAATTTGTTGTGCACAGATGTCCTTTTGATTTTTTAAAATAATATTTCCTGTTACCAGATGATACTAGTTGTCCTTTATATTTCTATCATTTAATTTAGATTCCCCTTTATATCATAAGTTACATGTAATTACTCATTATTATAGAGATCGTTGTTATCCTTTTTATTATTTATTTATTTGATAAAACGATATCGTTATATTACATAACCGGTGTTTTATGAAAATAACCAACAGAAAAAAATCGAAGGATGATATGTGGATTTTTAAAAAAATATGTGTTTCTTGAAATATATTATTAAATCATTTATTTTATATTGGGTGTATGAATACACACAGTTTACAAAAATCTGATTTTTTTGCATCTAAATGTATTTAACTATAATTGTAGTTTTTATTTAGTACGCAATTTATTAAAAAAATATTAACGTTAACTAATTTTACAATATTGAATGTCACTAATTTATTTACAAATGAAACTGTCGTTTGCTGTAGCGCAATTAAACAAGTTAGTGACAATGAATGGTTTTTATTATGAATAGATATTTGTAATTAAATGGAAAAAGCAATATTTAAAATTTAAACCGATAATTATATTTTTATCTTAAACATTATCAACAACTGGTGTAGGATAATCACTTAATTCATAATTTAGAAATAGAATTAATTAGAAGACTTTGTGTCAATGTCACTTTCAGCAGGACTTTAAAGTTGGAAGGGAGTTTTCAACTTCAATGTTCATTCTAGCAGAAGCTAGTCGTTTAAGTCTCCGGGCATGGAAGGTTTCCCAGAATTAATTAATTAAAGCATATATATCTTATCTTCTCCTTCTACTGCAATTGAATTACTTTTACAATAATAAATTTAATTTAAATTGATGTTCTTCAATTTCGTTATACTTGTTTTGTAATCGTTCTAAAAGGTAAGTTTTTGTAGTATGTGATTTGAATTTTATATTTGTCAGAACAAACAACACAGATGTCTTCATTCAATGTTAGTTTTTAACTAAAGATTTGATAGTATTTTAATATAGAGAATATATATCTTCTATATAATAAAATAAGAGTCAAACTCTTATTAGACAATTTTATTTTCAAAATTACATTTTTTGACAATAACTGCCCTTATAGTCATTGTAGAGAGGTGGGGTTGTTACCATATATGCAAAAATAAATATGTCCATATTTTCATTTTTAAAAATTGTTTGTTTTTTTTTAGTTTACATCCCGCTTGAAGAGTCCTCTTCGAAATATGAAGTTGTTTTTACAGATTTTTTTAACATAAGTGACATAAAATATTTTATATTGTAAGTGATGGATGTAAGAGTTTTTGCGATTCCTTTGCTCCCTAAGTCAGTTACTAAATATAGTAATTTTCATGTAGTAATGAAAAATTGTTTTGAAATAGAGTAAGAAAAACTGCCACAGTTTTAATAAGCAGAATTAGTTGTTGTTTAGTAAGACATAGGTTAGTTTTATTGTTGGTTATGTGATTAGTTTGTTATGAATTAGTGTTTGTTTGTTAACTCTGATATTTTATTCTTTAGTTGGTTTTAAAAAGTTTGTAATGCCACAAAAAAGTGTCCTAAAAAAAGAAGTGTTTTTTTTTTTTTTTTTTTTTTTTTAGAGGAAACAGATAAAGAAAATAAATATCGAGCCAGAACTTTAACGCAGTCCTGCTTTATTGCCTCCTTACAATCTAAGATATTCCCCGAAACGAAATTATTAAATTCATCTTAAGAAAATTAATTTCAAAGTGATGATTTTGTAAGTTCAGAAATGTAAATTTGTATTTTTAATTGTGTTTGAGTGAAGTTGTAACATCTGTTAGTAGTATGTTTTATGGAAGAGCAGGACTGTTTAAAAGTAATACAGGTAGAAAAAACACGAAAACGAGATGTCGCTATTTTACTCTAATCAAAAATGGCGACAGGTCAAATATATATATATATATTTTCATTATTGTAGAGACCGATGGTTCTTGGTGGAATTCCATGTTTAAAGATAATAAAACACAATTTTTTATTTTGTACTATCCACTTTTTATTAGTCTAGCCGACCAATGGTTTGTATAACTCTCCATTAGTAAAAACTATAAAAGTTATTTGTACTTGAACAATCAACTGGTTTTCCCAATATGTATTGTTCCAATAGTCATTGCCCAGGCCGGGTATTTCCCCAACCTTCCATTCTTTGTATCCTAACTCCCACCCTCTAGTTTTAAGGTTTTCTTTTCTTCAGTCTGTAATACAGCCTCGTCAATGCCTTAGCAGGCGAAACCATTGGTCGGCTAGACTAATAAAAAGTGGATAGTACAAAATAAAAAATTGTGTTTTATTATCTTTATATATATATTTATATATATAAAGGTACATGTAACAAAAATAATGAAACTAAATTGTAAACTTTAATTTATTGTATTCAAATTTCACCAGGAATTTGCATTTACCTGATATTTTAAATTAAACTAAAAATGTATTATTTGACAGCTAAAATTTTAAAGTATATTACAAAATTGATCGGTCGCCATTTTGAATTGGAGTAAAATTCCGATCTATAGTTTATGCAGTTATTTTCTGTTAAATAAAACCTTTGATTTGAGGTATTACTTTATGCCTTATATAAACAATTTTGAGTTTTCCCAAAAAAAACCATTTATACGGTGGGATTGAATTTAAATTATAATAATACAATAAAATGTTTTTACACCAAAATAGTTGCTACAATTTCAGCTTTCAACCCTTCCAGAACAGTAATGTTTATGAATTGTGATTTGGCAAACAGGCTTGCGTCATCAATCTCACATTTCCTAAAAATTGGACAAGTAAAGTAATTTGGATATTGAGTAATTTGCTCTTATAAACATGCTCCAAAAACGTTTAGTTGTTGTTTACCGAAAAGACAATTTATGAGACGGAGACCAAACCGAATGTTTATTTGAGACTTTAGGTAACAGATTTTGGTAAAATCACTATAGGCACAGTTTGAGACAATTTCAGTTTCACACTTTGTCTCATTAAAACTAGAGTATTTAAAAATATAATATAAAATTATAAATATAAGCCTTGAGGACAGGTAAATTTGCCTACGTATTAAATTTGATAAAAATCTGAAACACTCTTAAATTATATAGAACGGACAATAATTATTGCCAACTTTAATGACAGAAAGAATTGACAGAAAGCATTCTTACAATAATAGTATAATTTTAAATACTCCTAACAAGGAAATCGATATTTTCTAGAAATGTTCTGACATATATTGCTTCTATTGGCGTATGTAAATTTAAATTACAAATGATGAAGAGGAAAAATAATATAAGTTTTAGTTTTTATCTGGTGAAAAAACTATTTTCAAAATGTATTTCATAGTGCCATTAATTATTTGAAGTATGTTACACTATAACAAATAATAAATGAATTACAGTTGCTAAGGATAACCTTTCTATTATGTTTGCTCGCTGTTACTATGGAAACAATTGTAAATATTTTAAAGCCAACAATTCTCAACCCCATGTTACTGTGCTACCATTTTGTTTACATTGATTGAATTAACGTATAATTTGTTGTAAAGCAGTTCTTTTTTTTAGGTCTTTGGGCTGAAAAAGCCATGTTTAGCCTACCCCTATTGTGACTTTAAAATAGACCGGTTAATGAATTATTGATTGGCTTTGCTAGAAAGTCTTACAGATCCGTATGAAACCTTTTAAGAGATATTAAAAATCCTTGTTACATATGTATGGTTTTAGGTTCTGGTTAACCATCCTAAGGAAGTCGGGTCTCATGTCACCCTCGCTCAGAAGCTGTTCTGCCAACCTCTTTAACCAACAGAGGAATAGTTCTACCATCCAATGTAGAAAAAATCATTAAGTTAAACTAATTTAAAAATACTTGTATATCAATTTATTATTAGGTAGGTATATTTTAATTATTAATAGTTGGGTTCTGAGGAAACATTAATCTTGGAGGGCATTAGTATGGTAAATTACAATTATTGAGATAAGTTCCTATAAGTAAAGTAGGAGGGACAGTACTGCGAGGGTAACTCAGGCAAACCACTTGACTTATTACGGGACACTGTGGTCTGTGGGTAAGAGTATACCACAGGGAACAGTGAGGAGACTATTGCAAGCTAGATGTAATGTCAGTTCTGTAGAATTTAAAAACAAAAATGCAAACGGTCAATTGTTAAACTATTGTTTCTTATGGATGAAACTTCAAAATTCTGAATTATCGAAAAATAAAATTGTAAAAAATCTCCTCGGATATGGCCCATATACAAAATTTGATTCAATTCAATCCACTGCTTTAGTACTAGAGCATTTTACAGACAACTAGATAAACATCAATCCAAAAACCAATCATGGGACGTTATAACAAATATATCCATTAAAAAATCAATACAAATTTATAACCTTCACATAACTTTCTACCTACTACAAAGTGCGAGAGAGTAAAAGGTATGAGAACACGGTTTAATAAGATTGAGTTAATAACAAATTTTATTTTAAAACATACAATTTCAAGGGTGGTATTTAAATAAATGTACGTCTCAACTATTATTGAATATAAAAAACATATTATTTGAAATGAAATGGGGAAAAATTTGGACGGGAAAAATGAGAAACGAAATGTATATACATAATGGATCATTCAAATAAGTTAAAACTTTAAATGGTTGTGGTTTCGTTGTTGTCCAATTTCCGAGAAAAGCTCTTTATTCTATGCAGATATAATTGGGATTTCTTAAAAACCATCAGCTGTTATTTTCATTGCTATTTATTTGTTCCCATAGCAACGAGTATTGTTATTGTTGACTAATTTCAAACACAAGAATCTAGTAAGTATTAAATAAAGTTGTAGTAGTTTTTTTTATGCCATCAAGATTTACAAACGCCCACCGCATTGACTCTGTTTTTATGAATGTGATCGGAGTTTATCAGCCGAGATAAGAAAGTTTCTTACGCGCAACGGTTTGAAAGACGGACGCTGCAATATAGTGTAGATATCAAGATTCATGGAAGACCTTCAATCATAAGGAATGAAACTGCAGTTGCTGATGTTTTAAATGAAAAAAATAATAAATACTGAAAAGATGAATATAGGGTCAAAGAAAAGACATCTGCTTCTCCAAGAAGACATTGGCGGCCACTTCGAAGACCAGTCTTAATAACCTTGAGAAGTAAGAATCTGCTTTAATTCTAAGTTTGTATATTAACTCTCGTTTAATTCTAAAGTAATTTATGTACTTTATTTTGTTCTATGTTAAACACAAATAAACTAAAATCAATTAAAAAATTAACTTACTTTTGAAAGACCCCGTATATCGCAAAGTGTCAAATGTCATCAAACAATTCACCATATATAAAATAAGATTGGAAACTATTTATAATAAATAGTTTTCATTTTAATGTTTAAATAATACACATTGGCGAGTTACCGATTTTTTTTTAAATGGCTAAAATTTCAATGTAATATTATTTTATATAAACTTTATTATCTAATTCATTATTTCAAATGTACAACCTATTTTTTCCTCACAAAAATCCATTATCATTATTACAAAAAACAATTGCCATGGTCTATATAATTAGAATTGTACCTTTGATTTCGAATGCCACAAAATAATATAACATCTTTCGTTCAAGTAATAAACATAATCACCTCTCTTGTTCCTTGAAGATTTTTAACGATGAAATATTTCTTTTATTTGTGTAAAATATCCGACCAAAGACAATAAAACATACATACAAACATTTTTGGAACCATATTGTTCTATCACATTCCAATAGAAAACATTTACAACTCAGTTATTAATTAATTAATACTTTAACTAATATTATGTAATTATAGTAAAAGTAATAAAATTGAATTAAAAAATAAATTCCTGTAGGCGGTACTGTAAACATTTCCTATAGCCCACAGTGTTGAACCCACTCAACGTTGAGGCAATCTGTGTATTATTAAAAATTAATTTTTCATATTGCTATTATTGCATCTTTTACATTACACACAGTAAAGAACAAGGTTGGAAAAAACTATGGACCATTAGAAAAGACTTACATATTATACGATTAAATTTTATAAGATAAAATGATACAAAGAACAAGATTTTAATTTCCCTGCCTTATCAAGAAAATAGTTTACAAACGCCTAGTCGCCTACACGAGCGTAGCGAGTGGACATTTTAATATATATATATATATATATATATATATATATATATATATATATATATATATATATATATACATCTATGACGCCTTTAAGGGCCCACTTCAAGAACTGGCGAATCTACTCAATTACATAAAACCTGTGTAACAATTGTTTTAAACAAACTTACCCTACAGGAAAAGTCCACAAAACAAATTGATGCATTGCATTTAGATCTACTTGTTTTACATTGTATGATGGGGCTTGATAAGTTTCATGATGATTTTATCAACTTATTTTTTATGTTTCTAGAGTGAACCTTTTGAGGTCGGGTTTGCGGCATTCTTTTCTATACATAAAGACCTTTAATTCGATATACAACTAGCCCTATGAGGTCATTTAATATTTCCTAATTACTCCTTGTGGGCCGTCCCCCTTGAAAGGTAGCGGTCCTCTGAATATGTACTAAATACGTTTTGGTGTCCATTAACCCTAGAACACTATTCATTTTGTAAAAATTACGACCGGTCCTTTGTAAAATTCGGAGAACTCGTAGACAAGAGACGAACACGCTTTGTCTTTTTGTTTACCTTTCCACCATTGTGAATAGAGGCTAGTGTCTTTTCGGCTAAGCTCAAGGTTGAACCGTTATCACCGTACTCAAGCTCACGTCGTATAGTTTACGAAAGATTAGTGTTTGCGAGAGTTTTAACTATTAAGTGTGATTTTTTTTGTAAATTATTGTTTTTATATTGTTTGTGTTTTAGTGTTGTAAATAGTTTATTGTGTAAATAGTGATTTTAGAGTTCAAAGTGTTTGATTTAGCTAATAAGTGTATATTAGTCACTGCAAGGAATGTGGTTCTCAGTGAAGACATGACTCTAATTTTGGTATTTTTTGGCATTCTATCTAATGAACTTATTGTAAATCATTTTTCTCCTTTTATATAAAGTAAACACTTAAAAATGATGTATTTTATGAATATCCGATTAACTTTTCCAATAAAATAATATTTATATTTTTTTCGATTTTTTTTCCAGATTAAATATTTTTTTAAACGTACTTGTAGTGGTGGTAAAAGGAATTTTTTACAGTTAAAGTATGTAAGAATTTATTGTTAAATATTTTTATAAACACTTAAAAACAACAAAGGATTTAATATAAAAAATAGTCAACACTAAAGTAAAGTTTAAAAAATAATAATAAAAATAAAAACAGAATGTAGTAAAATTTACTAATGAAAAGTGATCATGTAACAATGAACTAAGAAAAGTAATCTAGGGTTAACAATATGCAAAGCTATCTGAAACGGTTATACAGTATATTTTATATTAAGCGGTCCCTGGACTTATTTAACACGCGGTATATCTATATATGGAAACAAACTACATTGCTTAATTAGAACAAAATATCTTAAAATGTAAACTTATATATTTCTCCAATAATATAAAAAATATGAAGTTAGTAAAGTTGCATCAAACATTATGACAATGTTTGATTAAAGACAATGCAAAACTTTACAATCATAAAGCAATTGGAAGTTTTTCTATTGATTAGATCAAATATATCAAGACTGTAAGATGCAAAATGTAATAACCTTTTTAACTTTTGCAATAAACTTCTGTACTGAGTCTAACTTCAAATAAGAATTCAAAGCTTTGAATTTGACTTGATTTATGAAACAAGTTTAGGACTGAATTATGAGCAGGGGGAGTAACAAATAAAAACAATAAATCGGAGAATAGAAATACTCTGATATTTTCTTTACCAGAAGCACGCTAAACCTTACTGCTTCCCTAAAAATTTTCTTGTATAGAATAAGTTTTTGTATATTACCAATAGTTGTCCGAATTATTACTATTTACTGTCAGATATTTTTACTTTTTGGCAAACACGTAGATAAAAAAATCATAATATTTAGTTTTTGAGGTTCCTTGTCCCCAATAATTTTTATAAATATTTTTACAGCTATATACTATTTAAATATAAAAAAAGTTTAATATTAAAGGTGATTTTTGTTGAATAGGCAAACTTGTTAAGAAATTAAGCTTAATATTTTTAAAAGAAGTTGAAATTGAAATAACCTTGAAAACGACCACAAAAAACCGTAATAATGACATTATTTAAAACAATTTCCACAAAAATGTTTAATATACAATATTCTCAATTTAAATACCACCCTGTACAATTAAATTAAAAATTCTTACTAGTAATAAAGTGACTGTTATCAACAAATCAAACCATTGGTTGAATAAAAAGAAAAAGTACAGAATTATCCCTCCCTTTCTGTAGTGACGACGATGTAGGTGTTTTATGGTTTAACTCTACAGAAATCCAGGCTTGTAAATAAAGCTAATCCATTTACTTCGAAGACTCCACCCTTCGTATCTCTAATACCCTTCGTTGATACAACCAATCTAGTGATTTATACTGAAAATAAATGTAAAAAAATATAACCCTTTAATAGTTGATAGTTATGAGTTTCAAAATTGATGGCTAGTATTTGCTGTACATTTTTCTATTGATATAATGTTTAATAGGATTGCTGAATTAATACATATAGTTTTTTGTATGAAAACCGTTAACTCCCTCCAAAGGTTTTTAAAGTTTGTACACGTTAATTTCGAAAAGAAATTTAACTTTTGGAGAAGAATTATTAGTAAAATGTTGTTCACACACTTTCGAAATGAGTAAGCTCATTGTTTTACAATTTTACGCGGTTTTTTGGCTCAGACGTGAACGTGCTAAACTTGAATTTCTCAGTTAAAGTTCAATATTTCTATTTGTCGTTTCAGAGCCGTCAATCTTGACTCAACATTACAAACCCAAAGACCGAAATCTATTAGAGATATTGTTTTTCATAAGAAACAAAACAAATATAAAAGATTGTAATAAATTAGCTATGTAACTAACAATGATTTGTCTACAAAATTATGTTTATTTCAAACAGTAATTTAATATACAGCATAACAACTTTTCGCTGGTATGATTTGTTAAGAAAAGTGAAAGTAAATGATTTTACGAAGCCTATAAATAAAGAATTTGGTATTTTGACATTGACAACAAATAACAACTTTTGTGTGTAGTTAATTAATACTCCCATTTTATACATCCATGTGTCTTTAAACATTAAAGCCACCTGTTCTTAACATATTTCCACAGTAAGATTTATTTCTGGACATGCTTTCTTCTCTCTTCCACAATTACGACCGTGACAGATAATTTTGAACTACATCAATACGAAATTAAACCAACAAACAACTTTCCAAAAATCAAACACTATATTATTTAAAAACACTACGTTTCATTCATCAATTCAATATAATTCATTTATTCATAATTACGCAAACTATATACAACTGAACTAGAATAAGCTCGGTTAATGCCTATTGCAGCAGTGAGGAACTTAAGCCCTGAGCAACTCCACTCCCAACACAATAAAAACAATCAAATAGAGGTTAAACCAGTACCGTCGTGTCTCTAACAAGATTAGAGTTTTTATTTGAATTAAGTACTTAAATCGAAAAGGATCTGGCTAAAATACCTGACATCCAGAACCGTTCAATATTAGTAAATCATAAAAATGGCTTGAAATAAAACTTCAAACCGATGTTACCAGGTTTATAAATATCAAGAAACCAAAAAAAACACAGCGCTATACTGCCCATTCTGAGGTATGGTTTTATATAACTCCATTTTATACTGTACAAAGATAAATAATTTTTAGATCGTTGTGAAATGTTTTATTTTCTTCTCATCAAATCAGAACATCTGATTAAAAAAGTTTGAAGAGATAACATACAATGGAAATGAAAACTTCCCTTACTGTTCCTTAAAGGCAACAATGTAAGAACATAAACCACTTTATATTTTGTACAATGTAATATTTTCAATTGAAAACTAAAATATTATTTTCTTTTATAGGATCTGTAATATCAAAGTTTCCCGTAATATAAATACATTTATTTAACCTTTCAATTTGAATGCTACTGGTTTTGATGGTATTTCGTTTTGTTTGTTATTGTACGCCGTTTCAGATAGAGTTAACTGAATAGCATAGGCGTAGATAAATACTATTTTTGTTAAACAAAACAACACTAATCCATTCAATTATCTATTGAACTCATTTACATTTAATTTTTATGCAATTATTTAATAAAATGCAGAACACGTACTATGAAAAAGTTTTTAATTTATCCTATAGTATTTATTCCTCTAATGAATT
This sequence comes from Aphrophora alni, assembly GCA_963513935.1. Classification (NCBI taxonomy): domain Eukaryota; kingdom Metazoa; phylum Arthropoda; class Insecta; order Hemiptera; family Aphrophoridae; genus Aphrophora; species Aphrophora alni. Next base: position 139,504,027 of record OY740767.1, on the reverse strand, counting down.
TTAATGTGTTATAAATACATTGCAACTATTCAATACCATGCAAATTTTGGAAAATCGAATTTAAGTAAAAATTTAGTTTTTCTAATTAACACGTAAACTATGCAAAGCATTTTCTTCATATCCTGGGACGTAAGCTTTTATTACGAAAAGGTTAGTAACCTTTGACTCAGTCATCTGATACAACTGTCCCCAATAGTTGGATTGTTAGCGGAAAATTGAACAAATAAGGTAAAATTCAAATTGGCAATAAGTGGATTTGAAGGTGTCAAAATGTCTTCCTAAAGGAGTTTATTTCTACATACCTTGTATTGTTTTAAAGTTAAAAATAAACAAAGAAAGAGAATTTCCCCAAAATAACTCAAATCCAAATTTTTTAAATTTTTTCTCATTGGAGTTGTAACAATAAAGGAAATGAAATAAATGACATTTTATTGTATAATAATAGTTTATAATTTCTCTAGTATAAATTTCCCCAAAATAACTCAAATCCAAAATTTTTATTTTTTTCTCAATGGAGTTGTAACAATAAAGGAAATGAAATAAATGACATTTTATTGTATAATAATAGTTTATAATTTCTCTATTATAAATTTCCCTAAAATCTTAATATAATAAATGATTAGTTAATTGTGTGATAATCTCTGTATATTTCTGCACTAAAGAGACATTATACACCGAGTTAACCTCATTATGCAAGGTTACAATTTCCAAGGTTAACTGAGCAGCAAACATAAGCAGACACATTACTGAACACAAATGTCAAAAACTCGAATTAGAACATTCCGTTAAAATCACAATTGTACTCATCATGACGGGAATGATTTTAGATAATGAGAACTCATTCATTGGTTCACAAATTAAATTGAATTAAATTCATTTATAAAAACCATATAGGTTCATAACTATGTCCATTGTACTATATTCAGAAAACATGTAAATTGGAATATTTCCTAACACGTTTTTGTTTTTTTGTTTATTAAACGCGAAAAACGTCATCATTATATTAAAAAATATAAAAACAAAATAAAGACTCCTAGCTCTCGATTAATCTAATAGCGTCTGTATCGGAAGATAAGATTAATTTAAGAAAGATCTTACAGAAAAGATTAAAGAAAGGGATATAACCCAAGACTAAAAATGTGTAGATCCAGCTGTGGTTTTCGGGAATACCACACCCGCACTTACTATAGTTAGCACCTGAAGGCACGGTATGTTTTATTAATCAGGGTTACTATCTTTCACTAAATATACAATACCAACTTCTCATAGAGTTTTTGTAATACCTGTTCCTCTCCTTCACAAACTTTGAATTCCAACGTAACATTTGGTTGTACAGGTTTGGTAATCCTGGGTTGTTCTAGTTGGATTAGTTACCTCTCTTCCTTTAATCTTGGCTACATCACTCTCTTTCACCTTCATAACTGGTCTCTTTTGATTAACTTTTGTACTGTTCTGAGTTTGACACTATGAGAGCATTCGAGGGATACGATATTTTTTTAAGTATTATTAAGACGATGGTGACCATTTTATTTTTCTCCTTTTAACGACAATAATAGTTTGTCATCTGAGAATCACAGATTAAACTCGATACAATGTCTTCCAAAAGTAAAAACAAACAATAACTCAAATGTAAAATTTACTATTTTAGTCTCACATATCAATTGAAATAAGAACATCAACACTTGAGATTATAAACTATTTTTTCTTTTAAGATTATAATAATACCATAATTCAAGTTATAAATAAACCACCATCTGGAGTAACGTGCCATAAATCAAAAGATCCCGATCCCTACGAAAACTAGTCATGATCACCCAAACCCATACATAACCCATTTTTATTAACATCTGACCATTAACATTAGTTTCAGATTAAATTGTAACCATTAAATAATAAACAAAAATTTTTAAATAAAACAAAGAAGTAATTTGTTAATGATGGAAGTTCAATTTTATTATTATACATTTTTCGGACATTTGTGTGTTAAAAATCAAAACACGACGTTTCGGGAATAAGAATCAATTCCCGTTATCAAGCGACTAAAAACTAAAGAAACATGAAACTATAATAGGCTTAGTTTAAAGTTTGATGTTTCTTTAGTTTTTAGTCACTTGATAACGGGAATTGATTCTTATTCCCGAAACGTCGTGTTTTGATTTTTAACACACAAATGATGCAAATGTCCGAAAATGTATAATAATAATAATAAAAAAAACAAAGAAGTTTACAAAAAATGAAGAAGAAGAAACAAAGGAGAAAGAATAAGACTGCTGATTGGAGTGGGACTCGTCTACCAAGATGAGAAGCAACAACGTTGTATTTGTAGGAGTTTAAAAGGTTCTTTATAACAGTGAAATATAAATCAAATTACACACTAAAATCAGGTCGAAAGTCATTGGATAGCTTCATCTACGGAAATACACACAAAAAATAACATTGTCAGAAACTGGGTTACTGATTATTGTTAAGAACTATCTACCTGCACACAGCCACAATTTTATAAATACTAAAATATATTTATATCCCTTCAAAATTCATATTGACAGTGTAAAATCAATCACTAATCACCACATCCTTTAACCCCTTAATCAACCATCTAGTTTTAGAATATCTGTTGTAAATCACTCTGTTATTAACCACAGCATCTCAAACAATACATTATCCGAGATCAAGGTATTCTAAAACCAAGTTATATCAATAATTATAATAAAAGAATTTAGTGAAAATATTTTGTGGCTTTATTTACATATAGTTTAATTTTAACATACAAATAAAAATCCGTAAATCATTTTGAATAGGATATACACGTTAATGTATTAAATGTTTAGATTTTACTATAAATACACATTGACCTTGTGAGATGTTTTAAAATTAAAATTGAACAAAATTTCTCACAATTATAAATACTATTATCGTCATACTGATTCAAAAACAGCTTTTTTCAATACATGCATTGAGATGGTAAAGTTGTTCTTTTTAGTCCTAGTACCTAAAGATATTAGCTGAGGTCGAAGTCATCACCTGTTACTTCATTTATTTGAATTAATTAACGATTTGTAATGGATCTATATAAACTACCGATACTCTCGATTATAAATAACTGATAAAACAGTTGTTACCATCGTCATAGTTTGTGTTCCACTAACACAAACTAAACAGCTGTAATACCTGCAAACTTGTGCAAATAATGCCAAATTTTGAAGGAAAATAGGTTATAACATTTTAGTTTTTGTGACATTGTTTTATATTGTTTGCTGTATAACGAAAAATATAGTTCATTACTAGCACCAAAAGAAGCTTTTCGATCCTAGCTCATTTTCCGAAACAAATTAAACCTGAGTTTGTATCAAAAAGCTTCACTTTTGATCTTAGTGATGTAATATACTATTTTTTCATACTGTATTAGTATGTAAAGTTATTTAAATATGTTTAAAATTGTATCGACAAGCGTGTAAAATTTCATAATTATTTGTACCTATTAGACAACTCTGTAACTTTACCTTCTTAACTCCAACTTTAAACTAAATTGTTTTTATATAAAATGAGACAATATAATGAACTGAGAAATTTTATGAGGATTAAATAACTTTAACAAAGATAAAACTAGTGCAATATGTTTAACTTTCAATACCGAAGTTGGATTCTTAGTGTAATAATGAAAAGTCCATTAAATTAATTTGTTTAGTGTACACGATAAAAGGTTGTTAATGTTTTTTATTGTTAAAACAACAAACATGTAACACCAGTAACATTATAAAATGAGCCAATTTTATACATGCTTTCTCTTATAAAAATATAGCCGGATGGTTATAATATGTAAAGTAAAATAAACACAAACAATGCATTATCTAAATCAGATACAAAGTCCCATCGAGGAAGCACAACCAATCCATCAATACTTTCCTGAGAGTTCTGAGCCAGGAGTTATTAATAAACAAATTATTGAATAAAAATATCAGCACAAAACCATAAGATATATTATATTCTACCGTACGAAATGTGATCTATTATAATAATTCCAACCACTGAATCAAACGAAATTGCAAGTCTAAAAGAATGTAGAATAATTATGATAAGCAGACTGCTGTGGAGGTGGTATTTCTCTATTTATTACATAATAGTAATTTTCGTTCAAATGCAGTTTTAGGTTGTAGGATTATTTCACAAATTGGTTGTAAATTTTGTTCACCTTGAAATATTTGATCGTCATTACCATTCTAATGATAATGTTTTACCTGAGGTCTCCCAATTTTAGAGATATGGTAAAAACATTTTGGATGAGGTCTTCAGTTATTCAGAAAATTGAAATACAAATTTTTACAATTAGTTAAGAAACCTAACCTATACTTCTTTGCTTTATATGATGTACTCCCCATGTCTAAAATTGTATTTATCATTACATTCAAAAGAAACTAGAATATTAAGAAAAGACTTAAATGACACCACATAACACAAATCCGCAAAATCGTTAACATTTAGTCACAAGAAAAATGATAGATGTAAAGAAGAAGAAAATTGTTTGTAGTCAGAGATCCTCAAAAGAATCAGTAAAAGTTTAAGTAACTATTTTATTCTATCAAGCATGGTAAAATAATATCTAGATTCGTCATACAAATAACGAAATTTGACATAGATATTGTCTGAAACGCTAAGAATGTCCTACATCCCACATTCCATTTTCCCCTTGGGGAGGGGAATTCGTATTACATATCAATCCTGTAAAAAAAAAATAGTGTCTAGGTGTTGATATTTGATTAAAACGTAAAATTATACAATTTGATTTTGTAAAAGTTTTCTAAAATAAAATTAGCTTCTAAGCGGATTTTTTATAATTATTGCTATTTTTCAGAATTTTTAAATAAAATTTTTACGTAAGAGTTTGTAGGTAATTACAAGAAATCTAATACAAACTACCAAAATAATATTATTTTAGATCACAAAAATGTGTATAACATCTCACATTGTTCGTACTATCTGAATTTTATTCGGTCAAAATTGAAATGTAAAAAAAAAGAAATATATTGCATGTTTAATAGGAAATTGTTCGGAAAATGGAATTCATTTGATTTCGATACTGAAGCTTATAGAACTACGATAAAGGTAAATTTGCTTTTATTATTGTTTAATAATTTTATTTCATTGCTTTAACAAACTAGTCACGTTACAAATGTTTGAAAAAAAAAATCTATCATCGTAGTTTTCTTTAGATTTTACGCTGAAAAATCGGAAAATGTAATCGAAAATATTAAAAACAAAATAAAGACTAATTCTTGTTTTGTATGCATTTCACCAAACAAAATTTACAGTAAACAAATTTTTTATCAATTTTTGAATAATTTTCATCTGCAAGATTATTTTTGTTTGAAAAACTTCTAATTTTCCAAACAGCACTTTCTATTATACTACTATACTACGTATACGTGAAGGAAGTGAAGAACGAAATACTCTACAGAAAATTAATTAGTTCTATAAGCATAAATTTGACTTTTCAATAGAAAACAATTTAAGCAGTTACCTTATGCATAAGGTATACCTCCTGCATAACGCTAGAGACGGAATACTGCATGATTGTAACTACACAAGTATCTACTGAGAAGTAAGCCAAGAGAAGACATATATTATTAATGTTGTGTAAGAAGATTATACAAATATGTAGAACAAAGGAACGAGTGGGGATGCCTGGTGACCAGTAAGGATTCTTATTTCACTCTACTTTGAGGATAGGTTTTACATATTTAAATTTATAAAATTGTTCAGAAAAAAAATTAAAACCTAAATTATTGGGTAATAATAGATTCATATTATTGTTACACGTCTTTGGACTTTTGTCATAATTTGTGTTTAAATAAATACACGATGTAATGGCTCCTATTAAAACAAATTTACGCTCTTTTTTTTACAAAGTAATGATGACAATTTCCCGATTAATTCTCCGCCGGAAGTAACTGTAAGGAAATAAACTCTTATGGATACACTATTGTTTATCACATAAATAGGTTTGTACACCCTCGCCTTTGTTTAGTTAAACTGTGTACGTTTTAGTGGCAACTCTCTTGTTTGACATCCTTGTGCACAGATCTGTTGACATGTGGTGTCCTGTTTATGTATATAATAGTTTTGTTTATTTTGAACGCTCAGTAGTAGTTCATTAGACATGTGTGCTTTAATTTAAGTTCCATTTTCTAGCTTACGCCTAGACATCTGAGAAATTAGCTTTTTGTTTACCCACGTTCTGGTTTTTATCACTTGATGAGTTGATCATCAATATCGAAACACCCTATAATTTAATAATAATTATCAAATGATTATTTGACATATGGATGCTATTTCTCGTTTGCTCCAACATTTTTTGTCACTATTAAAATTTAAACCCAACCACAGAATTTACCTCCCAAACCATTTTCATTGGTAGACTAATAATGTTTGAGTTCAAGAGTTTAATAACGTTGAGTTCAAGATCGCTGAATTTAAAGTTATGGCATATATTAATTTCTGAAAAAATTGCATGTGAATCAAATTGACAGGCTGCTAGTTTTGCCGTTGCCCATTTTACTCTTCGATGCAAATTTAAGTATGAAACAAACGTATCAAATTCATGAATCTTTTGAAATATAGGTGTTGGATCAAATATTCGGTGGAAAACACACTCCAGAAGAATTTTTTTAATCCTTTTACCAAATAAATGTTTGTGTAATGAGGTATTCATAATATTTCAAATTGTTAATGAAATTATTTCAGATTTTTACGTATAAAAATAATACACTACATTTTTTTCTTGATTAGGAATCAAAACTCAATAACAAGTTGTACAACCATCAACATAACGATGAACTGGAAGTACAGTCATCTCGGTTTATTGTGGTTGTGATCTTGGTTGTGTACCCATGAGAAATATTGATTATACCCTAGGCTAACCGCGGTCACCAACCGGACTATGAACAACACTGAAAAGCTAGTACACAACTGTAATCACCTCCTGTTACTTAGGCAGTGGAGTAGTGTCCGGCAGCTCTACAAGGCTTGTGTACAGTCCTCTTAATTTGTTTAGTTTAATTTACAAATTAACGGTAAATGCCTTTTTAGATTCGCGGAAAGACCTATGAACCATGTAGGACCGTGATAATTAATTATGTATATTTAAAGGATTAGACTGAAAGCCAAATCTCGACCACCCTTATTATACTTGTTGTGTGCAGGTTTATCATTAGTGACTTAAATCCTCCAAATCAATTCGTGTATTTAACTCATTAAGAAATTGTTACCGAAGGTCTTTAGTCAGACGAGATTAAATGAATTACGACCTCACTGGGCATGGGGAACCTCGTTTTTCAAAGCTAACACTATCCTACGTTAGGCAAGTCAGAATATTTTTCCGTTGCAAAAATTCTAAGGCTAACATATTGGGATAAAAAAATAATTCATTTAATTGGAAACAGGCAAAGATAATATAAGAAAAATAATAAGCTAACGAATAATCCTGTCAGTCAAACCAGTATGGAAATAAGGCCGTTACTGTTTCTATTTAAAAAAAAAAAATAAAATTCTTGTACTTGAGGTAAGACTGATTTTTTCCTGTTAATTCAATAAACTTATAACTGTCTGGTTACACGGTAAACTCTCGAAATAGTAGGCAAAACATTGTTGTTCACCACAATAAAAACATTAGGAAATTTCTCCGTTGTCATGGGTATTTTATTAGTTAACCACCGTATCAAATTGGTGTTGGTCATTTATTTTATTAATGTGAATTTCTGATTACTTTTAAATATAACTGTTTTATTTTCATTTTGACCGTTAAGGCCTAATTTTATCCTTGGATTATTTTATGTAAATTACTAGTTTTAGTTTCCAACATAGGCCCAAGAACCTAGGCTTTGTTGGCCGTTTTACATGTTTGTTGTAACTTAGGTTTTTCCTTTCGAAAGGTCCTTTCTAAGTGTTTGAATTTCATTCTCACAATTGATGTTTGAATAATCCAAGGTCTACTTTAAATTGTTGTACCAATAAGAGTAATTGCCCTAGACGTAACGTGAAACAAAATTACCACAGACTATCAGACATGATTCCGTAAATTATTTTTTCTAATAAGCAAAACGTTTAACACCATACACAAAACTCAATATCGAATTTTAATACAAATAAAATACATTATTTGCTACGTAAGTAAAAGAAGAGAGAAAAAAAGTGACACTAACTAAAAGTGAAAATTTTTTTGCAAAACGCTATATACAATGTGAATTTTTTCTGATATTTACTACAAATATTTACCTAACTATAAGACAATAAAACCGTGCATATATATACGGACAGTCGGTGTATAAGAGAAGAGAAAATGTTGATTGCTTAGAAGATGAAAACTCTCTGGCTACAAGCGATTTATGAAAATTGTTTATGTAGTTATTTGTACTCACATAATAATGACGTATTGGGTAATAGATATCATCAAAACTCACCTGAAATCAAACAGAAAATACACAAATAAAATTTATACTTAAAGTATATTATAACAGTAGCTCTTAAACAAGATATCGTGTTAAATTCAATGAGCAGTATTGATAATTTCTTAAACTATAACTACAAGAAAACATAACTGAATAACTATAGTATATGTTATATATATATATATATATATATATATATATATATATATATATTATGTTAGCTTCAGTATAATAATTAATTAACTAAACTGAAGCTAAGATATCAACTTTAACAATAGAGATATTGTAGGGGTTGGTGAAAGTAACGCCCAGTGGGAATCCATTGCAAACCGCCTTCTCAAACCCCTACTCTTCATGTTCTGAGGTCTTTTCTGTGGCACACCACTTCCCACTCCCATGCGGATGGATCTTTCTTGATCTATTTTGTCGGATATTTTTTCATATTAATTCCCCCCAACTATGTCTTCACACTTCTCCCATTTTCGTTCTGTTTTCATCCCAACTCTAAAATTTAAAGCAACCCCAGCTGATGGGGTGAATGGCCTGGGCATAAAGTGTAACTTATGATGTCTGTGGGATATTTGGTGAGCTCTAAGAATACTATTCTTATACGACCAACAATAGGACGATCTTTTCCTTGTTTCTCGTGGGTAAAACATGGAGAGAGAAATGAAAAATAACAAACTTATGCGGAAGTCACAGCAATTCAACGTAATGTTATAATTAAATATGTCCACTAAAGTATTATATGCAGAGGGAATCCTGAGTTTCTTCGATGTTTTCTAAACTAAGTGGAGATAATAAATTTACTTGTGAAAGGATGAGTCGCACACTCGATAGCATGTCTGAGAAACATGGTACAGGGAGCATCCAACTTACGTTACTAGGACAACCTGACGGGATTGATGAAGTTCTGACAATAGGCCTCAGTAGGTAGCAGTTTAAACTGAATAAAACGACAGTGTTTCTATCTGTAGACTCGTGGAACACCTTAAGATGATCGTAGTAGAAAATTACGGAACTTATCAAGAGAGGGAGGTGACCCCACACCATAAATTAGCCAAATACATTGAATAAAATGGCTAAAATTCAGTGAATGTGATTGATGCAATACCTACCTGCCCCTTCATTTCTTGCACTTCATAAAGGAGTTGGGACTTGAGGGGCTAGACGGGAGGTTTCTGACGTTGAAGAAGATGGGGAGTACAATACACCTCTAAATAATGCAGTGAATTTCACCTTACATCACTACTGCCACTACTTCGCAATAGTGAACAATTTACATTAAGTAATATATCAATTAAACATTGTGTTCTTATATATTGTAACGATATTATGATATCACTTATACAAACAATTTATAAGATATGACATCTAATACTAAATAATTAAAACAACTTATAAAAAACTAAATTAAAATGGAATAATAATAAATATGAAAAGAAAATATATATATTAATGATAAAGGGAAGCGACAGCTGTCAGCTGCAGTTAAAATTGTACATGCCATTACAATAGAACAAGGATTTCTCTAACCTTGGAGAAACACATGGGCTACATTGAAAAAAAAGAAAAAAAAAAGTCGATAACGGGATTTTTAGGGGAACGCAGATGTTTTATATAAAAAAAGAGAGATCGAAGGGAAAGCCAGCGTCATAACGGTACACCAAGTAGAAAGTTCTAACGGTGCTCCAAAAACAAAAACGGAAAGTAGAAAATAGGTCGACCAATCGAATACGATCCCACGCTTAAAAAAACCAACAAACGAATCAGCGAACAAGGCGCGAAACTCGTGTTCCGAAGAAGGGAGAGAGTTCTGCAGGGACCAGGTTTCGAAAAGAATGGGGTTCTTGAAAGGGAAGTCGAGAAGGAAGGTTCTGGGAACAGAGGGTCTGCTCTGTGGTCCAGAAAGTTTGAGCAACGTTGACGAAAGAGACAAGACGCCTCTGAGTTAATCTTAAAAGTATAGTAATTGTGATTAAAGTAAAGTAAAAAATAAAAAATAAAAAAATAAAATAATAAATAGTTAAACAGTAAAATTGCAGATTAGAAGTTTTGTGGAGTTTCAAGCCAGATAAATAAAAGGAGTTAAATCGACCGGAGCCAAAGTGTTACCATTCATCGCAGAGAAGGAAGCTGGAATTAGAATCAATCGAGAGCGCCAGAGAAAGGGATAAAAAAAAAAGAATAAAGTGCGTCGAGCTGTGTGGTGATTTAAAAGAGTCAATTATAGTGTTTGTGTAGTGAAATGTGCAAATCGACCGATTGAAGGGATCAACATTTGATAAGTACAAAAATTGTTAATTATTCTTTAAATTCATCTTAAAATTCACTTTAATTGAGCCATTAAAAGAACCTATTGACCCAAGATAAGAGATTGTGTTTTGTTAAATAAATTTAAAAACTGAGCTAGCCTATAAAAAAAATAATTTAAATCTTTAAGTAAAATCAATTGGTAAAGGAAAGTATAAAAATCTAAAAAAGGAGTTAATTATTTGTCTAATCAAGTAAAAGGTAAATGTTAAAAAATAAAGTAAATTTATATTATAATTTGTAGAATCGTTTCATAAAAGAATACCAAATTGAGTTTAGATTGATATAAATTTATTGTGTAAATATTCAAGGAAAAGACAAAAAAAAGGCCTTCTTCTTGGAATAGGAAATTATAAATTAAAGAACCAAATTGTAATAAATAAATTATTGTAAGGAATGTTTGATGAATGAATGAAATTAGTTAAGTAACATTTGAATAATTTAATGTACCATATTTTTAGGATAAGTTCAAATAAATTCAAGAATTTATAACTTTTAAACAAACGTTTACGTGCATGTATTGAATAATAATCAATTTGGTTTATTCGAAATGGTTTTGTTTGTTTATATTTATAATAAACGTTTTCAATAGATTAAGACAGTATAAATATTATCACAGATTAGTTGTAGGTAACAGATAACAGGTTTTTATTTGTTATGTAATGTTATCGCCCATCACAATCCCAAGTAAATAAAATATGTCTGACGCAAGACTCACACTGATAACTTGATACATCTTAGTGTAGGAGGGGTGGTAGGTGGCTATTTAAGTTAGTTTAGATTTATATGTTAGTTCTAGTTTAACAGTAGAATTGTTTAAACATGATAAACTATGATATTAAAACCAGGATATTTATTAGAATAAAATTAAATCTAATAATTTTAATAACTAAATTAACTAAAAATTCAATAATTAGTCTATATCAAACAGAACCACAATGTTACACAATATATCTCATTGACGCAGTCGGGAGTAATAATCAAATGATGATTCAGTTGGGCGCCTAAAGCGTTTTGATATTCGTTGTGTAATATTAGGTTAAGTAAATTTCAATGTCACTTAATATCAAGATCTGAAATGTAAAATTGATTATAGGTTAGCTATTTGGTAATTATTTATTGGAAATATTAATAATAATTGCAATCGGTCTTCCACTCTTATAAGAAAAAGTAGCATATAAATTTTTTGTAATATTGTTTCTAATATAAAAATCTTGCCAAAAACAAAATACTTAAGCAGTTAAAAATAAAATGTGTTTATATTACGTTAAAGAAAATTGCTTCTATTTCAACTGTTCTGAAAACAACACGTTTATTTTAACAACATCTATCCAAAACAAATGGGACATTGAACTAAAGAACAAAGTATTTGGATAAAATATTCATTGGAATACCCAGCTCAGTTTCTACTGGTAATTATTGAAATGTGGTGTGTACGATTAAGCGCACACGTTTTGTGAGTAGAGACGTGGTACTGTGGCAATCTCAAGAGACCAATATGGAAATTAGTCACTCTTTTATGTTGTCTTCGTTTAGTTCCCTTCCTTTTCATTAGGTCTCTGTTGTTTTCTTCCAAGCCTGACTCTATTAAATTATTTGAGGACTAGGGGGGTCTATATTTTAAGTTGTCTTCTTCATTTTTATTTACGTAAATTAGCAAGAAGAATCACAGATTTCAATAAAATTTTGTGATTTTTTTTGTAATGTGATTTTGTAATAAAAAAGTTTGTGATTCGTTCCTTGACTATCGTGGTTTCAATACGTAGCATTCATCATCAGTTGTTGTTCAAGTAAATATTATCACTCTACTAAGGTCGTTAATTGTTGAAAATATGTTGAAAATATGCACACACTAAACTTCAACATAAATACAAAAAGTTTATTTTGTTAGTTGTGTTCAACGTTATGTTCTGCTGTACCATAGTTGAAACTATACTCAAGTGTGTGGCAAGTATTTTATTCAACGGGGTCAGTGGATGTTAAAAAGTGCTGCAACATTGCTTTTACAATTACGTAGTGACAAAAAAAAGTGTCATAACTTTTCTATTTAAAATTGTAACTTTAACATGGCGATTTCAAGATGCCTCCAAGAAATTTAAAAGTAAAATAGAAGGCTTTATAAACGTAAACCAAATTTCATTTATTAAATTTAGATCTTTTCTAAATATTAGTTGCGTTTTTTTTTATATATATATATGCTGTGATAGCCTCTGTCAGAGGCCTCAACGGCGTCGACCTAAAGGTCTTTTGCCGCCCCAAGTTCTATCCTACACTCACTTAGTAATACCTGCCATCGTTATGAAGGAACAGATGCTACCCATAGGGTTGTCTAGGATGGTTTCCATCTCTTTCCCCGGAGGGCCTAGAGAGTATAGGCTCGTCCTAACGCCTCACACTCTAAAAGAATGTGTTCTGCTAACTCTTCAGCCAAACCACATTTTCCGCAGCAATCCCTATCCTGTGTAGGTGTTTTCTGAGGTGACAGAGGCTCGTTAAGAGCCCAACCACCCACCTCATGTTATCCCTTCTAAAAGAGATGAGTTGTTCAGCATGTTTCTTGCTTGGTATAAGTAACCTCTTTGCAAATCTACTTGTAGTTGAATTCGTCGAGGCCCTATTCATCCCCTCCCGTATCCATGTATCTACCGCTGCTCTGGCATGTCCATAGGAGATCCCGAACACCGGTTCCGGGCCCACGAAAGGGGATTCTGAACCTACCCTGTCTAATTCATGTGCTCTCTCATTTCCATCGATACCTGAATGGCCAGGAACCCACAGTGACCGTGTTCACCTGACTAAGCTTTATCAATGATGAGATGCAGTCCCATACCAACTACGACTTTACTCTAGTCGTGTTAAGTGCCTTAATTGCAGCTTGACTGTCTGTGAAGATCATAATGTTCTTACCTGTGTATTCCATTCTTAGATTCTCCTTGATACATTCAGAGATTGCACCTACTTCTGCTTGGAAAACAGTAGCATGCTTGCCTAGGCACAGTACGATGGAACTCTCTGGGTTAGTTGCGTTACAGACTTTACCTACACTTTCTGTATAGATGTACCATTCAAATTTTATTTACCGTCTATGCACGATTGCTTTTCTTTTTGTACTAACCATAGACAATTCAACAAATCTCCAGTGTACACAGCAATAAATAAATTATTTCATAAAGCACGTGATTGTTAAATTCAGAAAATCTTTTTAGTAACTATTATTTTTAATTGCAAAAAGTTTATACTATTTCAAATTAGTTAATTTGATAGGCGTCAATTTCAGAAATGATATGAAATTAGGTAATGCAGAAGATAGAATTAAAATCAATTTAAATTTATTGTTGATTTCAACTAGGAAATTGGACAATCTATTGTTTCAAGCATTTAAATTACGATAACCACTCAGTTGGTATAGTGGCTAAAACTCTCGGCCTGTTTGTTTGGGAGCTTAGAAACTTCAAGTGTAGACCCTGGATCGTGAGTTTAAGTTGGCAGCTACCATCGGAATCCTTATTACGAAAGCTAGAATTACAGGAACGGGAACTTAATGTAATGACCCCACATCATTGGATGAAAAGTCATCTGACTTTTGCGCTAACTATTCTTTATTTTTTAAGAATATAAGCTATGCAAATACAGTAGATAGGAATTAGTAAACGCACAAGAGAAAAAACTTTTCTGAACACATTAGTTTTAAAACACATTCTTTATACACATTTAATTAACTATATGTACTGTGACTTTTTTCAAAGTTTTATTTTTAAATGAATTTTAAAATATTTCACTTCCATCATTTACAATTTTTTTTCTTCATAGCGTTACACTAAAAGAATTTTTACTTCATGGATTTCTATTTAAATAAAGATTTTGTTTTGTAAAAACACATGATCACCATTGTTATTTGTTCAATATTCAGTGAATATAAAAATATAATTAAATTTATTTACGACCTAACCATGTTCGCTATATTGATCGTGCAATAATAATGTCACATATTCAGATCGCAAACATCGAATCCAAATGAAATATAAATTAGATATATTCACGCATGTTCAAGGTTTCATTTCATATGAATACTGCATGGACTACAAAGAATTGCGAGTTGAAGTTACATTTAAAATTTTCAATTTCTGTTTACTATTGGATAAAAATAATAACTATATATATATATTTGTAGATACTAGTTTTTTTTTTCATGTGACATACTATTCAAGCTGCAATTAATTTTTTCATGTGACATTAAATTAGCTTTAAGGTTTTAAATATAAACACGAGATAGAACAAAGAAGTGGCGTGTCCCTACTCTAATTTTTAACAGTTGTAATATTGTACATTATACATTGTACTTTACTCTCAAAGTAAAGTTAATGTACAACATGGCTTATTTTGTTTTCTTTTTAAAGGAGACGGTGCAATTTCGCTCATTCAGTAACCCTGCACCTGGCCACTGTTGGTATGTAACGCAAATCTACAGAAAAGTATCGAAACTATTTATTAATATGCTACAGCTGCAGGTCAAGCTAATATTTTATTTAAATAAATATTCGTACAAATTATTCTTACATGCTATATTAACTAGCGGTAAACGCAGATTTAATAGGCTGTCCGTACTTGGAAAAGACAAAAATCTGCATCTTGACTACTCAAACGACAATACAATCTTTAACAATAACTAAACTAGAGAAATGTTCTTCCAGATGATGCTACTTATTTATGGGGAAATGTAGTCATATTCCAACGAGAACGCCAATGACTTAAGAGGCACTTGTGCCAAACTCAATTCCTGCAATTCTTACTTCCAAGATCTAAGAATTGTACTGCAAGACAGACACGTTCAGAATGAATGAAACGTTAAACAGCGGGAGCTACGGACAGACTCCTGTTACAAATACAGCATCAATTAACGATGGTATACTGTACCTAGATGTTTCAAGATCAACTGTCATCTTTGAAGTTAAAGCAAGATAGGACACATCATTACTATCGGGCAGTCTATTCAGACTAAATGCCACCCTGTCCTTCCAAAGATGGAGGTAAAGCAAAAACGCTGGTCCGTACTATTTGGATGCTCCACACAGAACTCTGAAATAGAATCTTTCAGAGTGTTAGTTGAAGTGGAAAAAGTACTAACATTATCTTAACTTAAATGATTTAAAAAATATTAATTGATTTTAGTGGCGGCATGTTAAGAGTATAGACTATCGGTGTCACGAAACAGTGGATAATTTCTACAAGAAGTAAGATTGCATTAATTAAGTAAGTAAAAAAATAGAGAAGCATCCATGTCCTTGGTCAAACTCTCGTAAAAGTCTGTTGCAATAAACTCCCTTTATGATAAAAAAGAATTGACATAAATTAGGCTAGAATACAAAATCATTGGAGATGTATCTTTTCGTTTAATTCATTATATAAGTTGTCAAATAAACGTCAAAATATATAAAATTATTTTCTATTATCAATAATGACAGCAGGAGTTTTTACCTTTGCAATATCTCTTACCTGGAACAACTGACACTAACGCAATAAAAGTATAAAACAATTGAACTAACTGGAATTGTCAGAGATCCGAAGGATAATTTGATCAGCATTTCAGTTAATCCAGTATTTTCTCGTCCTTTAGAGCATCCTTCTACATTACTGTCCAACCAGATGACTATGACGATTAAAAAAGGTTTAAACTTATCAATAGAAAATAATTTATAAATAACTAAAATATGTTGTTGAAAATAATCAATTATTATTTCATATACGGTGTAAAACAAAATAATGACAATTTTGGGACTTTAAATTTAAAGAACAGATTAAAAGAAATTAAAAAAACTAATATGAACATATGTAAAACTGTCTGTATTTTCTTGAAATGTATGTCGGATGTGACTATTGAAACATGGAAACCAAATGTTGCAATGGAATTTTTCTTGTATTATAAATTAAATAACACACGAGATATGAAATAAAAACCTTTTTAATATGGCAGGAATTTTGATCTTTTTTATATCGATTTTTCGAATTTCAATGTAGTACTATATAAGCACACTATTGTCCCCTATCAAAAATTCTATGTTGTTTTCTAAATTTCCACTCTTACTTCCAGGTGACACGAAGAAGTCCGGACGACATGTCGACAATATTTTACAGTTTCCGGACCCATTGACACTTGAAGTTCAGTCACAAAATGGAGGTAGTTTTTTCTGAATATCAAATTTGCCCCATACGTCGTAAAAGTTCATTGAAAGTTAAATGGTTTCTATAATTTGTTCCCAGAAATAGTAACGTATGTAACTTTATAAAATAAACATTTCCGTATTAAAAGTTCAAGTTCGGTGTATTGATTATGGGCCCAATTAAAATGTTTACAAGTAGAGGTCACTCAGTAAACTCTTTATGCAGTTACAAAATCTCATCGCTGTTAATATTCTAGACTTTAATAGTCAACTCATTAGAAAATGAAACATAAATCAAAGGCGTTATTAATGATGTTTTTTGTAAGCGACCGACCATTACGTACTCGTATTCAACTGTCAGACAAAATCCTGGCGTAGATTCATTTGTTGATATTTACATTTGAAAAGAGAATTATTGTGTCGCTGAAGAATTTTCAAAGTATTTAAGAGGGGTTTAATGTTTAAGGATTCATGACTTTCAGTGTTTTACTCGTATCTTTCATGTTGTATGTTAAATTTAAGCACTGTAAGTACAGTTTTAACTTATTCAATTTTCCATTGCTTTATTTCATCTATTCGGTTAAAAATAAAATTTCCTATATGTTTATTAAAGTTTTCCATGTAAAAAAAAGGTAATAGATTATTATAAAATCCTTGGGTAGGCGTTCTTCTATTTTATTATTATCTTATCCTAAGGTTCTTTTTTTTATTCTTAACATTCTCTCTCGTCTTCTTCTCTTCTTTTATACTTTTCATCTCTTCCTCTTCTTCTTTCTTGCCTTTTTAATTTTTAGTGTTTCTTGTCTTTTAGACGACTTTTCTATGAATCCTTTCTTCTTGTATTATAACCTCTTTTCATCTTTTACTCTCTTCAACTTATCATCTTCTAATTTACTTTCCCCCTTCATTTTCCCTATTCATTTGATATTTTTATCTTTTTTGTTATCATCTTGTCTTTTTCTTGTCTTTTCCTCTTGTCTACTGCTCTTATAATCTTTCACTCTTGTCATCTATTTCACTTCTTCAGTAATATATTTTTTCCTATTCAAGTCTTCTTGTCTTTGGTATTTTCCTCTTGTTTCCATCTCCTCTTTTTCTTCTACTTCTCTCCTGTTAGTCATTCCCTCTTCTCTTCTCTTCTTGTTTTTCTACTAACCTTTTATTCTTTTCATCTAATCGTTTTCTTCTAATCTATTTTTCTCCTTCCATCATCTAATAATTTCTCTTCTTCTAGTCAACTACTTTTTGGGTCTTTTCCTCTTGTCTTCTTCTCCTCTTCCAATTCTGTAATATTGTCATCTAATCCTCTTCTTCTAAAATAATTTTCTCCCTTTCTCTAATACTTTCTCCTCTTTTTCCACTTTTTTATTTTTTCCATGACTTTTTCTATTCTATTTTGCTTATAATCTTCTTTTTTTTCTAATATTTTACACTTGTCGTCTTCTTCTAATATATTTATCTACATTTCTTCTCTTCTAGCTTCCTCTTCTTCTCCTCTATTCGATTTTTTCTCTTCTCTTCATTTATCTCTGATCTGTTCCTTCTATTTTAGTATTTTCCTCTTGTCATTTTCTCTGATTGTCCATATTTTAAGATTTATTAACTATTTTATTCCATTGCTCATCTAACTTTCATGCCCTCTTTCAGTCTTAAAATTTTTTCCTCTTATCTTTTTCTCGCCTCATGTCAACAAAACGATTGTACAAATACGTCCAATAATTGAGAGTAGGCCATTTTTTCCCAAACATATTTTGGTTATTGATACGAAATTATCAATAAAATTAATTCATATACATAAACTAATTATTCTCTTAATTTTTAACTGTTACATATTTTTGGTGTTTGTTACTTAATATATTTTTTTAAGCATTTTTTTTACCAACAAGGCTTCCGAGAGATAAATTAGAATTTTATAATAGATATAATCTAATTCAAATATTAGCCTAGTGTTGAAAAAGCCCACTTCAGTCTAGTGTTGAAAGACAGATTCGCTACTTAAATTATAATTATACAAATTTGAGTTTCATAATAATTTACACACACAAAAAAACTGTATTTTTTTAAATAAACAGGGCATGTCTACAGTTTTCGTTATTAAGACGTGTTTGTCTTTTTAATACAATATATTCAAAATACACAGTTTATTACATTTAAAATATATTGTAGCTAAATAAATAACATGTAAATTTATAAATGTTTTTATCTGAATAAATTCTACGTTCCTTGAAAGTTGTAACGTCCTTTTTCAAATAATACTCTGTATAATAAAGTAAAATATTTAATAACATATTTAAAAAATTATTAACAGAAACAGAACGTTCAATGAAATACTATGAAATGGGAAGCAAGTAGATGCTAATGTATACTTTTTAACAGACTTGTCTTTATTCTAATATTTGCATAACAAAATATATGACGTTTCATAAAGAGTCCTAACATGAGATATTCTCATTTTACACAGTTTGAAGTCGCTGTTATACACATTGGTTTTATTTGCTTGCCCTTATTATGGTTCATATTGTTACTATCAACTTTTGCAATATAAATGTTCTTTTCTTTTATGAAGGAAAATAATCTTGAACGTAATAAGTCAAAAGTTTTTGCAAAAAAGAGTTTCTTCACAAAAAAGCCAAAAACTTTACGAAACACAAAATTTGTAACAATTTATTAATTTATAATGTAGAAGAGATTATTTAGAACACGTAGTTTAAAATCACGGGTGTCATAGTTCAATTTATATTTTTTAATACTATTTGTATACGTTTGTTTTAAGCGTATTTATTAGTATAATTTATTATAATTTTTATATTTATAAATAGCTTGAACATTAGAAATATAACATTCAATGAGCACTTCAAAGTAAGATTAAAATTTCTAAAAATTAGTTCTGAAAATGAAACTTGGGTGTACGTACATATGAGGTACACTGTACAATACTAAATTTTACTAGTTTCAGTTATATGTTTGTTTTTTTGTAAATATAAACAAATCAGTTTTAAGTATTTTAATTTCTATGCATAATCTTTTAATTTGCAGTTATAAGTAATGTAATTAAAAAATCATTAATAAATCCGACTACTTGATAACTCATAGAGTTAGGTAATTAAATTAAACTATCTTTTCTGGTGATCTGGTAGACGTTTTAAGGTTAGCGAAGTTTCGACCTGAAAAAGGTGAAACAATTTTTTTAAAGCACATTTATTATTATACAAACACTAACAAACATTGCCACATTTAGTTATGTCGTTAAAGGTTTAAAACTATAAATTCTAAGAAAACAATGGTTCGTGGTTTTAGTCTCTGCAGAAGCTACGTTTGCACTGATGGTTTCATGAAATTTTTGCGTGACAATGTATATAAGTTATATGTGATATACTGTAAGTGTTACTGTATTTGTGTGTTACAAGAATGGTTTGACAATGACCATTGTAAGGTCGAAACCGCGGTAACTTAGCAACCAGTTCACCAGACTTAATTACTTAAGGTAATAAACTTTAATTAAATAATTAAAAACTATCGCATGTTTTCATTTTATTAAGTAAAATATAGAAAAATGACTAATTTTAAAATTTAGTCAGAGTTATTTTCATATCTATTGTAACAATAATTATAGTTATATTGAATTTAAAGAAATTATTATTTAACTATATGATTTCCATGTTCAATTATTAAATAAAAGAAAATATTAAATTTCCAGAAGAAACACTATTTTGAGGTTTAAAAACAAGTTGTAACATTTTCAGATGTTACGTTTACACATATATTAGTGTAATTCGCACAAAGATTATTTTGTAAGAATGTCTTTACATTTAAAATTTCTTGTTGTTTAAAGACAAAAAACCTCTTGTTGATAATCGCCCTATAGAAAAAGGAAGAACTGAGCATAAAATAACTACCCCACTCCCACTCAACACTAGAATACTGCAATAGCGTCAGGGTAAGAAAAGAACAAGATTTGGTCAAAAGAGAATTGATAGGCAGGATGAAATAGAGGGATCTAACCCAAGATTACATAACAATAATGTAGAACCAGCTAGGTTTCTACGGGATTGTCAAGCCTCTGAGATTTCCGCCTTCAAAATCAAAATTATCATGTACTTTTATAAAAATCGGGATGTAATTTTTTTTTTTAATTTTGTACATGTGCTAACAATAGTTAAATTAAAATTCAGCGACAAAAATTACATTAACTTTAGAATTTCACAAAATTCTTTAAGTTATTGTGAAATAAATATTGGATTCATTTTGAGAGACATATTTTCGTACAAAATTGAAAAATATTTGTTTATTGGAAACGTCCGTTCTACAGATTACTCAATGGTGGTAATTAGTGATTCATATATATAATTAAGGTTGAACTTTTTTTATTTGTGTCAAAATGTAATCAATCCATACGACACCCCACACACAATAAAAATTTAAAATTTTACTAAATTTTACGACACTATGAACTTCGCGTAAAGCACGCATAAAAAGAAAATTAAATTTCAAAAAACTACATTTGACTAACTTATATATATATATATATATATATATATATATATATATCCATTGCCTCAATAGCCCGTGAAGGGCTTATACCTAGATGGATTTTAGACAAGAAGCATGTGGTCAGCAAATCGAGTGGTTCTAAATTGTCTATCAATTTTAGAGCTTCATAGTATTTATAACGATGATGAGTTAACTTACTTAAACTGGTACTTTGCTCAAACGAAAACAGTGGCTACTAGTCTATCCATGCTAGTTATATAAATAATTACAAGTGTTATGTACAGAACCTGGCTTGTAATAATGATTAAAACTTGATTTTAATTAATTATTTTTTAAGGTTTACCCCTATAGCTGTCATCCAAAATATTTCAGGCGAGTAAAAAATAAACGTTGTTTACATTTGAAATGTAAATTGCACAATATTGCTACAGGTGTCGTTTATTATGTAAATTATGACATTACCATAAACATCTGTAAAATGATATTGTATAACCAGCATTGTGGTTGCAAAAACATTGAATTTGTTTCTGACTATTAGCATAAATATGTTATTATTTCATGTATTCTAGATTTTATTAGAGCCAATTAAATTGAACATGTAATCTAATCAAAATTACCAAATTAAACAATTCAATAAATATAATATATGTCTTTAAATCCTTAACAACTTTAGGTTTTTAAATCTATACCCAACTGTGAATAACAAAGTAGATATTATTATGTCAAAAGTTTGCTACCAATTACAGTACAACGGCAGAGTCGATTTTTCACGGATTTTACTATCATTCTTTATAAATTTGATGGCTAAGCATTCCCATTATGCATGATAATTTCTATAATAATTAAAAACGATTCAAATCATGTGTAAACGCTGTCGTTTATGGATATTAGTTTCACATCAAACATCCGTAAAAAAAAATTATCTTAAATTTCTAATATTAAAAAACTATAATCCCGTGTAATAAACAAAAAATTTCAAAGTAAATGTAATAATACAAAACCTAAGTAAACCAAATTTGTTGGTTGTCACTGAAAATTTCAGTTTGGAAGTATCATCGGACTAATAAATTCTGGCCAAATTTTGGTATAACGTACAATTTGTATGAAGGAACCAATTTACTAAAATGAACGTAATAGAAAACTACAGTTCGTGAATAATGTTTACAACAGCGAAGTGAGAAATTGATCAGTTCATTTTGGTTTTTTTTTATTAGATTATGAATTGGGAAGTTCTTTAACGGGAATGAAAATTATCTTGAAATTGGAATATCTGGACTATAAATCTATTTTATTATATTATATAAATTTAATTTTATTTAAATCTGTTAAACCTCTTACAGATAATTCACCTTTACAATCAATTGTTTATTTTTATTTTTACTTTTAACTTTTACTAACGAACCAGTATTTTAGTGCAGTGTTTACTATAGAAAGCTAAAACTTTAGATGTTATTGATATAAAAAAAAATTATTTGGTACTATTAGGTACGTTCATACCTACTTAAAATTTTTGGTTACTGAATGCCAAGTCAAAATTTTCAAATACAATACACCATTGAATAATAACTAATTTTAAAGGTTTTCTTTTTTTTTTAAAAAGAAAAGAAGCGTGCGAACTAGGGGACTCAATCTTACTTTAATCTTATATAATATACTGGATTAAAAAAATCTAATTAACTTCAGAATCTGCTTAAGGAAAATAATATGTAAAAAAATATAACAACAAAATTGTTATTTTTATATATGTTTGATCAGAAAGTTTCATTACCCGAAAATTTTCACTTCTCTTAAAAATTCATTTTTTCATTCAAATTTTCATAAAATTTTAAAGTACAATTCAAAAATCTTTACCAATTAAATATTTAAATTTATTTTGGGTACTATTGGTTGAATGATGAACATACATTTTCATGCTAGCAATGATAGGAATTACTGATGCAAAGTCCCTATTCAAAATTCAACAAAATAACAGTACAGTTTCTGCTGTCATATTTTTGTTCTGTGATTTCCGTAGAGTAAATTAGATTCCTTGAATATTTGACCGGCCGCCACATTTTCGAATGGAGTAAAAATAACTACTTACAGTTTGACAGTTATTTTCTGTTAAACAAGACCTATAAAATGTGGCATTACTCGACGGGGCCTAACTAATGAACATTTTTAGTCCCCCCCCCCCCTAAAAAAACATGTTGAGGTGGGGGTGAAGTTATCTTATACGTCCAAACAATAGTTTATAAAAAAATAGCTGACTATTCAGCTATCATCTTTTCAAGTTTAAAACTTATTAATACTTCAGGGATTGTTTACTCTATGTGTGTAATTGCCATTGTAAAAAAAAAAAAAAAAAAAAACAGACGGGACACATACATAATTTGTTCAAAGTCCTTTTCTTTTACAAGTTTACAAGTATATTGGAAAACTAACTTTACTAATTTTGCATTGAATGTTATAAAAAAAATTTAAAAAATCTTAACTTAAGCGAAAAGCTATTCTACTGGGTTACAAATTTAGATTGAATACCTCTATAAATAATTTTAACCCACGACAACTATAACTGACTGTAACATCACCAGAACGTAAATAATTCATGTATAATGGTCACGACATCTCGTAGGTCATGGTTTCAAACCCAGTCACTGGGAATAGAAACAATACACCTAGAAGTTAAACCTTTCAAGTTAATAAGCTAATCTAGTTATTAATAGATGAAAGTTCCTGCCCCCACATCAAGGGGTTGATTAGTCCTGAATAATAAAGAAGATATAAAGCAAAGGATAACCCTATTGAAGTCGAGTTTGACAAGAGTACGTGATTGTATCCGGACCAATTAAGAATCATTTCGGTTAAAAAGACTAAAATTTAAATAATCTGAAAAATAAAATTGTTGTTAAAGCGCAGTCGTAAAATTAAGGACTCCACTTAACTCTGGCTATAATAATTTCATGGTGGGAATGAATGATATTGATCCAGAGTCATAATAAAGGTTAGTCAGTGAAGGACTGTTGTTAATTTACATTGTCCTTCGATACTTTTGTAGTATAAGATATTATTATTGATTGCGTGATGTAGTTTTTTTTATCAAGAAAACGTGTCATTTAAAACATTAATGGAGGAGAGTAATTCATGGATTATTGAAACGATTTTAGTTTTCTAAAACTATTTTAAATTGAAAAAAGTGCTAAACAATATAGAGCATCATTTACCATATTAATTCCAAGTTTTAACAAATAAAAAAAGAACAATAACAGTAATATACAGCTAAACGACCTAAGAAGAAATTATGTTAAACAGCATGGAATCACTATTAATCTGTAGAGTCAGGCTTTTATTTATTTGCGTGTGGTTACAGATTTAACAGGGAAAAGTTTTTATCTTATAAAATTTAAATTTGTTCTTAAAACATTTAAAATAGGAAAAGTAAGTATAGCATGTTATTGATATAGTTCACTAAAGTTTAAAATCAATGATCAGATAAAAAATAATACAGGATTACAGTAAAAAATGGAGAGGTTGCTTCATATTCAAAAATTAATGTTTTACCGCAGACTATTAATGAGCAGGGATAAACAAAATGATCTAACAGCCTATTTTTTTCTATTACTACTAAAACAGGTTAAAATGCTGACTTTTAAGACTGGAATTGAATGGGATTTTCCACGGTTGTTACTGAAAAAAGTTGAAAAATGTAGGCGTTAATCCAGAATTATCATTAACGAAACTGAATTACCTAAATGTAACGTAAATAAGAAAGAACTAAATCCCATGTTGAAATTAAAACGGGACTAATGTGTGAAATTGTTACCCGCGACTAAAATCAAGTCACAGTTATCATTGACGCTTTTCTGACAAACCTTCTACATCACTGCCATAAGACAGATATTTTATTGCTGGTGGAAATTACAAAGTGAAAAACACCTACCATGGTTCACGATTAACTACAGCTAAAAGTGATGAGCTTTGTCAAGACGATATTTACAACTGGCGTGATAATGTATTGTCCATCGGATAGGGATACAATAACCTGTATGGTAGTCGAAATGAGGTTGCAACAAAATGAGAAGTAATAATACAACACAGAGGTTCCAAAATAAAATACTGATGTACTTAACGAAGGTTCTATTGTGCCTTAAAAATTAAAAAAACTTTGCTATGACATAAAGATGACATCTGTTGCTGAGAAAGTAAAAATTGAGCTATGAAGCATTTGGCAAGAATAAAGAACAATGAATATTAAGAAATTTTGCGCGACTGCTTGAAGCTAGTAAAGTGTTGCAAAGGTTGAAGAGATCCAAAGCTAAAGATCTGATTTCGTGATAATGATTGAACATTCTAGGTGATTTTGGGTCTAATTATTGGACTGGAACGTATATAATTCTTCATATTACAATAAAATTACCAGATAATACTTATAATTTTGTTGTATTACGGGAGGCGATAACCACTAATATCTCTTCACTCAAATCAAACAAATATGTATCGATAAATCAACAAACATTAAACCAATTATTCGTTCCCGGCATTCTCCATGCAGGTAGTTATCTATTTAGTTATATTCTTCCTGGAATAATAAAACCTTTAAATAAAATATTGAATCTTTCCTTAAAAAGTAAAACATTTCTTGGAATTATGATGCGAAATGAGGATAATTGGTTAATAAACTTTGATGTTAATTATTTCACTACTTATCGATTCAGATGACCATAAACATAATGGAAAATAGGCTCATAGGTGACAATACATAACATTTCTTTAAAAGATATCTATGATCACTTTGAAGAAACTATATCATTAATACGAGCAAACAAACATTATCGAACATTTTTTTAATCTAGTTTAGAATTTGAATAAAACCAATATAAAGTTTATAACTCTTTTAATCCACTGAAGGTAAATAAATAAAAATTGTAAAATATTACGTTTATAAATAATATCAAAAACTTCATAATTGTCTGTTTTACTTTTCTTGTTATGATTAAGAAAAAGTAGAACTTTTTTGATATTTAAATGCAGGGGGGGTGTATGTTTCAAACTAACCTCTAACAGAGTTCTCTTTATTTTCTTAAATATTTACAAAACAAAGGATATGGAATCTAATAAAAATCTATTTTCAATTAACTGCATCTAGAAAGCCATGTTACAACATAGATTTTTTAATCTTCTTGTCCTTAATTTCCACGTTTTTATAGTATTGTTCTGTAATTTAATGTTCTTTTTGGTTAATCAATTATAAACGTTGATAAATAAAAACACGAGCTAGACAGTACATTTGTGTTACTTTAATAAACTAAATACAATATATTTGTATATTAAGAATAAATTATATAGCAATGATAAATTATTTTTAAAAAACATGTTTTAGAACTCTGATTTTTTTTCTTTTTAATGTGGTAAAATAAATACATTTTAAAAATAAATTCCAAAACTTATTTTCAGTTTTAACTTATAAAAATATAACCAAATAATAACAGTTAACTTCCATTTACCCCTCAGTGGATCACTAGAGTGAGTTCAGGCTTAGCAATCCCAACGTTCAAAGCTGGAATTACTCCTTTATCTTATTAATGTAGTCTTGGAGAAATAGCTCCTTTTCATCTTTCCAACAAGTCTCTTTTGACCACCATTTCTTGTTCTTTCCTGACCGAAAAGCTATTAGAGGATGCGAGGGCTAGAAATCTTTATTTTATGTTCATTTTTCATTAATTAAGACGATGATGATCCAGTGGGTTTTTAAAAACAAAAATTATAAAATTCAATGAAAAAAAAGAAATATTTCACCTTTAAATGTTAAAGGAAACAAAAAACAATTACAAAGATGAATTCTTTTAATTAGGTACTTCATCTTAAAATAATGTTTTCCATCACGTTCATATATAAAACTTTAGATAATATTAATAAAAAATGTTTGCTACAACTTGTTTATGAACATTTCCACGACTGATAAGGTATCAGACGAGAGAATGGATAAATTTCATTCTGAAAATTACTAAACCATTATATTTGATTCGTACAATATCCAATACGAAAACTCTCTGAATAATTCAAACTCACGACAAATATAACTGATTGTAACATGATTAGAACTTAAATAAAAGATGTCACGACATCGATCATAGTTTCAAACCCAGTCAGTGGGAATGTAAGCCAACTTTATTTAATAGATGAAGGTCCTGCCCAAGCATCAAGTGCGTGATTCGTATCCTGAATTAAAAACATATAAGGCAAAGGAAAACTCGATTTAAATCCAGCCAGTGTGGGAGAATACGTCTACGCGAGTCTTTTAACAAACATTTTTCTTCTACTATCCTTAAGGAAATAAAAGTCAAATAAATTGAGAAATACAATTGTTGATAAAGCACGGACGTAAAAGTAAGGACTTCATTCCGTTCTATTAGGCTGAAATAAATTTATGGTGTGAACGAAATATTGATTCTGAATCATAACAATAGTGAACAAATGAAGGGGAGTTGTTCAATTTATAGTTTTCTTTTCTATTCGTAGCTTGCGTTGCCCTTTGATATGATTGAGGGCGTGGTGAATTTTTTGTGTCATTGTAACGTGCAATTAATAAATATTTTTATGACAGAGGAGTAATTTGAAAAATTTTGAAATTGTTATAATTTTGTTTAACATTATTTTAAACTGAAAAAATATTTAAAAATAATAAGTAAGAGCTTCTTGTCAAACCAATTATAAAATGTGGAGTTATAAAAAAAAATATATACATATCGAAAATCGTAATGCACGTAAACAACCCAAATAAAAAAAAATAGTGAATTACGTTCCGCTTGTTTCAGATGAAAGGTTTGTTTTTTATTTATTTATTTTTTATTCACATATATGTATAACGAAGAATTTTAATTTCTTTGAAATTTAAAATCGGGAAAATACAATGTTTTATTCCCATTACTGCACTAAACATTAAAAAGGAATAAAGGTTTTCGTGAAAATGTTTTAAGATTTTACAGTAAATAACCTTTCATAGAAGTCTCCAAAAAATCAGGAAATGTTGTCTAAATTTGAATTTTAAACATGTTAAAATGCTTGATTTTTAAACAGGGGTTGGAATCCATCCAATACCGGAAGAAGACGAACAATTTAGGTCCAACTCAGGTATTTTTTTAAATCAAAACTAAGGAAAAACTAAATATCAAATCGGAATTCAAACTGTAAGAGTTTCTGAAAATATTTCGCTGGACTAACGGCTACCTGTTACGCTCGAAATCAACATGTATGAGATTGAACCAAAATTTAAGACACACTGAAAGTCTCTTAAAAACTACGCTTTAACTATTTAAAAAAATAAAGTTGCACGCACTCTTAGAGAGTACAAAAAAACAAAAACAAAGGCAAGACTTAGTATTTTAATAACCCCGCATCAATTAAATATAACACAACTGTCTGGATTGACTAAAACCCACAAACCATCAAGAATAATATCAATCCATCATTATCGAATACATTTAAAACCAGTGTAGATTTTCAACATATATATAAATCATTTTAAAAAATACAAAGTTTAAATTTACTGCAGGTAAAAAAATAAAATATTACTTTTATAATGAATTTCAATAAAATGTATATCAGTCCTTCTTTCCTTGTTAAGCGTACAAAAAAAAAATCTTGAATTTTTATGACGTGAGGTAGAAATATATTGTTTTTGTTGGAGCTAATCTCAAATAGGTTTGTCTCCATTCTTTTAAATATTTCCATAACAAGGTATGTGACGTCTCATTAGGATCTGTAAACAAGAAATATTTTCTTTTTACTGTGTCTTAAAAAATGTTTTGACATAGCTTTTATCTACTTGTCCTTAAGATCCACATTGTTATAGCATTTTTGTGTCTGTAATTTTAACGTCTGTTTCCAAACATTTTATGGACTACAAGGGTTCATAAATAAAAACACTAGTTAAAACACGAAAAATCAATGCGTTTGAAATAACAAGATTTCATTTTATAATTCTTGCTATTATTATTTAAAAAATAGAATTGGGCGTTTACAGATACTACGCGCGGTGGAAGTGATTATTTCTTTAAATGTTTTCATACATAGACACTCACTTGCGTGAGAGAGAAAAACTAGCCTAAGGATGAGAGGCACAAGGTATACCTTCAAAAAGTTATTTAAGATTAACGAAATAACTTGAGTCTATTGCTATGAAGGTTTTTAATGCAATCGCTTCAGTCTACACTGCAAACATACGGCCATATATTTTACTACAGTCCGAGATTAGTCTTGAAGCAAAATTCAAATCAAATTAAAAAATTCACTATGTATAATGAAACAAAATAAGTACGAATTCATTTTTAAACAGCTGATACTCGTACGCCCAGTCGATTGAGTAAATATGAAATATAAATGCAATGCTATGAATATATTTCCACGCTAATAATGTGTTGGATAATGTAAAACCTGATTTTAGAAACCCATTTTCATTAAATGAAAATAATTTGACACACGAAGGATAGTAAATTGACACTAGCGACAGTACTCAATTGTCATAATAAAATTTAAAAAATATTCTAAATTAGGAATGGTTTTACTAAACAACAGAACGATATAAAGTTCAATGTCCATAAATTAGGAATAGGAAGCACTTACAATTTTACGTCTGTCAAACCTACGTAACTCAATATACAAAGTAACATTTTGATGAAAACTACAATTTATGATTTATGTAGAAAATAGAAACAAATTATAGGGATTTGCTGTTTTCAACATCTTCAGCTTAATGTGGTGTTTTACCTTGTAGACAATAAAACAGTTAAATAACAAAAACAAAACAATTACACACGTTAATGTTTTATATGACTATTATAGATTGTATCAGGTGATATATGTAGGCAAGCACTTGTGTTTATTAAGTGTCCCTTTTGTAAGATTTATGAAAACGTAAAACTGAATCCGGAGGCCACTAAGTGTTTATTGTGAAAAAGTGTCATTTAATTTTGGTAATTGAATTTGCCAAAAATGATACTTCTTTGAGTATAATAGATGGTATCTTTAAGAATAAACAATCGCCTATTTACTTCACTGTATCTTTACATTTACATTTTATATTTGTTATGGTTTTATTTTCTTCGGTTGGTATTGCTCAACATTACAATGATAAACCATTTTACTTATTTACGAAAGCGCACAACATTCAATTTAAAAGTTCTTATTAATTGAACCTAGAACAATTTTGACTGTCTGTATTATCATTAGTGTCCATGACACAAGTAAAGGTTTAAAACCCAGCCAATGGGAGTACAAAAGTTGTATAACTTTAACCTTTCTACTTAATTAGCTAATCTAGTTGTTAGTAGATGAAGTTCCTCTCCACCCATCATTGCGTGATTAGTGTCCTGAATAATTAAAATGATTGAAAGCCTAGGAAAATTCTATTGAAGTAGAGTTGGACGATAAGAACCTTTATTGAGAATATCAGGAGAAGCAATTCATAAAAAGCAAATTGAAATATTTTTTTGGGGTTACAATGTTGAAAATAAACGAATTAATTCAGCTATACTTGACTAAAATTCCCAAGATGTGAGTGAATAGTATTAATGCTTGCGTCGTAACAAAAGTGAACCTTTGAAAAGGAGTTGTCTAAACTTTTAGTTTTTTTTTTTTGGATAAATTTCAAATACACCTCGGTATGATTTGGAGCTTGGTGTATATTTTTTTCATTAATTACTAATTTTTCAATAATAATTTGGAGGAAAATAATTGTCCTAGCTAAGCGAAGTCCTGTGTTAACTCCATCACTTGACATTTCGTTTCCTTCTTCAGTTATTATGCAATAATGACCAAACACATTTACCAATATTTATAAAATTTGTAATAATTTTCTGAGCCGAATGATAATTATTCAAAGGTTTTAAACATTTTATTTTGTATTTTAAAATTCCTGACAGTTAAAAACATTACTGCACGATACCAAGGGAACGACGCAGGTGTTTTCACTGGAAATAAATATGACGCTTTGAAGTATGAAATAGAATGGAATGGACAAAGTATAAAAATACTCAGTATAAAAAAATAAAGCAAACAAAAATCCAAATGTATTAAATAGTAACTATTTTCTCGAACTACCTCAGAAACGTTTTATACAGCCCTAAAAAAATAAAAACTTCTTATACATTCTTGTTTTTATTTACATACATTAAAAGCGTATTCATGTTGCTTTATATATCAAATATATCAACTATTTAACTAAAATTTTCAAACGAAGCAAATGTTTAATTTAGAAATTGTTATAAAGGTAAATGACAATTTTGCAATCTTACAGCATAGTTACAAATCTGATCTGTGAAACTATGTAGTAGTGAATAGGGTTTGATAGAAGAATTATTCAGTTAAATAGTTAAACATTTCCCTTTACAATGAATGTACATATTTTACCATGAATATGTATTATTACAAAAATTATATATATATATATATATATATATATATATATATATATATATATGTGTGTGTGTGTGTGTGTTGTGTTGTTTTAATCCACTATTACTTTAATCCAATTTCAAAATAAACGTTTGCTTCGCTTTACATAAACATTTGCCTTTACAATGAATGTACATAAATCACCAAGAATATGTATTATCACAAAAATTGTTATATAAACAGCATCGCGTAGACTACGTCTACACTGACATATTTAAACATGTCTAAACTACATTAAAACCAACACAACAAGATATATTACACCAGTTTCATTTATATTACATTTGTATTGCTTTTATATATATATATATATATATATATATATATATATATATATACACAAAATTGAATATCATTTATTAAAATACCCGGGTCTTATCTCACCTCACAAAGCACTCTAGATTAAGTATATGTACTATGCCAACAGGAATTATAATCAAACAATTATCTGTCCAAATGAATTTACATGAAATTTATCTGTAAAAATGAAAATTAATTACATTTTTTGTAATTTTTATAACTGTTAAAAGATTAAATTGTTATTGTATACAATGTGGAACTCAAATCAGATTACACAATGTACACTGCAATTATGGGTAAATTTATTCTCTAACATATTACATGTTAACTTAATTTCCTTTATTACATTTCTCACAAATTATTTTGTCCATATATTATTAATTAGAATTTAACTTCGTTAAATAAATACTACATAAATACTACTTTTAAAAACGAATTGTTTGCTCTGTCATATAAATAAATGGTAAATAGACCATATCTTAAATCGACAAGTGTTTGCTTAGCTATGTAACCATATGGCAATAGACGATATGGCATATGTAACCATCATCCAGACGATTTATTGCAAAATCCTTTTGTGTAAATACGTTACTACAGAAAACAAAATAAAATATATAACTAAAATTAAATGTACCAGGCAATGAAGTAGAAGAGTGACGAATCAACCAAGGGTATAATCGCCTCAACTGGAATATATCTGTTCGGTTTCCACTAATTTAAATATATCAGGTTAAAACCAGTTTCCAGGAACAATAATTTTAAAGTTTTCAACTGTTCTTCCTTCATTCAAAATTATTTGTTAAATATGTTTAAATAAAATAAGATATCTCTAATATTGAGTTAGAATTATTACTATCAATATTAATTCTAATGAAAAATACGTAGCTGAGTGAAGTATAGAACGGAATAAGAAACTGAGGAAGCTACAGTGTGAATTTTAGTTGAGAATGAAAATTAATTTTAGTATAAAGCGGACTTTAAAAAAATACCTCCATTTTAAAAAATACCTTAAAAAAAAATATATATATTCAACAAAATGTTTAAACTTAATTTAATAATTTTGCATCAATGTAACATAAGTAAGATGGAAATTCTTATTCACAAAGGAAATTTTTGAAGCTGTGGAAAATGTAAAGAGGTAACATAATAAATCAAATGACATTCTGTGTACATTTGTGAGAGTTATATTTGTTTGATAAAAAGTGACAAACACGTGTTCTCTTTTACTATTTAATTTCAATTTATTGGATAGAAGCATTTTACTGCTTTGCAATATCTGTCTTTTATAAACATGTAGTAACGTTCTTTTATGTGACATGTGTCATTTAAAAGAGTGTTCTTTCAATTTCAGACCCTAAAAAATACAACATCATTTTGTCCTTAACTGTTACTACTTATGAAAATTAATTTAACTAAACTTATTGTCTTATTCACAAACTATAAACTACATCATATGCGAGGATTATATTTGATTGAATTAATATTTCCAGATTTTTGTGGGGTCAAATTAGCCATAAATCGGTAAGTCATTGTTCGCTAACGATTGGTGAATATCTGGATACTTTTTCATTGCCAAAGGGTGCACATTTCAATTTATAAATTCAAACGACAGTTAAAATTTTATATCTAGAGAACATTAGTGCTCATTTTATGATTTTAAGATAACACCAGAAGGACTAATAATCCTGATGCACGTAAGCCCGTGAAACGTATACATTTGTTAGAGGACTTTTAGTCGGATATTATGTGGTCAGCACATTGATTTCCTGTCGCAGTAAATCTAGTTTTCGAAACCAACATTCGCTATCAATTAATGTAACGCTGTTCGGTCAATACAGTAACTTGTTGAGCTTACACGATTGAACTCATAACTTCTTACACATTAAGTGAGAGTACAAGTGACTAGATCAAATCAAGGATCCCACTTGAGGACTACTGTAAACAGTATATTTCCTATATGGAAGTTACCTACAACAACCATTATAAAAATGAAAAAAGTTTAATATTGATTAACAACTTAATCGTGTATTATTTTTACTGGGCAAATATAAGGAACACATGCTACTTTGGATCCCGTCTTCGTTTGTCATTATAGTTAAAAAATTAACAAAACTTTTCTAATTTTATATGAAAAATGTTTTTAAAAAAAAAACCTTCCTTTAATTTATTAGCAATTTTACTTGGTTACCAAAGAACACAACTTTTAACTTAAAGTCTTTAGAAATAATTTCAACCCACGACAACTTTAACTCATCCTAGATAATAGATGCATAGTGGTCTGTTTACTGACTAAGGTTTATAGACTCAGTCACTGAGAAAATCAACACATGTACAAGTACAACCTTTCAAGTTAATTAACTAATCTACTTATAATAGATGGAGTTCCTTCCCACGCTTCAAATGCATTAGTGTCCTGAATAATAAAGAAGATATAA
The DNA here is from genome assembly GCA_963513935.1 of Aphrophora alni. NCBI lineage: Eukaryota > Metazoa > Arthropoda > Insecta > Hemiptera > Aphrophoridae > Aphrophora > Aphrophora alni. The sequence goes on along the minus strand of OY740767.1, from coordinate 139,469,458 downwards.
AACCAAGAGTAACCCTATTGAAGTCGAGTCGGAGGATAAGGGGACACGATTGAAAATACCGTTCACTACGCTCAGGGGCTCACTTTAGTGAGTACAAGCTTGGCAATCACAAGGGATCCTAGCTGGATCTAAACGTTTTTCATATTGTTTTGGATTAGATTCCTTTCATCTTTCCTATCAAATCCCTCTTGACAACTCTTGTTCTCTTCCGATCTTGAAGCAATAGTATTCGAGGGTTGGGGTCATTATTGTATACGCTTTTTATTTTTTAGAAGGCGATGATGACGGAGATCGTTCCTCTTTAAGCAACAACGAAACATTTAAAAAAAAAGTTAATTTAAGAAGCAATTCTCATACACTACCCAAGACATTAAACTAAAATAAAAATGTTTTTAATGTGCGGTCGTGAAAAGGAAGGACTTCATTCAAACTCTGGCTATAATAATTTCATGGTGGGAATGAACGACATTGATCCTGAGCCGTAATAAAAGTGAACCCGTGAAGAGAATTTTTAAATTTATAAATGTAATTTTTAAATGTTTGGATGAATTGCGTTCATGTATTCCACTCTGATATAGTTGGGACGTGGTGTCATATTATTTTTAGTTGATTTTATTGATTTTTATTAAATGTATCCTGTTTATCTTATCAGTAGGCATAATCGTTTAAATGAAGTCCTATTTCAAGGTGTGTTTTGTTCGGCGAATTATCTCTCAACGACGATCGTTGAGCTACACCTGTTTTCTTAACCTCATACTTGTGTTATTACTAATCTCTTGACCCCGGTTAGGCTCTAATAGACCACGTGGAATAAATGCATTATAAAGACTTGTGGGCCTCGTATCTGTGCATATGGGAAGGAGCCTCCAATCGTTAATCACCTGTCGTTGTAGAGGCTTTCGTAACTATAAAAATAACACATTTTCTTAGAAGGTTATTGTTACAACTTACATTTTAGACAATAACTTCTCTGTTTGTCATCGCAGAGGTTGGTACCATTGCATGCCTAGTTAATATTATTAAAATTTAGTACGTTGAATAACAAATAAAATATGAACAACAAACTATTTAATTATGACATTTACTTTTAGTTCGATTTCTCTGAATATCATCAATAAAGGTTAGATATGAGCACACTATAGGTCATATATACTAAATTTCTTAATCCTACATTAGTTTTCGTGTCTGGTATCGTATTTACGTACAGACGACAACGGCAACGACGACGGACGGACAGGATGTCGAAAATTACTTTTTCAGTTTCGTGAGGTCAAGGAACGTGGATATCAGTCAAAAAACAGAAATAAAATGATTTGTGGATTAAAAAACTTACACTATACCTCGTATAGTTAGGCCTACGTGAATAAAAAGTATTGGCATATGTGTATCGCTTTTTAGTTGAGTTTGTAAATTAAACACAGAACATATTTTAATTAATTATAATGTTAAACAAATAATCCTTTTACAATCCACACAAGTGTGATATTTGACCTATAAACGATTAAACCTCGATCCTATTTTCTATAATCAACGAATCGAATATACAGAATTATCAAATGATTATTAATTTGTGTCGGAGAATTAAACACTTCTTTATATTAAGAGTTATCAAAGCAGAAACTATATTGCTCGTAGATGAATTTCAGTGACTGAGTTATAAAATAAACAAACCGATTCAATCAAAATCCTTTAGTGTAAATGTATTCTTAAAGAAAATTAATTTAAAATATATATTTCAACCTAAATTCTGTTGTATCAACATGCAATGGAGCAGAATGATTCGAATTAATCACGAGTACAGTCTGTTAAGCTAGAATATATCGGTTTGTTTTTCCTAATTATAAAGATAATGTTAATATTTTGTTGCAATATATTTGTTCAATTTAATATTACTTGACTCGCCATCTGGCGAGTTTCAACTTGTATTGAAACTCGTATCTTATAATGAAATTGTTTTATATGTTTAGATAATGTGTGCTTATGGATATATTTGATTATGAGATGTATAGCTGTATCAAATGTGGTTCGCCTATGAACTAACACTTGATGTATTTAGGACGAAAATTTTGGATGAGTGTTAAAACATGTTTTGTGGTAAAGTATATACTAACAATAAAACTGTGCATTTTAAAATTTTCCATTTTAAATATCCTTGATTTATAACAATGTTTATTTTTTAAATATTAAAACATAATAAAGAAAGGAGTCTTTTGTAACATATTACAATTGCTAAAGTAAAGATTCCTATTTTTAAATTACGACTTAATTATTTCTTGTATGTCCGTCATAATTCCAAATAGTGTTTTACATTTTAAATTTTATTATGGAAAATGTATTAAATATTTTAAAATATTAAATTCACGAATATTTATTTATTTAAATTGAAACGATATTATCGTTACAAATGACAATTCCATTTGAAATTTTAACAGTTCTCAAACTTTTAAGATCGTATAATAATAATCAATTTAACCTCATTTGGTATAAAAATGGCAGCAATGGTGCAGTATACATTGAGTTGTTACACACACGACACTGCTGTTAAAGTGTTAATGTACTGTCACCAGCAAACGAAACTATTTTTGCTTCCCCTAATATTTAAGGCAGCTCATTTACATAGACCAAAAACAGTTAAGGACCCAATATTTATCCTTAGGGACTCCTCAGGAATTGATTTCCCAAGATGAGCAGTGCTATCCACAAGAGTCTGTATAAAAATAAAACCTTTATTTTCTACAAGTTAAATTGTAGAAATCATTTTAATGATTCCACAACCAATCGTTTTCATTACAGCGAATACCATAATAATCATGTCTATGAGGTTCATAAACTCTATGGTTCATAAAATCAAAAGCCTTTTATAGGTCACACATTAAAAAATCCTATATGCACTTTCTTGTTTAACGAGCAGGTTTTGATTCTATTACACTATATATGACAGATTCTGTTTAGAGGCTTTTCTTAAATCCAAATAAACTCTTTGTCTAAATATTAAACATTTCAAAAAAATTCAAAATTGTGCTCAGCAATACTCGTTCAATTTTTTTAACAGAACCGGTATTATTGCTATAAAACGATAATTCGAAATATCTAGTTCAACTTATTTGTTTTAAATGAGTTTTATAAGACTGAGCCTATTACTATCATATTAAAAAGATTGATTACTAAGAGAAGACGTTGTTTTTGAAATAACATGAAAAAACGTTTTTAAAAACCTTATCGGGATTGCCATTTCAAACCAAAGAGTTTGTTTTCTCAAATCCAGTTATTACTTCTTTCACAATAGTTGGAATTAGAAAAATTGAAGTTTAACATGGATTTTTTATTGTTTTTAAAGTTTTGATCATACAATCATAGTTATTTTTATAAGCCTAAATTATTCGTATTTGGACCTAAAATATTTAAGAACATATTGCAATTCTATTTAAAATATGTCTATCTATAACTTATCTGTGGCAATGTTTTTCTTACAACTCATTATCTAAAGATTAAAGACGCCAATTAACTTACAATTTATATGATCCATCTGGTATAGAGTTCGCCTGTTGTTTAAAGGCGAAAATTTTCTCTGTCATCATTACGTTATAAAAATGAAGTAGAAAGAGTATAAAAATAAAGGCCCATAGCTTTTGAATAGTCAAATAGCGTTAGGGTCGGGAGTGAATTAGATTTGGTGAAGAGGGAAATGATAGGATAGATGAAAGAGAGGAGTCTAACCCAAGACTATAAGAAGAAAGGTAGGTTAGGTTGGGTTCTCGAGATTGCTACACCCGTATTCACTTTGAGTCTCTGCGGTAACAGGGACACAGAATTAGTTTGTTGTCAAAATCCTCTTTATACTGCTGTGTACCAAAAACTGTAACGTATTATTTTAAGTATTGTTGATGTTATTTAAAATTTTTAAAGTATCTAAAACATCGTTAAATTGTATAAAAATATTTTCAGCAAATGGTGATAAAATAGAGAAATTGCATAAACATACTTTTAAATAGATTTTATGTACTAGAATAATGATAACGGGACACAGTATATTTCGTAGATAAAATAGTAATATTTTAAAATATGCATTTTTGTCCATTTTAACTATAAAACATTTAAAATTACACAGTCAAAAGTGAGTTTAACTATGTGAGTTGAAGTGGTGCAGGTGTAAGCAGTTACCTAAACACATCAATTATTACAACCCGCAAAGACTAACAAGATGAGACGCCGACAGCTTTATTACAAGCGAATGGCACAACTTTCTGCACGTGTAACAACTAGAGATTATAACTTACTCATTGGAACGTTATCTTATTATAGTAACTGTTTGTTGTGAAAATTTGAGTGTTTGTAACATTTTCTATAGAACTTTCCAGAATATTTAAATAAACGTAATTTTTCAAATCTAAATTGGATGACTTTACAATGTATAGCTTAAATTTGAATCCTTTTCCGATACATTATTTTCTAAACAAAGTAAGAAAATTCTGATTTTTTCCTATAAGTGTAAGATTATAAATTAATGCTGAGGTATATTTGTCCAAGTCAATTTTAAACTCATATATTTATAGCACACTATAAGAGTTATCTGCATTATGTATGTGTGAAATGGATCCTTGCCTATGTGTGTAAGTAAATTAGAATAGTCAAAAAGGTATCTCTATGTCCTGAAATGAATTCCATGCAGTTAACTCTCATAGAATTTAAAGAAGTGGGTTTAAAAATTTAAAACGAAAAATCTATAATAATATCCAACTTATAGTTACTAACAATTATTCTGTACAAGTTATTTGTTATTACAAATATACACATTAAACTAGAATTATACATTACACTAAAAATATTAATTACACTAAATTGTAAAACGTATATATGAATTCAATCTGAATACGTGATTATTTATTTTAACACAAAGTAGACAATATAAGTTGTCAATATAAGATTTTGGGAAATGAAAAATGTTTATGAAGGGAATTGAGACATATAATTATAATTTAATTTTAATTGTAATTTCAACTGAATCTTGTTTTGAACATTATCTTGTCATCTTCACTAAGTGTTTAATTAAAACTGCAAGCTTTTATTTGAATGTAACAGTAGAATCTAATTGTTACAAAATTTCATAAGGTAATTGTTAAAAGTAATTTAATTTTAAAACGTATAAACGAAAATTTATGCTATTTTTTTCCAGACAAGTTAAAGTACTAGCCAAAATAATTTCATATTATTATAACGAAATTCAATTAAAAGATCCCTTTTATAAATAAATTATTAAATATATTTTATTTATTTCATTCCCGTGATTTTCCTACATTAATTATACATTATGAGAAATGTCTTTAATAATTCAGTTCTGAAAATCACATGCATCGAATGTCATTTAATATTTTTGTATGATTCACGTTATTTCGTTACTATTTTTGTTAACTTCAGGAGTAAAATTTTTAAATTATCAAAAATAATTCAAAATAAATAATATTATGACTGAATTCTGTTTTACCTTATTATATTTTTTAGGGAATACTCTAATAGCGTCACTATAAGAAGAAAACAAGAGCTCTTTAAGAGAGATCGATAAGAAAGCTGAAAGGGAGCGATCTATCCAAGACTCCATGAAAAATGTGTAAATCTAGTTAGGGTGGTTCGGGATTCACAAGAATTTGTAAGTATCCAGTGTCTACCTTATATCATATGCTAAATGTATAAACGAAAAAAGAGTCCAATTATACAGCTTTAGACAAATTACAAATAACTTAGGTCGATAACTAGTATCAGAGAGAGAATTACGCTTGTTATATTCATCCATAATTTTCAAATCAAAGGGGATGTCCGCAAAACGAACTTAGTCAGTTTTCACAATATATAAAATAACATAACAAAAAAAGGAGACAGAAAACGAGTTTGCCCTTTCATTCATAACGCATTACATACCAAACAAAAACATACATTAAATTGTAGAGGATGTAAAACCTAAATTAATTAAAATAATTTCATGACACAAAATAAAAGTAAATAAATAAATAAAAAAAAAACAAAACGTTATTTGAATGGTTTGTTTTATTTCCATTAATTAAAAAATATATATATTTTCCCTCTTCCAGATAAAATTAATGTAATTTCTTTAACGAACCCATGAAAAATGTAAATAACGGTTTTTGCGATATTTAATATAATTATCGCATAACCGATATTAGGTAATAATTTAATAATTTAATATTAATATTTATTAATACTTAATAATTTAGAATTAATAATTTAATATTTTTATTTCTTCTCAACTTTAACATAGTTTTAAAAATACCATTAAACTAATTTAATTCACAATGGCAACAAATAATATAAACCGAGTTGCTCTAAACTAACTCTTGCTTAATAATTTGTTTTTAATCGTTTTTTATATGTGTTTTAAAACTGTTAGTACGTGTTTTATGTTTTTGTTTGTATACTTGACTTTTTGTACAATAAACTCACGTACTATGTGTTTTCAACATTGCAAAAGAGACAGCAGCGAAACTGGTAGTCTAGCGAAAAGGAGCATTTAGAGAACTACAGTTCCCAGACGGAGAAGATGCTATTTATTTAGTTAGAACTAAAGTTTATTGAATTTAAAAGCAATCGACTGAAATGTCAGATGAGATTTTGAATTTAAAAAACACTATTCTTTGTGATATACAAAATAAAAAAAAAAATTCTTTCTTTAAAAAAATATTTATGATATTCTTTGTGGACATAAAAGAGTACATGTGTTAGAATATAAACTTCGACAATAAAATGTATTGATTAAAAGTAGTATGAATGATTACTTTTCAATTGAATTTTATTGCTGGAAAAAAGAAATCAAAAGTTAAAATTCAATTACACTTAACAATGGCCTATTAAAAGAAATTCTGTGGCAGTTCTTCTAAATAAAAGCGCACAATTTTAATTAAAGGAGGAAGAAAACTGACAAGATCATGTTTACGACAAAACTGAGTTTAATTAAAATGAAGCTTCTTGTAAGTTCCATTCTATTTTTAAATCATCTCTTAGTTGGTCAAATAAACGTTTTGCGAAATATTTAGTATTTTTTCTATTTTGTGTTAAAATAAATTTAATTTGTATTTGATATTTGATAAATTTTATTTATGATTCAGAGTAATCTTATCTAGTATTTATGTCTATTTTTAAAATAAATAACTAATACAAGATAATATTCAGTACTTAAATGTAGAAGATCAATATGATTGAATATTTATTCTGATATTTAAAGCGAGATTTATTCAGATTACGCAAAATGTATCTGCTTTGATCTCAGTGATACGAAGAAATAATGAGAGAAAATGACGTCATCGTTTTCTCCTATACATTACTACAAACAAAAAACGTACAAACTCTACACAAATCCAGCTTTAAAATTGACAGATTAAATACATGATTTTATGTACTATTTGTTTTAAGATTTGCTTTGTTTCGAGCTCAATGTATCGGGAAATATTTTAAATATTACTATTTAAGCTATGGATTATAAAATTTGACCAAAATCTAACTATATTTAAAGACATTTAATTTAAGTAAATCCTTTAACCAAACTTACATGAATTATTTAGCAATTGTACTAAAAAAATCATGATTATTTAACACAAATAGCGTAGCCCAAATTTATATTATAAAATTTTAAGTGGATGTAGAATATAAGTGACAAGTCAAAATTCCTACAGGTAGACAAATAGATATCGCTCCTGTATCTAAATGTGTTTCTATTGTCTGGAGATTTAAAAAAATCTTTGAAAACATGTCATTGAAATTGTAATGCTCTCTCCTATTGTTTGTATTACAATCATATTTTAAGTATTTTTTTTATTTTCAATTCTTGTTTATTTTTATTATAAAATAATCAACAAAGTATACTTTTCATTACTAAAATCAATTATTATGAATTATTATGAACGATTCTTATTCTTTTATTCAAGTTATTTTCTTGGAATTCATTGTGAGAGGCAGTCAGGAAGTGCTTTTCTCTTTTTTACCCGCGTACATATGCAGGGGTTTGTACTCTCTCTTTCTCTCTCTCTCTCTCTCTCTCTCTCTCTCTCTCTCTCTCTCTCTCTCTCTCTCTCTCTCTCTCTCTCTCTCTCTCTCTCTCTCTCTCTCTCTCTCTCTCTCTCTCTCTCTCTCTCTCTCTCTCTCTCTCTCTCTCTCTCTCTCTCTCTCTCGTCTACACAAATCAAGATTTAACCAGACAGACAATTTCGCAAAAAAATTTAAATCGATACTTATTCATAACATTCACAAATTATTTAAACATTAATGTATCAATTATAAAATGCAAGTTCTGACATTCAAATTGACACAAATGGTTATAAATTCCTCAAATTTAAAGCTTATTTCAAAACAATTTTTATACTTAAATTTGTTGAGTAAAACAAGTATAAAAGAAAATGGTAATCAATGTCACTTCAATTTCTACGTAAACCACACATATATTTCTTGTAATTTATGTGTATTTTTAATAAGGAACAAACTTGTAAAGAATAATTTTCAGTTCCTAACTATGTAAAGAATAATATTGGTGAATATTTGGTTCTCATCACAAATTTGTGTTTGATCAGATTATGAAGTAAATTTGATTGCTAATCTGTTTGCAATTCATTGTGTAACCGGGAGAGGGGAAGAGGAAGTGGGAGGGGAACAGACTAATATACATGCAACCTCCGAGCAGAAAACTTCAGCAGGAATTACTGAAATCTAACTTTCAAAATTACGTATTCTTTTGCCTCTTCACTAAACTAAAACAATATTCTCGAAGTTCGTACCCTTCTCTATATTTAGGCTTGATTTTTTTCAAATGCAATATATCAGGAAAGACTTCAAATATTAAAATGTAGGCCTACCCTATGGGTAGTAAATTCTTGATATTATTATTATAAAAAATACCACTATATTCTTAATATTATTGTACTTCAAGCCTACCTAAACAAAATTATCTCTAACTTTTAACATTTAAATAATGAAAAAAAAGTGAAAGATTTTACAAAATTAACCTTAGAACAAATGTAAACAAAATATTTTGTACTTCCAAGACAGTTTTATCCTTCATTTCAAAATTTAATCATTATGTAGTATAATTAATTCAACCAATTTTAACAAGAATTAATTCAATCTAGTCATTTATCCATTTTAAAATTGTCGATTATATTGCCAAGTTCATCTGAAATATGTCGTAGCAATAAAATTAGTTTTTATTGACTACACTTTAAGTGATTTTTAATGCGAAATTATTATTTAAAACAACAAATTTTGAGTAGTTTGGCCTTTAGAAAATTAATGTAATGACAAACGACTTACAGACAGATAGATCGGAGAAATAACGTGAAACAAAATAAAAGGTTTTCAATTTTTTAAACCGATAAAGACGTGATATTGAAATTTTCACGCTGCGCCGTCACAATATATCTCCTATTTATTAATTTAATATATTATTATTTAAAAAAAAAATTTTATAAGTTACAAAAATGTAATTTGTATAGACGTAACAAAAATGTTGAGGATTACATTACTTTTTAAATTTACAAATCATTAAATGAGGATATTATCCTTTACATCAATCATATATAAAGTAGCTTACATTAAGGGACGGAATCTCTATGGGGTGGTTTGGGGTGTATATTAATCAAGTACGACCCCTCTAATCTAGGGTTGAATGTATTGATTACAGTTGTTTGTCTGTGAAACGTTTAATTGCATTTTGATCTGTATTGTAACTTTGTACCACAAATTATGAAATTGTGGATCCAAAAGTAAGTACTTATTAATATATTTTGTCGTTTTAATTTACCGTCTGGAGTTTATGCAAATATGATCGATAAACTCGTGTGATTTCAAAGTACTCTTTAAAGAATAAGTTGTGAATAATTAGTCTTAATAAATTGTTATGTATTTTTATTAAAACTGCCTAATATCCACCACAACACGTAAACTTTAAATGATATTGAAATGGGAGTTTTATAATTTCTATTGCTAGGTATAAATTGTATTAAAAATAATAAAATGTATAATAACTATACCACATTGACTTAAATGAAACAACATTAGCTATTGCTTTACGAATTGACGTGTACCCTGTACAGGAAGGTTAAATTTCGTCCAATCCAGTTCTTAAAACAGGCAAACTGCCTTTGAAAGAATTTTGTCACTCTCTATGTCGAACAGAAATTTAGGCATATAGTGAATTCAAGAAATTAAAATGTTCACGTAAAAAAATTAAAATTAAATTTCTTACAACCAAAACATATATTAACTCTATCGCGTTTCAACAAAAATATCGTCATCTTCAGTGATATATGAGCTAAAATAATTAATCTATAAGTTATAGGACTATAATAACTATAAATTATTGTTTAATTATTGTATTTCATACATTTCTGAAGATGGCAACAATGTCGTTGAAACACATTTGAGTTAATAAACGTATTATTTGTGAGTAATTTTGGTATGTTTAACATCTCACAAATTTAATTTCATATCATATTTCAGTTGGTAGGGATAAATAAATACATTATTTCAAAAGTACTAGTGTAATGTATAATATTTCATAATGTAGATATAATGTTATACTTAAATTAAAAAAGTAAAAATTAATTATATTTTTAGAAAATTTTGTATTTTTAATGCAGTTTCTTCTCAGTTCTAGTACAGGTCTGTTTATCGCAGGATAAATATATTTATACGTGAACAGGTAGCCGAGGTAAGAACATACCAGTTATTATACCTGAGTGATATTAAAATTTAAACTTTATTTCATGCTGTGTCGGATTAAGGGTTAGAGCTCCAGTAAATATTTACTAGCCCGTTCTGTAGCCTTACATTCTCTAACCACCTTACACTGATGTCTTCATTTTATCACTTCTCGTTTTTGTTTGATTAGAATAATTTTATCACTCATTGGTGAAGAGGGAGTAGATGTTATACATATTCTGGTACTACTCATTAATTGTAACAAAGAAGTTAATTTAAAATTGCCTAAACGAGTGGACCGATTTCAATCAAATTTTTTATGTGAACATAATTTGGTCGTACCTAGGGAGGATTTTTTACACTTGTTCGATAATTCATAACGCGGACTTGCACAAGGAAAACTGTACTAAATTACGAGCGAAATTACGTTCAAACAATAGAAATAGCTGTTTTCGAGAAAAATGTTTAAAACATTGTTTGATTATTGTTAGGCACAACAATTAATTGTCAAACTGTATCTAAATATTTCCAGTGTAATAAGCTTTCATTTGATATAAGACACTTCAGTTTATTAATTGAAATTGTAAGATAAACAGCTTAGGATTCAAAAATATGTTTTATCCTAAGATAGTATATTTTTAGCAAAATTTGATCAATTTTAGAGCTTATTTTGAAAAAGTGATTGTCACTTAGTATCAAAAAATAGTTTTGGTAAAAGTACGGACTATATAAAGTAGAAACTTTTTTTTTTTTTTTTTAATATTCTCTTAATTATCCTGTGAACTATTTTTTTTTCTTTACATCGTGACTTATTGACGAAAAATTAAATTTTTTCAACTTTCGTGCCACCAGTTGTTACTTTTCGTATTATTTTGTGAAAGCGTATAGCATTTTGAGTAAAATACAACAATTGTAGTGTATTTATTTGGTTTGAAACAAAAAAAATGGGTGTTTTATGAAAAAAGTGAAATACTCAAAATACTATTGTTGAATTGTTTTTAGGCAATCGTGAAATCGTATTAAAATCTTTCCCCTGTAATAAGCTTTCGTTTGATATAAAACACTTTAGTTTATTCTTTTAAATTATAAAAAATCCAGCTTGGGATCCAAAAATATGTTTTATAATTAACTGTGAGCTTAACACACCATTACATTTACGATAGGAAATATAGTTAAAGCAGTTTAAAATTTGATAGGACATGATACCTATAATTACTTACCGAAGAACACAAAGGAAATTGTAAAATATTCATGTTTCTATTATTTACTTCATCCCTTTATTGTATCACTTGTCACAAAACCACTGGATTAAGCATGACCCCTTCTTAAAACTTATTAAAAAAGTTTAGCTCAGTCTTCTCTTACAATTTAAAAGAATAAACTGAAATTTCTCAAATTAAATAAACGAGGTTAGTTTTTTATACAATTTGACAATTGTTATTCCTAACAATCCCACAATAGTATTTTGAATATTTCAGATTTTCCAAAAACACCTATTGTGCTTGTTTCAACACTAAAATTATTGTTGAAAAATAAACTAAGATTATTACCTCCGAAAATGAAAATGGTAGATTTTGCTCAAAATTTTATGCGTTTTCAAAAAATGTTATTGAAAGTAAAAATTAGTAGCAGGGAAGTTGAGAAACTTTAACTTTTCTTAAACAAGTAACGATATTTTTGAAACAGTAAAAAATCCATAGTTACAAGAGAAATCGAGAGAATTTTTTTTCAAGAATGTGTTTCAATTGATATATATATATATATATATATATATATATACATATAAATGGCAAAAAAAGTCCCGAGATATGAATAAATTGTATCTACATATCAAATGTGTTTCAAATCCGTTAACCCGTTTGGGCTGTAATGTAAGAAAAAAATTTTAACACTTTTTGGAACTCAGTGGACTGTATATAACCACAAAAACTCGAAATCTATTTTTGACCCTCCACATAAATTTCATAAGTAAAAAGTTTCTGTGTCTGGTATGAAATTAAAGAAAGTTTATAAGATATTTCTGTACACATATGTTAACATACTGCTTCGTAATTCGGTTACCACTAACTTTGTAAAACAACAATTTACAAATTCACAACACACACATAGACCAATATTACAACACACACAAACCAAAACAACATTTAACTCTACCTCCTTTCCTAAAAGATCTTTATTCGTAGGCGAACCCAAGGAAAGTCCCCCGTTGGCCGAGTTTGTCTTGGTGCATATTGATGCTTTCCTCCCTTCTCGACCCATCTTCACACTGGACCACTTGACCGTTGTTTTCCCTCCTTCGGCTTCACAAACCGCTACCAAAGAGCACCGATGACTCTGACTCCCTTTAAACTCATATTTACCGAGACTTCCACCTTTCTTACGTCTCTTTTGATTACCGTTCGATGCGTTGGATGCATTTGCACCACCATCGGAGTCGACGTCGTCGAAATATGTCTGTGTTGTGATTATTGGGATATCCATTTTACGTTTTGATTTCTTTCACGTTTAGAATCAGTTTCGATCATCAATTGCCATAATTTTATTTCTTATCGTGACATTACAAACAGTTTTATTTGATATGTTGAGAATTAAGTTGATTATTCGAAATAGCTTTATTTCACTTTAACTTCTTTTATATATATTCACTAATTAAAATACAAAATGTTTACATTAATTTTATTTTATAAACATAGTTGGCAATAGCAACTTAACGGTTACTTAATCACTGTAGCATTTAGCAATTTAGAAATATAAAATCAATTTTAAATCAATGTTTTTTATACATTTAACACAGCATAAAAGCACACTTACATACATTTATTAAAGTAAAAAAATATCACGTTGAGAAAATGGACGGGGTCGGGTTTATTTTAATTAATACTTAGTTATACAAGATACGTACATTTTTGTTTAAGTGGTTACAAAATAGTCGAGGTTTAAGCTATTTACTAATATCAAAGAAACGATCAGACAGGAAATATTAATTATTTTAAATGTAAAGTTATTTGGGTCACTATTGAATCTACAAATGAATAACATATAGTTCAGAAAAACACTAGAAATATAGTTGAAATACCGATTCTACACTAAAAACACTTGTTGTTCTATCACTAATAATCGGAGAGCAGCGGTTACTCAATGAAGAAGCTCTACACTCTACTGTCGCCTATATCTCATTCGTCCTACCCCTAGCCCGCCAGGGTTGCAACGCCGCACATGCGCATAAAGTTCATTCAACAGCACCCACATTCAATTTCATCCCTATCAGTTGAGATGAAACCATGGGGAAAAGATTTATGGACAATTTAGATAATTGCATAAAGGAATTAAATGATTTTTTAAAAAAATTGTAATACATTTTAAGCGATAAATAAAAACAAACGTATAGTATTGTAAAAGTGTTTAAAAGGTGGTTTTTGAATTTACGTCTGTCTGTCTATCCCTGTGTATGTGCCCAAAATTTAAAAATTAGTCATAAACAATTACAAAATTATTTATGTTAGATATTCCATCAACCAAAATATAAGTATATATATATATATATATATATATATATATATATATATATTGTTCAGAAATGAAATTGAAACATTACGTGAAAAATTTTAAAGAAAAAAATGAATAGAGAAAGAAAGATGTTTACTTCCCACATACATGTACTATAGAAAAAGTTATTTGATGGGTCAAAAAATAAATAACCCATTTTGTGATCCCGATCCAAGTTTTTGGAATCATTTATGTTGTATGTATTGTGACCATATCTTTATACTGCTATAAACACAAAATTCTGATTATTTCCGAATTTCCTTGAAAAGTGTAGCCTCTAAGAAACAAAAAACAAAATTTAATGGTCTCCATATCTCCAAAATATCGGTTCGTCTAAATGCGCCTGTTATAAAATTAAATCTATTAGTACCATTCGATTTGATATTAAATATATACATTTTTTAAATTTTATTTGTTAACGTCAAATCAATTCACTAAAGAAACTACAGCTGTTTCGTCATTACTTATGACTACATCAGGTTTATGTTTAATCCATATGGGAATTTAGTTATAAGAAAAGGTTGGAAACCTTGTTCTTGGTAGAGATTCATCACCAATTGTTTCTAAAATGTAAGTTCCTATTGGCTTAAACAAAGTTCCTATTGACCCACAAAAAGAAATGTATAGTCATTACAAAATAATAAATTTCACAAAATCAATTTTAACGATTTTATAGAAACGTTAATATTAGTGAGTCAAACCAATGATTAAAATATTATGCTTCAGGATTAATGAGGGGGGTGAGAAGAATGACAGACGTCCTGAAAAGGTGGATTTTATTCAAATAAGGTTAAGAGTGAGGTCGATTTATGGTTAAAGTGAAGCAAGTTTAGGCCCTTATTAACACTTTAACAAAGAGTCCATGATTCACCTTTTGATTGATTCAACTAAATGACATTTCTATGACGATTAATTTGGATTTCAAGATGGAAGAGTGGGAAAGCTTGTTCAATTTTAATGGATTTTTATTAATAAAAAATTACATTTTAAAACTGGTCAACACAATTAGTTAAATTGCGGCTTTGTAAATCGGGTAATATAATTCATGATTATTAGTGCGGCCTGAATAAAATTAAATATAAATACAATAATCGGTAAATTGTTATAACTATGTTAATTAAATCCATCAAGTGACAATTGTATTACAAAATGTGGTTTATTGTAATAATAACATTTACTTTAAATCATAATTGAAACGTTAATATTAGCTTACTGGGTGGCTGAAACCTGTCATACTTTTTACCACAATTTCCATCGAATCGATCAGGACATCATTACGTTTTTACCGGAACGCTTGTACAATGTTTTACGATGGTTAATATCTTTTAGCCGCCAAATTGGATTTCGGTAATTTTTGAGTACGAGGTACCATAGTAGTATTAAACATTATTTTCCAACTTTGAATTTAGCCGCAGTAACAGGTTTGTTTAATGCCTCAAAATAATTACCTAAAAACTGATGAAATTTGTAGAATATTGGAACAACAACATTGTAAGTAGGAAGGTCAAACTGGTGTTTGGACAGTAATTACGAATGGAGGTTTTACTTATATCCAAAAAGATATGACGGATGAGTACGAACAAGTAGTTTGTGAAAATGTAAAAGGAAGCTGACATTGTGTCATGATTAAAAAAAAAAAGGATTTGAATGGTCGGGACATGTTTAGCCGATGGAAGACATTAGAGGACCAAGGAAGACCAGGGGGGAGAAGAATAATGGATGTTGGAGGTGGAAGATAATAGAGTTAGAAGGGGAAGGAGGGGATGACGTGTGTAGATGATGTAATCAAGTTCTTAATGGACTGTTGTTTGAAATAAAATCATTAGCGTGGATTTCTTCACATTTTTAATACTGACTAGGCCTATGTATAAATTTATAATATTTTTTTTAGTTTTCGACTTCAGCAATTTTAAAATAATGTGAAACACACTACTTGTACACTTTGGCCTAAGTATGAAGACCTTTAATTTAATTCCGTATTCAATTATTTAAAAAAAATAAAAATTATTTATTGGTTTTTGAACATGAAATGTTCGTAACTTATTGTTTAAATATTCTCTTCAAACAATGTAGGCTATTAAGATTTCTCATTGAATTGTTTATTTGCATATATTTATAGACACGTATAAGGACAAACTTTAATAAAAATACAAGAACTACGTAGAAATAAGTAGGATATGGTATAACTCCACTTGAAAATTAAAGCTAATTACTACGATTAAACAAATCAAACTTTCAAGTATTTAAAATTGTTTAACCTTATTTAGCAATGAAGAAGGTAAAAAAAAAATCCACTTTGAAATTTAAAACAGTTAATACAGTCGTAAATAGTTCTCTTTTCGGTATCAAAATAAAATAAACTAGTTGAACAACAAAATTACACATACATCTTTTACAAGATCGATTAATGATTTCTATGTTATTCAAAAATCACGAGAGAACGATAATTCGTATCATAAATAATTTTGATTTCCAAGTTCAAGCAGTTCTTCATAAGGCGGTGCACAATTTCAATCTCAGGTACTGCCATTTTAGTAATGTCTTGTAAACGACATTCGTCTTAATTTTATAAATAATAACAATTTAATTACCTTAATAATGCAAACATTATCATTTACATAGTAAAAGTAAACAAATTAGATTATTCTTTGGCCAACAGAGGAAGTTTAGAGCTTATAATATTTTGTAAAGATAAAAACTAATCATAATATTTAAAATTTTCGATATAATAACCTTGAAATAATAAAATAAAAAAGGGACAAAATTGACACCACCAAAGTTTATTAACCACAGCGATAAAACAAAGCATATACCTCATCCATATTCATTAGCCATTATTTAATTCTCTTTGAAAACCATTCTGCTTGACACATGACGGTTTTTATTTTTCAACGTATTACGTATTTTTTGTGAATTTTATGAATACAAAAACATGTTATTTTTACTTTTATAATTGGAAGTTGCCTTTTAAAAACGTGTTTCATATTTATAAAATTGGGCAGGTATAATAAATATAAAGGTGTCTTGGCTAGTATAAAGGCTTCTAAACATAGGCCTGGTTTTCATGCCTCTCAAGAGAATTATGCCTACCATAGCTATCAGTGACCAGGTTGATACATTTTTAATAAAATTAATAAATTTTGATCTATGAAATTATCCAATTTGGTGAAGTCATTTGTGTTCTCAAACAGTGTAAAAAGACCACGATAGCAGTATTGAATTGGTGTCCTCCTACTTGCGGTCAGTCCTATTTGCGGTCAGTCCTATTTGCGGTCAAGTGTAGTTTCATGAAGGATGATCAAGGTTCTGGAGGTGGAAGGGTTTCCAGTTTGCGGTCACATCTTGAGAGATAGTTAATTACTAATCACAAATCAAGTCGTTTGCCATCTTCACGTGCCGGTCTACAGTTCCCGGTTGGCAGAATCCACAGGCTTCTGAGGAAAGGAAATTACACCGAGAGAGTAGGAGCCGGTGCTCCGGTCTACTTGGCAGCAGTTATGGAGTACTTGGCTGCCGAAGTTCTCGAGTTGGCTGGCAACGCTGCTCGTGACAACAAGAAGACCAGAATCATTCCTCGTCATTTGCAGTTAGCCATCCGTAACGATGAGGAGTTGAACAAACTGTTGTCCGGCGTTACAATCGCACAAGGCGGTGTGTTGCCCAACATTCAGGCTGTCCTCCTCCCCAAGAAGACGGAAAAGAAAGCGTAAGCTCTTTCCCTTAAACAAACGGTCCTTTTCAGAACCAAACAAATATACTTACCAAATTCACTGTTTTGACGAGAGGATAGTCAGTCAGAACGAACAAACGACTCTGTTCACTAAATAGAGCCTAAAAAAGGGGGAATAATAAACAAACACTGTATACATATATAAATAGAGAGGGAGAGAGCTACAACAAAAATAGATACTAATATTTATAGAATATACTCTTTCGCATTACAAGCATACTTCGTACTAAAGGTTCGCCAGTCCCAGACATTTTTAAAATAAGACTATAGATAAATTTGGATTGACTCAAAAAAACATTGAATTGAATCAAAAAAACAAATGGCTATATGGGGTTCAAATATGTGACCGCAAATTGGACAAATATCTTTCGATTAGCCCACGACATTTTTGGGGTGACCGCAAAATGGACGGTTTTACCCTTGACCGCAAATTGGACTGACCGCAAGTTGGATACAACCATTGAATTAACGTGCCTTGAGTCAATGTACACAGTACAGGATTTCACTTCTTTCAATGTTTTCTAATAACATTTTTCATTTTTTTCATTCGATTATAGTTAAAAAAATGTCTGGAAAAGATCAATGACAATTTCGATTTAAAATGGTAGTATTTGACTTGGGGAACAGAGTAACGAATTTTTGCTTTGATAAATCACTTTTATCAGTCAAATCTTACAATTATACGCCAAGAAAAATGTTTAGGAAATTTTAAACTAACATGAAGCTAAGAGGATAACCAATACAATTTCCCAAGATGATGTAAAACAAAATGGCTGCAGCTAGTTAAGTCAAGCAGTGTATAATGTGTTATATCTCCATTAAACGAAATTCTTTACTTACATAAATCGATTATTTTCAAACAACTATAAATATTTATCAATAGATTTATGCATGGAAAAAAGACTTCGCCACTTTCTAAACATAGTTGGCAATTTATTTTATAATCAGTGGTAGAAAATGTGAGCGAAAATAAATAACTTTGTCGCAAGTGGAACATATAACAAAATTAATTGCAGTAATATTTTATAAAATCCATTTAATTATATTTAAAAATAAAACATTGCAAACTTACATTATTTTTGCGAATTATATATATATATATATATATATATATATATATATATATATATATATATATATATATATATATATATATATAAATAAATGTAACTAAGATTGATTTAATCCTATTTTTTGGTACACGATAGATTCCAAATTTAGTCTCCGTGGTGACATAAAAATATATAGTGCTAACCCTACATCGTGGGGTTGGTGTAAAACTTTGATTTCGAACTGGTAGGGAAAGATAGAATTACAGCGACGGGAACTCGGAGTTCTGACCTCATATTCTCAACTTAAGAACCGTCTGGCTGGTCTAGGAATTTCATAAGTTGTTGGGATGATGGATTTTATTATTTTATTATTAAATAGTTACATTATAATAGATTTTCTATATTTGTCGAAACACAAAAAAAATAAATAATGTTTTGTATTAGTTACTCTCCCATAACATAATAAATAGATCCCAAAATTTTGAATATAGATAGGCCTAATATTATGTTTCAATTTAGCACTACTGTTGAGCTCACAAGAAATAAAAATATTACAAAAACTGAATAGGAATTAGAAACACATCACTTAACAAAATCAAGATGAGAACATTGCTACACAAAAGATGGCAAACGAATAACCAAATAAGTAAACGAATGTTTTGAAAGCTTAAGCGCCGGAAATGGGCTTACAAAAGAAAAGAAGAAGCTTTGAATAAAATGCATGGTAATATAAAAGAAAATAGGATGTGACAAACGACCGTAGATGGTGCGAAACTTGTTGACATAATTCTTAGAATTGGATGTTTGTTTTAAAATATATTGGTAGTATTTGGTTAAGAGTAAAAGGATAAAGACTCGCGTCAGTGTGCTCGACAGCAGTTCTTCTTCTTCTTTCTCTACTGCTTATTCCCTTACAAATTCGAGAAGGAACTCTCTGTCAAAGTTTTCGTTTGCTAATATCCGTAATCATTCCTTACAACTCGCTCAATATTTTTCTGTGCTTTTATCCCAGCTTTAAAATATCATTTTACTACGTAATTCTTGCTCTATCGCTACCTTTTCTTCCTTCACATTTCACTTTCAACATTTGATTTACTTTTCTTTCTTCTACTATTCTGTATGCATGTCTATACTACTGATGCTGTGTGTATTTAATTATACTACTAAATAATGTTCCTTTGCCATAAATTCCCCTCGGATTCTCTCATTCTTTATCATTTCTCTTTTCAAGACTTTCTCCCAAAGGAAAACTATTAACTGACCCTTTAAGTTGACTAAACTCCCTTTAAGAACCTCTCTTGGACAGATAGGCTTTCTAGAACATCAGAGATAGGATTGGAATCTAATTGGATAACTAACTGCATTTTAGTTTCAGTTATACTTATGGTTCCATTTCTTTTTCATTTTCTCATTCCTATAGGAGCCGTTATTAAGTAACCTAAAATTAATTTTTACTTTCAGTTTTTAAACATACAAAGTAACCATTTTATGATCTCGCCTTTTAAAATTTTTAGTGACAATTCAAATTTTAAATAATGCTTTCGTTTCAGACCTTTCTACAATAAAATACAAAAATAATAAATATACAACGGAATTTTAGGATTTTGTAATGTTTTGTTATAACGTTTTTACTACTCAAATGATTGAATTGATTTCCATGTTTTATCTATATAAAGACGTTATGCTTTACAAGGCTGACTATTTAATTTCCTTTTCAAATTTTCCTTAAAATAAAACACCCTCAATCTAAAGTATATATTGAAAAAAGGACTTTCACATTCCTACCTTCTACCTTAACAAATACACGAGAAAACTTAATATTATGTGATTTGTATTCCTTATTTTGATTTTATGAGACCATAAAAATATAAGTAGTTAAGATAATACTTAATTTTTTTTTATATACTGTGTATAAAAAAATTTAAAAAAAAACAGCTGCATCTGTAATTTTTGAGGTCAAAAACTCCAGTCTCGATTTTTGTACAATGACCACAAAATTCATATTTTTCTTTACATATGTAAATATTGTATTAAAGGGGTTTTTCAATATTTCTGCTTCAAAGAGATAATGGCTTTATTAAAGTTGACATATAAATAAATAGAGCAAGCAGTAAACGTCCCTCTGCAAAGCGAAACATATTATATCCCTGGGAGTATAACGTCTAATAAAGAATAACAATATAAGGTAGTAAATATTGGGCTGTAAATGTAAAAACCTGAAAATGTCGAATATATTATAAAAATGGTGTGTTAAAATTCTATCTGAGATTATAGCCCGTCCATTTATTGATGTACAATGTATAGAATCTACTGATAAAATCTGCAGTGTGTTTTTATACCCAGAGTAAAGAAACTACACATTTCGACTTGTATTTCAAATATATGTACAGGATATAATTAATTTCAGTTCACCCTTACACTCATTGATGATCTTGTATTCCCAATATATTAAAATATATAAAATTTGGGGGAGAGGAGTCAAAAGTTTAATATTAAAACAACATATATATGAGATCATGTAAAACATCATTTAGAAACACATTTGTGTGAGTAATGTGACTCACATTAATTTAAATATTTTAGCCTGCTAGTCGGCTGTTCAATTAAGATATGTTTGGTCACTACATGTAGTTCCCGTCACTTTAGTTCTAACTTTCTCAACCAGAATTCGCTGCTAATCGTATATCCCACTTCTCCTCACGATGTTAGATCATCAACATAACTTGTTTAGCAACCGTTTAGATTGAGCACATTAATCAAAGGCACTATCATCTAGAGCAACTAAAGATTTTTTTAGTATGACAGAATTTTTTTACAAATACATAATTTTTATCTTTAAAATTAATGTACCACTTATCTTAGCAAATATTAAATTAGTGAAATTACTTCAGTATGGTTTGTAATATTCAAGGGACAATAAAGCAATCCTTTTATTAATTTGTAAAGAAACCGAATTGTGGTTAACTAACTTTAGGCCTATATTTATAACGAGATATGGATACAATTCAGAAACCTCCAACTCTGAAGGATATTACTGGCATTTCACAACCGCACTTGCGGTAACGAACGTTCAGGGTTTTGAATTAAAATTTATCCTTGCATCCTTATTAAGAATAATACAGTGTTCAGAAAAAGTAGTGGCAAACTTTAAATGTGGTTATATGGGTGAAAATAAAGAAAAAAAGTTCCTATAAACTTCCAGAAACGCTACGTTTTCCAACTGAAGGCAATTTTGTGTTAAAAAAAAAAAAAATATATACCTTCTGAAGTTATTGAGATTTCGTGTCGAAATTTCCTATACACATTTTTTTATCCAACGGTTTACCATTACGCCAAGATTAAAAATCTTATCTCATAAATTTTAAAATTACGCTCGATTAGATTTTTTGTAAAGTTAATGGTTTTAGAAACATCAAATATTTAAAATCTAAAACAGTCTCGTTTTTAACAATTTATAAGATAAATACTGATAAAATTCATAGCATAAAAATGTGTTTGAATTATTTCATTTATGTATTGTAAGACTGAAAATTCATTACATTACCTTTGGAGAAGAATATGGTTGATTTGAGCGTCTCACTCTTTCTATTGCTGCAAGAATAAAGGTGTAACGCATTCATTAGATTGCCACAACTCCAATTATGTCTGTTTATACGTTTTGTTTGAGTAATACAGTTACGAAACGTTTCTAAGACATCCCTATTTCAGATAACTGAGTCAGAACCATAAGTTGTAACAAGCTTCTTCATCATTAAAATTCCTTTTAGTTGCAAGCATTTCTACACGCTTTGAATAGGAAGAACGTGCAAGTTATTTGTCATCACAGAATAATCTCACTAACAAGGTATTTCACTACTTCCTTTTCAATATTACGCTTTGAAAAATAATCATATCTGACTAACTCTGACAATTGTATTCTTTGAATGGAAAATAAAATTGGATGGAGGTTTTCTGAATGGTCTAATGTTGATTGTTTTACCTTCACTATTTCTTCGAATGTTTTGTGTCTCTGTGGACAATTTTTCTGTGGTAAACAGAATAATAAATTGGTATCATCATTGTTCCTCGTGACTACCCTATGTCCATGACGGAGTTGATAGCCACACAGCAGGAGAAGTGCTACGGAAACGCTTTGGGTCTAGAAATAAGTTGTTCAGTAAGTTATAGTTTTTAATTATATTAATTATAGTTTATTAATTGAAGTCACTGAATAACTGAAGATGGTGGCATTGTCTCTACGTTATCTATAAAATCGTCATAAAAATGCCTCTACCAATTAGAAAATTACTAACTGGAAACAATTTAGAAAAATGGCGAATGTTATAAAACATTTCGTAATCACTCTAGTGATTTTTAAAACCTCTAATATCTTGGGGTTAGTTACATTTTTTTTTGTAACAGTTGTACTTATCAAATAAAAAAGGTGTCACATATTTCGATCACTCTGTATATTTTATAATTATAAAACAGTTTATAGGATTCTTTTTATTTGATCTCTAAATTTTGCGTTATCTATTTTATAAAATTTATTTCATCTTACTTCGTTTATGGTTAGTTTTTTAAATTTGTATTTATTAATTTTCTAAGTCGTTTATGAACGCAATGGTTTTTCAGCTATAACCCCCCCCAATTTCTCCCAATTTATCACACAACAAAATCGTACACGGGAGCACTAGGTCTATAAAAAAATGTCATTTTCCCAGGAACAAAAAAATAGTAAAAGACTTTTTTTCAAGAATGTCGCAACGAATATAATTATTAGTTTTGTAAAAGGAAATGTGAAATCGTTTGTGTAATATATGTTCACGGCTTATTTAATATTGTCTCAAAATATGGGCAGGTTAAATTTTGTGAAATGCTGAATTTAAAATTGAAGGTCTTTAATAAAGAATAAATAAAAAAAAAATTAATCCAAGGAAAGAGCTATGTGGATCCTTACCAAAACATTTCAACTACTAATTTTTAAATATTGTTGTCTGACAACATTCCAGGCTATCATAAACTTGGCACTGTGTTTTTATTGCATTTGGAGATATAAATCGCAGTTTTATTACTATTCTGAACCGTCGCTAGTTTACTTTGTAACTGTCGCATACTAGGGTGTATGCTCATTTTTTCTATGTTTTGCAACCACCCTCTGTACATCCTGGGTGTAGTAATACTTTCAGAGGGATGTATACCAATTATACCAACTTGGTTTATTTTTGGTCTTTAATCGAAACATGCAGTAGCGCTATAGATCTGCAACAAACAAAAGAACACACCGAGTTTCGTCGTTCCTTTCTTTCCTGTATCAGTACCTGTCCTTTCACAAATCTCTGCTTATAAAATAAATGTGGTAAGATTATTTTCTTAACCTTTATTTAGCAATTCGTTTGCTTCTTGTAGGACTGTAGTCGTGTCCTATTTTTTCCTTGAATAAACAATGTCACTAGATAAAACAATTTACATCTTTGCATAAATTGAAGTGTTATGTTGTGATTTATTATTTACCGTTGTTTCTTATTTAAAAGCTTTAAACTGAGTTAAAATGTAAACCACTACAATATTTACAATTTTAAATCACCCTCCCTAGGAGCAAAACTACACTCACACGAATTTATTATCTTCCTCAAAGATTTTTTTAATTCATCTCTACCTTTAAAAACTGTGATTTTTCATACAGTATGCATACTTATAGGAAGTTCAAAAAATCCTGGAACAGTTAAATAAGTCCTAAATTAAGAACAATATAAAACCCAAAAGTTACAAATGTTTTCTGATATAAAAGAAATACATATGAGGTTAATTCAACCCTTCCCTTAAAATTCCATTTGTTGGAGCAAATAAAACCTTCAACTTAGTGTTACCTCATTTTAGGCATCTTATTTAAGAAAAAAACCGCACAAACTATACGTTTAAAATCTTGCTGCAATAAAAAATGCCTTTCAATAAAATGTCCAAATCAAACGGCTACCACTTCAGTTCCATATTTTTAGAAAAACAATAAAATACAAAAAACGCAGAACTTACTTTAATATAATTTGACGGACCTTAATGGAAGATATTATTATTTAAAATTTAAAGCTTCAATGTGACCCGAAAATGTATAACACACGTTTTCATCTATTTAAATGTAATGTTACATATTTTTTGAACTGGCGTCATCTAAGGTCCAGAGTTTATTCAACCAAAGCGAAAACGTGGGTAAAGTGAGAAATGAAATAACACTGTCAATATTGAGGAAGACATGTTGAACGTTGTGGGGAAATACTATTACAGATTGGCACACTGTCAAGCTGTCGATGGAAAACATTTTGAAGGATTGCTCTAAACCTGGTAAGTTTTAAATTAGAAATTACTTTATATTTGGTTGTGTGCGCTCTGAGATAATTGAATAATACTTAAGATATGAATTGTAGACTAATTTTAAGATATACACTAAAATTTCAAATAGTAATCACCAGATTATAGTTTGGTAAGGAAATTACTGTATATTTCGTCTTTGTATTCTATTTGTAGAGTATAAGTTGTGAAATTGGGAAATTGATCAGCCAAAATTTTTTATTGGAGCAAATAGCGATCTCCATGAGATATCACTTACTGGGGAGTAAATATTTTTTAAAAATTGTATTATCCTCCAAACGCCACACGTACAAAAATGTATAAAAAATCATATACAAAATGTATTTCTCATATAAAAAAAAAATCACATGTAAGATGTCTTTTCCATCTTTTCGGGTTTATGATTTAATTACTGTTTTAAAACTTATTGCACATTATCCATAAAACCAGATAATACAAATTTAAACACAGTGTCAGTAAAACTACTTTTCCTACATTTCTGTTAGGACTTACGAAATTACGTTGAGTACAATTTTCAGTCACGTTAAAATTACTAGTTGACACGTTTCGGAAACCTCCATCTTCAATAATTTTACACAGAGAAACTAACTTACATAACTAGTTTTGAAGTTGGAAGTATTCCAAAACGTGCCAACTAAGAATAATAAGATGACAAAGCTAAGAATGGTTGAAAATTGTACTAAACCTGAGTGGTACTAAATAAAGTTATTTAGTTCGAGGTTGTGGTTGTGGTTTTTGTAGGTTTGTAGTATTTTGGAATACACTGTATATTTGATTAAATATAAAATACTACTATATCTTAAAACTTTAACAATAAATCATTACATTTTTCTATAAAAAAATAATAAACATTTAATATTTTTTAAGCGATGGCAGAGGAGAAACTAAAATTGAGAAACGACTATTCTTTAAATGGAATAGAATTTTGTATTCAAAACAAAGAATAGGAATAAAAGAAGAATCTAAAGATGTGTAAACCGAAATATTCAAATACAAACGTTTGACTCCAAACCAATTTTGAAGTAATTTAACTCTCGATATTTAAAAAAAATTAGAGGATACGGGAACTCTTTATTTGTTTAAATTGTAACTTTATATCCCAAGGGCCTAAAGTGAGGTAAAAATAAAGAATATAAAATCTTCATAATACTGCTAAAAAATGCAATTTATTTCATCAGGGTTTAGAGAATTATACGATAAATGAGATTTAAATTTTCTCAAAAAAACGGAAGGACACCATTTTTCTATTTATAAGAACAAAGGATTCATATTTAAAAAACAGATCAATTATAAACTTTTGTTAATGAAATATTTTCAGTTTTGATCTTTTCATCTGATTTCACAAACAATATTGAAAGTTTCACAAATGTATAACTTGATTTTTCAAATTTAAGTCCAATTATAAGCTGTTTTTTTTTTTTAATGTTTGAATAAAAACTTATTTTTTTACAGTTAAAATAAATAAAGTTTCAAATAAAAATCTAATATACAAACCTCTTATATAAATTTAAAACGTTTAGGAGATACTGAAAACATGTAATTAAAATTGTAGAGCCAAAAATAAGTTTCTAATAATAAATTATAAAAGAAAAAATTCTTAAAACTGTTATTTATTTATTTTATTTATTTCATCGGAGTTTACAGAATTTAACAAATAATAAGATTTTACTTTTTCTAAAAAAGGGGGAAAAATATTTATGTTTGTAGGAACCACAACATTTACATCTAAAAATGAGTGCAGTTGAAATTGTTGAATGAAACATTTTCAATTTTAGGGTTTAGATCGGACTTTACATACAATATTGACTATTTCACAAGTTTCTAACTACATAAGTGGATTTACCTGAAAATTTAAGAGTAGTTAAGTTTTTGAAATATGATTAAAAGTTTAGTTTTGTTTTGGAATTAAAAATATGAAATGTAAAAAAAAAAATAACAACCTCCTTATTGTCAGTATATTTTTGTAAACGTACTAAGATTAAAATAGTATTCAGATATGATTTGCTATGGACACCTATAATAAAAACATAGATTTACTTTTTTAAATCTACTCACTCCCCTTTGTTCTCCTTGCGAAAATTGAAACAACACAAAAAGATAGTTAGTTCCATTTAATCAAATATCTTTTAGTTGTTATTCATTTAAAAATAATAAAGCCTTTTCAATAATTATTATTATTTTTGTTCATTAAATTTTGAATAATGTAATTTTCCTCTGTAATACTACTATTCTCTTTAAAGCTCGGCCATGTATTTTTATCACATGGACATAATGCAAATTGAGCTCGGAAAATGAGACTACTAGCTTTATTGCCAATTTATTTTCATATCTGGAGCAACAATGTAAAATCGATTACAAGGGATGTATTAGAATATCGCCTTTCTGTCTGCTTTGAGTTTTAACTTTGAATTTAACGATGCTATTTATAACATATTAGAAATTATAATTTATTGGTAGATGGAATTTAAAGTAGACTATTAATAAGAATATGCAAAAGTTTAGTAATATGTACAATGCATTAAATATAATTTACCTTAAGTTCTTTTATAACTGTAGGAAAATGTTTGTTAAAACATTGTTAAAATCACGTTTTTCGTATTGAAATACAAATTACCTTTTTAATAGACCACCAATTACATCTGCGTTATGTAATGAAAACTTAATAGAGAGTTCATTTTTGTTTAGGATAAGAGTGACCCCTAAAAATACTTCGTAAATTTCGTGAATTATTAATAAAAATTGTTCGTCAGAAATTCAAACCTGTGAATTAAATCATTCTCATTATTTAAACTTAAAATTATTATGATATATTTTTTCACCACGAAAACACTGCAAATGCCAAAATATTTATTTTAATTTCGTCAATATTCTCTTATTAATAAAATTTTCTCGACTTTATCAATTTAAATTAAATGTATGAAACTTTTTAAATATAAAACATTTCTTCAAGAACAATGTGGATTATTTGTAAATGTTATGTAAATAATTATTATACTTGATTTGCTTTAATCATCCATCTTAAAATCTAAAACAGAACTAACAACAACATAATTTTGTAAATAATTAATTATGACTCTAATTTTAATTATCCTGCTTTATATTGTAAAAATATAAATACTAATTATTCCGTTGCGTTTCATTCTGTGGTTGTCTTCCAGACAGCTTTTCTGCTTAAATTGTAGTCATCATATAGAGTTACCGTCTGTATAATTACAGATACAGAATTCTAAATTAGTTACTAATAGTGGCTCTACACAAGCTCAAGATACTTCATCAACACCCTAATCTTGAGGTCCCAAAAGAAAAATTAGTCTCATCAATAATAATTGTTGTATGTTTTCTAAGAATATTCCGAGTTTATTAAATGTAATAAACTAAAATTCATTAAAAAATATTCTTAGAAAACTCTTTGGTGTCCTTAAAAAATATGGTGTTGACCAAGTAGAGTTTAATCATTATTTTATTAATCATGTAATTTTGAAAAACCTACTGTAAAGTGTACAATAACCAAATTTCTGCCTAGATAATTTGTAAAGTATATTAGTGTTTTTCAACAACTAAGGTAACAAAATGAGCAATAACTGTATAACATAAACCCGATGACGATTTTAAAACAAAATAACCGAAATAACTTCTGATACACAGTAGATTGTCACATTCAATAAATTGCACTACAGATACTCTACGATCCATTTCATCCTTTATATAATGAAAAAGAAATAATATTAGAGGGTTGTCCCTAAAACCCGCCAGTCGATAATCTCTCGTTTGTATGGGCTGTCGTTTACGTACATATTTAGAGTGCTCTGTTCCTTAACACCTGTCATGCTATCTTACATGCTTAAATATAAGCTCTTGTCACGTGTCTATGTAGATATAATATAACATTAAGCTATGATTAAATGTTCAATCGTAATTAATTCCGAAGTTGTAAATATTAAATATTAAAAAAAAAAATTATAAAAAAATGAGGAAACAAGTAATAAATTTCGCATTTTTATAATTTTAAATAGATAATGAACTATAGAAAAGGATAGAAGTACTTTATAATAAATATAATATATAACCCAATTGATATTAGATTAAAATTATATATTCATAGTAGCTATTATATTCTTTTTTACTTTTATTAGTGAATTAATTAATTCTTGAAATTTTAAAATAATGATTGACGGCAAAAAGTGGATATGTATTTTATCAGACCACAAATAAAATGATATGATTTATTATAGGTCTTGAAAATTAAATTTATTATTTAAATCTAAAAAAATTACACTATTTAAATTAACAAAATGTCCATTAAATATAATTCTATATATTTGAACAGATTTTAAAATAAAAATAAAGAACAGTCATTTAAATTTGAAGATTTGGTACATGTATTATATTTTTAATATTGACATGTTAAAAATATATAACCAAAAATCCGTTAAACAAATGTATACATTTAAAAAATTTTGAGGAGAGAAATATATTAAAACTAGTCGAAACAAAATAAAGGACTTTCACGAGTGATTTAACAAAAACATAACGTTTACACTCCTAAATATTTCTTCAAATGTTAGCAAACATTTGAAAATTTTATGTTAAAATCAAGTTATTAAATATTAGTAATCAAATGTTAAAAATTATTAGGAAATTAGATAATATATTTTATATTATTACAGGGTGTTCCAATAGGAATGCAACATTGTTCACAGGTCAGGTGTATTATTTGCAGCAAAATAATGAAACAATTTCTTGTAAACATATTTCCGGAAACGCTTAGTTTCCAGGGAATTCACCATTTTTGATTTAAAAAAAAAATCTTTCCTAGATAATATATTAAGTTCAAATTTCTCATACCTATTTATGATATATATTTGAACAAGTGTAACAAAAACAAAAATTTTATTCTGTATAGTTTCAAAATGGCGGCAATTAAACAGTGTTAGTAACGATTTTTAAGTTCATCGAATTTACAAACACGTCCGTCAATTTTTAAATTAATTTTTTGTCTCAAGTAATGTTGTAACAAGTTTATTTTTAATACAAAATGACGGATCGTTTGGATATTAAGTGTTATAAACCTACGATTAAATGGACTTTTTCATTTATTTTGGTCCAAGGAATATCATGTGGAGTATGTCGGTTTCCTCCTGGAAAACCATTAACTCATCTTTAAAGCTTTAGTTCATTTCTAAACTTCTTTCACTTTAAATACCTGACGAATTGAACTGTTTTTCTGAACGATTCAATATGAAACCACGTCTATCGGAAAACGTGTAGAACTAAAAAGCTAACATTTGAACCCCTTTCCCAATTGATCGTTTGGTGAGGTAATTTGTTACTCGTTAATCCCTTAAAAATGGTATATTACTCGATGGTGTTAAGTATAAGAATTACACAAAAACAAATATTAAGTTCATAAAATATCATTCTCTAAAACAGCTTCTTCAGAATTTCTAAAAATTGTTCAAAATTTATAAACAAAGGAGTCTTTTGGAACTCCTGATATTATGGAAGTAGGCTACACAAGTAGACACAAAGTAAACAGAAAATTAAGTTTTTACTTACAATTTGATGAGAGATAATTTTTCAATTCAAAAACTTACCTGTAAAGAAAACACATCTTAATATTACTAAAGTAAATACATTATTATATAGATATCACATAATTATTTGAAGTTAGTTTACTAAATTAAGATAAACTAGTAACAGAAAATATGCAAAGACAAATTATATGATAATATACACCTTATTTGTCAATTTGCAAAAATAGATTGTCTATTTGGTTTGTAAACAAATGTTCACAATAGAAATAATTATTTATTTTGCATATTAAAACATTAAATTCAAATAAATGCTAACAGTCTCACTTTGCAAAATCTTTAGATTTAAGTTTTTGCAGTATAAGATGTTTAATTTTATAGCTGGGTATTTCGTCAGAATGCAGCTCTGGAAATTAAAATAATTATTTGAAAATTAGTTAAATTTAATATTGTATGTAATTTTATAATTAAAGAGCTAAGTGAAATAATATGAGATTCAGGAAGATAATATTATGTTGTGATTTTAAATATATATTAATCCAGCTTAACAGCGTGTTTCTCCTTCCGGTTCACAGCAACTATTTTCTGTCTTCCCAAAACTCTGGTTGTATATATTCGCTCCGATATTGCCTTTCGTGTCACCCCATCCATGTTCCCTTAGGTCTTCCTTTTTCTTTCCCTCCATCGATGTCCAAAAGATAATTTTCCTGGGTATACCTGTACCATCCATCCTCTCAACATGTTCGTACCAAACCAGTTGTCTTCTTCTACTATATTCATCTTATCATCTATAATAACTCTAATTCTGTCAATCTGTATTCATTCCAACTTTGACTTAAAAATTTAAAAAAAATATTATTAGAAGTGTATATACGACCTAGACAAATTATTATTTGTATATACGACCTAGACTGGGAATTGAACGCAGGATCTTTGACCAATGTTCTACTAACTGAGGTATCCTTGGTCGCTTCACAGTATAGGGCGTACACCTCTCCCTTGAATTTGTTTTTGCTGCAATTTTTGAGTTATAACAGATAAATTACCTCATTACAAAGACATTGAACTAATTTGTATACTCGGCTTGCAGTCTTTACTTATATAATTAAAAATATTAATTTATTGATTTAAAATTTTAAACATTATTTTACCAAGCTAGTATTATTAATTAAATAGTTATTTCAAGATTAAAATATACGACCTAGACTGGAAATTAACCCAGGACCTTTGGCTTTACGCGCCAATGCTCTACACACTGAGCTATCTTAGTACACCATCACTTCAGAGTAGGCATATTGCCATCTATTTATACTACGCCATAAGACCATTTCAAGTGTAAGCAGCCGGCGCTTCACAGTTAGCCATTCTTGCTGTAAGTTACCGAGTTTTGCACCTATAAAGTACTATACTCTTAGAGGTGGAGTCAAACAAAGATTTCCATATAAGGTGTTATATATACTAAGAAAGAAATTGCAAAAACAGATACCGAATTTACAGAAAACCCGCTCAAACTGACTATACCATATACGCAACATCAAATCTTCCACAAAGACGTAAACTTGCTACATACAACAATTTTGTCAATAGAGCATTAACAGTCCCTACGAAACCCAATTACTTTGATAATGGAATCAAACAAATAGTCTTAATAACGGACAACACAAATCTATACGTGTTTAAAAAACAGAAGTCGACAATTAAAGACAGGCACGATACAGATTAACGAAAACGATAAAAGACAAATATATTACAGTAAAATACAATCATCCCCTCGAATACAAAACTAAGAACATCATCCAGAAATAAGAATAAAGATTAACATACTTACATATAACAACCAAATATTTAATAACCAGAAACAGGCAGATACGACCCTTATTCATATAGTGGCTTTTATAGGATATCTTACAACGACTGTTACAAAAAATATACAGGACAAACAGGTAGAGCATTTCGGACTACACATAAGGGACATCTACCCTTAACAACATTACATTCAAATTTTCACACCTTTTCAACACTCACTGTAGTTATAAGATTGAAGGAAATTTAGAAATACTACAAATCATATAAACAGGAATAACCATGAACATATTGGAAGAATATGACATATAAAAGCAATACAATAAAAACCCAGAATCTCTGTTAAACGAAAAACTGAACTTTGTAACCACTTGTATATACGACACGATATCAGCAATAGAATATAAGAAGGTTGAAGGGTTTGAAATGAAGGGTTTAAACTGAAGGGTCAGTTTACTAATAGTGGGATGATATGGCCTTGACCCGCAATAAAAATAATATAATAAACTTTAATATGTACCATTTGAATACAATAATAAATGTTGTAATTGTAATGTATAAAGTCTACTATGTGTATATGGTATGAGTAAAAACTAATTAATTAATCATAGTAGTTCGATGAGGCTATACAATGTTCGATGGATACAACAACAATAAAACAATAAACACATAAAATATAGAACATATTATACTGATTTGCACACCCTGTATGTGCACAGAATGGTGGTGACAAGTGCGACCCTTGTCTTGACTCGTATCCCTTTGAACGATTTCTGGCATAGGAAATGTGATCGAGTCATTTAGAGAGACAGACCATTTGTTCATAAGCGATTAAGAAATAAAACTAATTTTGTATTGTATTATACGTAGAAGTGTGGCTTATTTGTAATATTAATAAACCGGTATTTTGAAGCCGATACAAATCCACATCTAAAATAAAGAGTTATTGTTAAATAAACATAAAGTTGCAATTAAAAAATCAAAATAAATAAAACCGATAGTCTTGTTCTTGGGGGATCAATGTCCGTTTTTAAGGTATTAAGGCAAATTCTTTGCCTTTAGTTTCGATGAATTATAGATATTATCTTTCTATACCGTTGGATATATTTCATCTAATAAAGAATTCTTTTGTTAATATTAAATTATCTGAAAATATAAAAGCGATATATCTCCCCCTGAATCCAGAGTATCTTTGTAGTCTTACTCTAAACTCGGTCTTAAAATAATAAGTTTCACCGGGAAACAGCGAGAAGTTATTTTAATGCAATAACGTCAACTTATTTAGAACGGGACAATCAAAAACAGAGACATAGCAACACGTGCAAACTGTCAACATAATAGACAATATTATGTCAAGGAAAGGAACGAGTTATTATTTCACGTGAAGTAATTATTTTTGTTTCACAATAAATAAAATGGTGTCACTATGAACGTGACTGGAATTTGATACTCAAGTGAAATGTATATTACATAATTTTTGTTTTGTTTTAGGTGGTGTCTCAATATGATTATGTTTTGTTGGCGTGTGTATGGTACAGTTTGTTTAACGTTTATATGACGTACAATATTGTTTTTAACTCTCAGTTAATTATGTAGTGAATAAGGGTATTCGACGTATACACGCTGGGTATCCCCTACACTTTTATCTTATAGTCTGGTGTTAGATCCTTGTCTTTTATCTTTCCTTTTTGGTCACTCTTGACCAACTCTTGTTCACTTCCTACTTTCACTTTAATAGAGTATTTAATGTCTTTATTTTACGCTATTTCTTCCTATTTTCTAAACAAGAAAAAATATAGTTGCAACTAAAGAAAACTCAATTGTTAATTAATGTAAAGGGTTATTATAGAAGACGTAAAATACACCCGACGAATTTTATACATTTATACAAAAATTAATCATCACAAAAATTTAAAAAAAATATAATAAATCAATAGCTGATGAGTAGAATATCTGTGTAAACTCTTAAAATCTTACTTTTGACGACCTTATTTTAGATTGCATGTTTGTATGTAACATAATATTTTACATATCCATTTGGGTAATTGTAAAATATTTAGAACTCAGTTCTACGACTAATCTGCAGGTTTCATGACCTCAGATAACCTCGAAAGTGATTTTCGACTTGCTCTCTGATCGTCATGCTTGTAGTTGTTCTTAAGCACTACAGTGGACTAAAAATTAAGATAAGGTCATGCACATTTGGTAGGGGATTATAGTATGAGCTTATATAATCCTTTAAAATTAAGCAAAATCGAATTAATAATGTCAAAATGGCGGCAATTATCAACAGTTTTTTGTTCATATCTTATCTTTAATTCAACTTACAATACCCTAAATTTGATAACAATCTGTAGATTTCAATTCTGCAAGTAGTGATTTTTTTTTTTTGTTATTCGTAAAGTTACGAGATCAGGCAAGGCACAAGCGAAGCAAACGGAGACTTTTAAAAATATACATATCTAATTGGTCAATTAGGACCTAGCTGACGTCAAGAAAGTAACGATATAGGTCATTACGACATTCAGATAACCTGTGTAATATTCGTTTAAAACACATTTTCTTACTGAGAATATTTAACGTTTCCTACAAGGCCCAAGAAACTAGCTTCATGGGTATCCGCTTGTATTATATTCTACAATGGGGCAAGGTGAAGTGGCCTTGATGGCTCCAATCAACTTGTTTTAGGATATTTCAATATACAGTTCTAAGAAAGCAAAACTAAATTTATTTTCATTTGCAAATGATCATTTTGACGTTTATGAATATACACTTTTGTCTACATTCGTATGACAAAGAGAATTTTTTAATATTACAGAAGGCTGCAGTGAGTAATTTATTCTGGTATTGTCACGTGATTCAATAACATGAGCAACGTTTGTGGTAACTTTAATCATCAAATGGATCCGCAACAAACACTTCATTAGTAACATAACACGTGTATTGACTTTCATATACACATTTATTGGAACTGAACTATACCAGACAAGGATAATCATTCAAACAACTTTGCATGTTGTAGTTCAGTAAAGTAAGTTTACATTCAACAATTGACGACTTATTCGTTGAAACACGTCTTGTTGCCACTAACGAAATATTGTATTAATTGTGAAACGTGAATTTCCTTTACTTTGGTGTTTGAAATTTCTACAAATGTTGCTCATATCAAGTGTTTTAATTGATTAAAACATTAATAGACAACACTTAAATAGGGCTAAAATTCTTAACTGTTTGTGTATGTTTTATATGAATAGAAAATCAAATGATGTTAGGTTTTCCACGATTGTTATTTTAAATATTTAAAACTATAGAAATATTAAATACGTACACGTCAATAGTTATTTATTAACTTAGACATAACTTCAAATAGACATTATGTCGATGATGTATTATTCTGTAAACGCAGTGGCTAGCTTTTACAAGAAATAACTGCCAACGCTAATTTAAAACGTCACATTGATTTGATTGGACCACTGCCAGAAATCCCCAGAGGCAGTGATGTCCTTTGCGAATTCGTGATGTCATATGTCCAAGTTTATGCAATTCATAAATACGATCTGTACTTATTTTTAAAGTAAACTTCAAAATTTTACTCTTTTCTTAAAACAAATAAATAAATTCATAAATTAAAAAAATAATAAATTTAAATTATGTTTGTGGTACATTTATCCGAAGGGTTTATTTGAACTATTTAAAAAGTTTTTTGAGAGACGATTTTGGATATAAAATAAGAGATATTCCAAAAATTCTTTGTTTTTAAACAAAAAATCCAAAATGGTAATTTCGATACCAAATTTGACGAAATGTTTTTACTATTAGTTTCAAGTATGCCACATATTTTCATAACATTTCATTTCACAGTTTCAAAATGGCATTCATAAAAACTTTTTGAAGCCAAATATCTTGAAAACCATTGGTTTTACAAAATATGTACAAAGATACAAAATGGTTAGATTTTTTAATTATGTTTTGAAGAATGCTAAGAAAGCGGTAATATAAATTCATAACCTAAGTTTTCTTACATTTCCAGCAATCAGCAGTCAATTTCTAAAGGGGTGACTTTAAGAAGTGAAATACTTTTTATCTCCTATCACAAGAGTTTAGCACGTGACCTTCTAGTCATACCTTGATGCGAATTAACTGAAAACTAGTTCTATTTTCTAAATAGTTTTAGGTTATTTTTACCTTTTTTATCGTGTTTTAGTTGTTTTATCGTGTTCATTGGATGGCGTAAGTTGTTACATACTCTAGAAACGTCTTACATTAAAAAAAAAAATGTTGTGAAATCGTGGAATAAAATATGTTAGTATTATGAAAAATTCACTATTACCCAAAAACTTTATATCCAGAATAGTTAAGGATATCTCTCCAGATCAAGGTGTTCATTACTTTTCATCCAAATTAAACCAATTAAACAGTTAATTGTACAAATCAGAAGACAAATTTGAATATAATTTTATTTGTTGATTCTTTGAGGTAACGGTGACTTCAAATTTCTTTCAAGGAATATATGGAAGCCATAAAGTGGAACCTTTTGATGTGTTTACTGCCTCGTTTATAACGAATAAACCAACCAAGTGTAAAATGTGACAATAAAAAGACTTCCCTTGAAAAACAAGGAACGATAAATGTCCTTCATATCTGCAGCTGGTAGGGATTATCCAACATTTATTCCTCACCATTTCAACTAATACAATATTGATATCGTAACAGAGAGGACAACGTATTCTCTCTTAGAGATTTCTTAGAAACTAATTACGTATTAAATAGAAAATCAATCAATTAATCAATCTTAGGGCGTTACAGATCTTGAAGGGACCAGCCCTTTTTAAATCTTCTAACACCCATTCTTGATAAATCCTTCTCCACATCATTCAGTCACTACTTCTTTAGTATGTCCTACTATTCTAGCTCCTACTGGTTGCTGATAAAGTACTTTTATCGAAATTATAAATTCCTCATGCCAATTACATGTAACAACTCATTAAAATACCTTTCGCCTCTTTTTTCTGTTGATAAATATTTCTCCAAACATTTTCTGCAATTCCACAATTTTTTTATTCGCCACTTGCCTTTGTTTTATCCGACTCCATACATTTTGGCAATATTTACTACCGAAAAAGTTTTTTTTTTTAATATTTTTTAAAAATAACTCATTTATTGTTTGACTTTATGATAACACAAAAGTTAATAATTTTCAATATATTAGGCAAAATAACGTTTATAAACTGCCGCTATTTCGAATATGTAATTTGTTTCGTAATAATGTTTATAATAAAAAATACGTATACCACATCAGGATTTGTTTTTTGGAAAACGAAACTTTTTTACTTAGGTTTAAATCAATATTGGTACCTAATTTTATTTCAGAAATCCTCTTTCAAATTCTCTCCATTTATTTCATCTTATATATTTTTTTTTTCATCTTATATAAACGTTTATTTTAGGAATTCGCAATGTATTTCAAATACTCACTACTTTTGCTGCATGTGAGCCAAAATGTTATGCATGCCAAATCCCAAGTTTACAACATTGTACGTTGGACTGGCTACAGTTTCTGCCTGACAAAGATACAAATACTGCAGTTCTGAAAATGTATCTAGGTACTCAATAACATCCTTACTCCATCAGGAATAACTATAGTTTGAATTTTTTTAATAACTTAAAATAAAATAAATTTACTGATGTATAAACCATAATATTCGTTTGGACTTGTTCAAATATTTATTTTATTTTTAAAGTTAGACATTCCAGATGAATTAAGTTGCCCAGCAAAGAGTCTTTCAATGATAAACTGAAAGTAGCATTTCCCATAAACCCAACAAAAACAAATTACATGGCAGCAAAGAAAGTTACAGAGACTGGATATGCTATTCAACACCAATAATTAAACTTCTCCTTAATAACAGAGCTTTACTGTTCTGGCATCTATAATCACGTGTGCTCAAGAAAATCCAATATAAAATGTATTTCAATAATTTCAATTTTTGTAATAGATGCCACAAGAAAAATATACAATGCTGCGATTTATGAAAATCGGGTCTAACCATTATAATAAAATTTTACTCAAGTGTATCTCCAACAACCCAAATAAAACGTTTTGATCGTAATTTATTAAACAATTCTTAATCTTGAATTATAAGTAAAATGACAAAAACAGGCTATACCGATTTCGATCAAATTTTAGTAAAATGAGAGAAGATTAATGTTACAAATCGATGTGGCAAATCACAAGTAAAAGTTATTAGGAATACTTGGTGAAAACAAAAAAAAAGTAAAAAATTTAAATGCAGTCATTTATCAATATTTGACCGACAACTTTTGTTTATTAATACGGTTTAATCGGACATTGGCTGTCGTATGTGTATAGAGGATGTTTCAAACTACGTTCCAAAACTTCAGGATATGGTTTCTTGTGTCAAAATAAGTAAATTATTCCTGCGAACATAATCCTAAAATGCTTAATTTTCTGTCTCTCTACCATTTTTTTTTTTTTTTTTTTTTTTTTTTTTTTTTACAAAATAAAAAACAACATATTTTTGAAAATAAATACAATATTGAGTCCAAATTTGCTACAGATAAGTTTTATCTGACCTAAAAAGCAGGACCGTTTTACATTTTCTTCAAAATGGCGGCCGTTTAAATTTTTAATATCCAATATATCAAAAACCATTAATTCTACAAAAAAATGAATAAAAAAATAAACGACACCATTTTGAATAAAAAAAAGTCCTGTTTATTTAATACATTGATACAAGGTCACATAGAAAATATTTATACCAAATTTGGATTCCGTAATACTTTTAAATTCAAAAATATAATTATTTTTGTAATAAACAGAAAATGGTGGACTAACGGAAAACTAAACATTTTAGGACGTATGTTCATAGGAACCATTTACTCATTTTGATACAAGAAACCATATCCTGAAGTTTTTAAACGTTACAATTAATAATCGATACAAATCGATACAAACTCCATACAAATTAATAATCGACTTTTAGAGAACGTAAATAAACTCCCATTTTCATGTGACAAACGTATCATATAAACCGTTAACAAAAAGCCCTGCAATTATTAGTGAATATTGAACAGATAGAGAACACACGGTTTGGTCCTAATAGATAAATATGAAATATCAGCACATATTTTGTTCGAAAATAATAAATTTAATTAGGAAGAGGTAAAAACAAATTAATTTGTTACTCTTTGTGTAATCATGTATATTTTTTACTATCAAGTTTGTATTTATTCATAGTTTTGACTATTCATGCTTAGTTAGATCTGAATTTATTTCCTTAAGTTGTTACTTTTACTATTGCTGACGTTAATAGTTTCGAACATGTCCCTAGGCTATTCATATTCTTGGTTTATAACTGCAGTTGATTTACCCTATATCAACGGCGTGCATTATTTTGTAAATACCATGTGTTCGACTAAGCTATATTATTAACTTGAACAATAAATCAATATCGAATTACAATCAGAAGTTTTGATTGGTTTTTATTTTGTTTGGTGATGGGTGATTAAGAAAGTGCGTGCAGTTTTTTGCACCGTTTTTGTTGCTAAATATTATACTGGAGTGGACATATAGTACCTATTTACTAAATATATAACATATATTTTAGAACCAACCCAATAAATAGGTAAAACGTTAAGGTTATCTAACCTAACCTTAACCAACAGTTCAGCAATATTGTAAAACAAATAAAAGAACAATATATAGGCATTGTGTGTTTATAATTTTATATTTCAAATGGAAAAACAAGACAAATACTAAAACAATGTAAACCTCTAAAGTAAACTTTAAAATGTAATATGCCTTTGGGTTTTACCAAGGATTGACAAAACTGATATGTCGGAAAAGTAAACTGTAAATGCACAGTAAGACCTTGACATTGGTGACATAAATTTCCACTGAAACAGTAATATGACAGTAAATACAATTTTGAATATTAAAGTTATATTACTATTGCAGAAAAGATGACAGTTTAATTTAAAACAGATATCTTTTAGTATGTTTTGGAATCATTTTATTTTAAACTTGACTGTTTAGCTTAGGGAAACTAGTACGACATGCGGAATTTACATTCATTCTTAGGCTTAGTTCTGAATAAGCACTTTATGTCAAGAATTATTTCATACCAGTTGTTTCCATTTGAACCTCTGGTAGATCAAGCGGTTTGTTTGGCATTTAAGAGGTTTCAGATTATTACCAGCGGGGTCACAAAACGTTACGATGTTGACCCATCATCTTGGGTTTTGGTCAACGATTAGTAGAGAGACTTTGGTTGTGAAGAGTAAAAATACGACTCTACTTGGTGATGACCCAACTTAAGAGCCTAGCTTGCGTTAAAAGATTATTAGTTGGTGAAACACTATGAATTTTTATTTGCACGTAATTAAGTCAATTCGGTTCATTGATTTATACTATGAAGGACTATACTAAATACATAAGTGATTAATAAAATATATATTTTTGGGAGCTTACGATAAATTTTTTAAAAAATATTTCCAGAAAAACTAGATAATAAATTTGACCCATCATAAAACCATCTTTACAGTACGTAAAATTTTAGAAATAAAATAATACTAAAACAATGAACACACCGAAAACCAAATTTGTATTCAAATATTAGCAATCTACATAATTAAATTCTTACTATTTTACAAATTTTTAAATAATTTTATTTTGTGAAATAAGTTTTTTATTATTCGTTTTGTATACCGATATTTCAATTGATCCCACTAATCCACTAATTACAATTATCTGTCAATTTCATTACGAAACTTTCACTCCCCTTTTGTTATGATATGTCATGTTCCATGCTACAGGTGGTGACTATGCGGCTCTCCCTAATACAAAATGGCGACATGTTTACCACGATAACGAAGTAATAATTTAATAACATTATTGAAGCTCTTTGTGTAGTTCATAATGAAGACCTTAACCACAAAACAAGATTGTGCTTGTTTGAAACCCACTCATGTAGTGTATGTAGGTAGGACATGTAGGACTTACCTATTAAATGTATTCTCGTAGATTAAATATGTGCTTGATACACAAACTATTGTGTAGGTTGGAACTGTAAAGAACTAAGCAACATTATCTTTGATGGAGACGATGTTTTAGGTAGTTTATTTTTTACCTTTTGTTATTCTTACTTTACTTTTATGCTCTTTGTTACTTTATGATGCCTTCCTAAGTAATTGCAAATGTTTTCTCTTTTTGCGAATTGAATGGTCATTTCTAAAGGGATAACACAGTCAATAATGTGATTAGGTTAGTGATTAGTGGAAAAGGTTTATCGAAATTGAGTTTATTACGATTGCATAATATAATTTAATCTGATTTATTGTGTATATTTTTATACGTATTTGTAGATATATAAACTCATAAGAGAGGAGTATAAACATACCAATTACGGAAAGGTCTCATAAGCGAGATGCTAACTGTAGTAGATATCAATTCATTATACTCCTGACACCAGAATCGTGTTTGACTACCGACTAGCTAAAACTCATTCGACCCTCAAAAACATAAATAAAATAAACTGTTGCCGAACCAAAGCTGGTTTTTTCTTGATGAGAAAAAAAAAACGTAAATATTCACCCTAAAAGTAAATTAAATTATAACTATGAAGAATTACAAAAACCTTAACATAATTTAAACTCACTATCAACATTGGTATTTTATTGGGGAACGAAGGCGCCATAACTTACTTACTCCTCATGCCACACAGATATTGGTGGCGATAACAATCTTACGATTCTTGACTCAATTCAAATCGACCCCATCATAGATTTTCCTCTGGTACTGAATTTCACTACCACAAAATATAATGTATTTATCGTTAGCTAATGAACGTTTTTAAAAGAGGTTTTACGCGTTTCTAGTAGAACCCACCTTCATAAACACAGATTTAATTAATTTTCTAAAACTTCTCTTTACATATAGTCTCCTTTCCTCTATTTTCCCATTTGTTGTTTAAAGGCGACGAAAACCTCTCGATCTTATAAAACAGAAGAAAAGAAGTCAAAATAAACACCTCTAGCCCTTGAATACTCTGATAGCGTCAAGAAAGGAAGAGAACAAACCCGATAGGCTTTGTAAGAAGGGCGTTAATTGTACTAACAACGTTTCGAGAATATGGAGAAACTCTCGTTGTCAAGTGAACTCTGGAATATGACAAACACGAAAATGGCCAACATAGCCAAATATCCTCGGATTATGGTGGAAACGAAAGGTTAAATTAGTAATCTAAGAAAGTTTTTATATCAATAAATGTAAGCAAATGTCTGAATAAACTATCCATTAACTTAAAAATCAGAATATATTTACCACATCCTGCTGTAGACAATTATTAAATGAATTAAAATAGTCGTTTATATGTGAGGTTTTATAGATCAAACTAAGTCCTTTTAGTATTTTATAGAATTCAATTTACCTTCACAGACTAGAGTTTCAACATTAACTACATAAAAAAGTAAGAGATACATTAATAAATAAACTCCTAGAATTTAAAATCTTCTTTTCCTTTTTAATTATTCAGGAAATAACATCAAACTTGTTTACTATATACTGACGACCATTTCCTATACGATTCATGGAAAATTAACTTCCTGAGAGAGAGA